>CM035847.1:13458650-14026415 GCA_020510985.1 Pholidichthys leucotaenia | reverse complement strand
CCATCTGTTTTTTAATAATGTTGATGTTGATGTTTTAAAAGACTGTTAAAATAATTTTGACCTCCCTCCTGTTACATGTGGCTTGCCTGATGGAATAATTGTTTTGCCACCCACGTTATACAAATGGGCTGCCCTGGTGGCACATGAACTATTCATGTGCCAACAGGAGGGAATGATGAGGATGTTGGGAAAACTGTCCTAATATTTTGAAAGAAGTAACAAAAACATTTTTTGTTTTTTGACTTATTTTGTACCTGTAGGTAGATTTGTTCTGCAGTCCGGTGACAAGCCACCAGCTGCCGGTCGCTGCGTGCGCAAGCGCCCCTTAACTCCCTAACCTGCATGTTTTGGCATGTGGGAGGAAACCGGAGAAATCCCGGAGTAAACCCACACAAACACGGGGAGAACATGCAAACTCCACACAGATCACTGTTGGCCGGGGGCAGGGATCGAACCCACGATCTCATGATCCCCGCGATCCCCCAGCCGAGGGTAAAACTGTGCTGCCGCGGTGCTAACCACTGTGCCACCGTACCAAAAGTGCATCATTTGTTTATAAAATAATGCTCAAGGAGGAATGAGAAGCTACAATATTGCTTGGTGTTGATTGACACCCTCACAAGGTGGACAGAAATTCACCCCACATCCTCAGCAAACGCAGCAAATGAATCATGTTTTTCCCGCCGTTGGGGTTCCAGAACTGATTTATGCAGATAATGGAACTCATTTTAAAGCACAAACAGTTCAAGACTTAATCCAAGCTGTAAGAAGTAAGATCAAATTTCATAGTGCCTACCACCCTCAAAGTACAGGTTTTGTAAAAAGAAAAATGGTACCATCAAACTAATGATTAAGATAAGATAAGATAAGATAAGATAAGATAAGCCTTTATTAGTCCCACAATGGGGAAATTCCAGGATTGCAACAGCACAGGGACAGCAACACTCAGAGCAACAATCAGAAGGCAAGAAAAAACAACATCTAGCAAACATATGTCCATATTACTATAAATGTATATATATAGACACACAGTGCAGAGCATTATGGCTGGTGGATGTGCAGCAGAAAGTCTAAGCTCTCTCTCCGCGGATGCAGCGGGCCAGCTGGAAGTCTTTGGGCATGATGGTGACCCCCTTAGCGAAGAAGAGACCACCAGGTGGGTCTCGCTGGTCTCCTGCAGAGCCATGACGGCGAAACTCAGGAAACGCAGGACGGTCTTGAAGTCCTGAGCGATCTCCCTCACCAGGCGCTGGACGGGCAGCTTACGGATGAGCAGCTCCGTGGATTTCTGGTAGCGACGGATCTCTCTCAGAGCCACGGACCTGTGACGGCGAGGCCTCTTCACTCTGCCGGTGGCCAGAGCGCCTCTCCGAGCAGCCCTGGTGGCTAGCTGTCTCCTGGGGGGCTTCTTCCTCCAGTAGATTTTACGGGCGGTCTGCTTGGTTCTTGCCATCGCTCTTTATTATTCTGTCTTATATTTCTTTCACGCCGCCTAAACTCCAGCCCGGCACCCGCTTCGTTTTCGCTACAGCTCCCGGTATGTCGAGTTTCCCATTAGCACCGGGCGGCGGCCAAGTGCTAGCTAGCACTAGCTCCTCCCCGCTGTAACGTCTCCCGCTGCAAACTGTGGCTCCGTCCGCCGACCCGGGAGACCCCCGGGGCGATCCATGCGTCCGTGATATATATACAGAGTGAAAGGTGTAGAAAGAAGAAGGAAGATAAAAAAAAGGCTGTTGCAACAGGCAGCCGACTCGTGTGGCGCCGCCGGTTAACCCTATACCAGACTCAAAGACAGGATTGTCACCTTTTGAATGTGCTTTTCACCGTCCTTACGTATTACCTGACCTCTCACCACTAATCACGCCTAACAAATACATCTCAGAACACATTGATTCTGTCAAGAGCTCTCTCTCTGCTCCACAGAAAGAAGCGGATAGCCCGTTGCAACCTGGAGACTATGTCTTCATAAAGAACCACCACCGACAACACTGGACACTCCCACTCCCACTGCCATACGTATTGCTGAACGACCATCTTGGATTCACCTTTCACACGTTAAGAGACTACGGGTGCCTGTAAGTGAACTAACTTGTTTCCCTGAGTAAGTCCAGTTACAAAGGGGGCTTGTCCTTTTAAGGAGAAAGCCGTCTCAAACCTGGTGAAGATAGGGGCCCGGATGGGTACTCTCTCAGGTGGAGGCATGGCACCAAAGGTACTGATGACTCTGTGTTCCGTACTTTTCATAACAGTGGGGTGGGGGACCATTTCTGATTCCAGGACAAGGAGCCCATAAAACATGGACAGTGGACACTATGTGGACTATACTCATAACCTGTGGTACCAAACAATGGTGGTTTTGGTGAGAGGACTGGGAATCAATACTTCTTGTTATGTGTGTTCATTGCTACCCCATTCACACAAGACTGCAATCCCCATGATCCCTGTTCCGCTGAGCGAGGAGGAGACAGCCGGAGTGACAATAGCGATGACCTCACGTCTCAATCTGCTTAATTCAAGTAATGATGTTAGACATTGGTTGGTAAGGAATTTGTCTTAAGGGTATCTGAATAAATTGAATGCCACTGTTACTGATTACACTGGGTCTAAGTTAAGAATATTCAGTACTACTGGAGTTGGAAAATCTTTGCTTGCTGTTAGAAAGCCCTTGATGAAGATAAATCCTACACTGTTTACTTCACCAATCTGTTTTAATAAAGCTTGTAATGAAAATAATTTCAATCTAGGTTTTTCACCAAGGTGTAATGATGTGAAGGAGGCAACCTGTGGAGTAAGATACTATGATTCTGTTTGTAGAAATGCATTTCATCTTCCCTATCTTGCTGCTGGGAATTTTACCTTAAAAAGCAAGAATTGTACTGGTAAATGTAGTGATAACCCTAACGTTGTGTGGCCAAATGATGATGGATATGGATGTTTAGAGAACCATGTGTGGGTTTGTGGATCTAATGTTTATTCATTACTTCCTCCAGGGTGGGGTGGCAGATGTTACATGGCTATTTTGATCCCACACATTAGCATAAGTTCAAATCTTACACATAAAATGAAAACATCATACTCCCATTATTACCATCCTGATCAAACTGAAATTCACACCAGGGCACGGAGAAGTACAACCCCAGACATGCAACAACTAGTAGGTAGGCTGTCTGGGAAACAGAGGATTAGTGATTTTAAAGTTGTAAT
The DNA here is from genome assembly GCA_020510985.1 of Pholidichthys leucotaenia. NCBI lineage: Eukaryota > Metazoa > Chordata > Actinopteri > Cichliformes > Pholidichthyidae > Pholidichthys > Pholidichthys leucotaenia. The sequence continues at coordinate 14,023,211 of CM035847.1, read as the reverse complement.
GGGTACTCTTTTTCCAATGTATGGCAGTTACCTGGCTACATATCACATAAATGCATTAGCATGGACAATGGAAAATCTAACTGTATTAACGGAACAAGGTTTCACAGCTTTAACTGAGGAACAGAAATTCTCAAGGATGATAACATTGCAAAATAGAATGGCTTTAGATGTAACATTAGCTGCACAAGGAGGGGTGTGTCACATTATTGGCCAAGAGTGCTGCACATACATCCCGGATTTAAATCAGAATCTCTCTCACGTTATTAGCCATTTAAATGATATTTTACATTTACAACACACTTTGGATGAAGATAAGGGTTGGAGTCCCTGGGATTGGTTTCAAAGTGGAACCTGGTGCAAATTCTTTTTGAAGTGGCTGACCTCATTGATTGTGATATTAGTCTTATTCAGTGTGCTCTTCATGTGTGTTATTCCCTGTATGAGATCTATGATTACACAAGCCATTGCTCATCATACTTTTCTGTTGCAAACTGCTATGCTGAAACTTGGGTGTAAGGGACAATATGCAGCTCTTTCAAAAACTGATGATGACTGTGAAGCTTGTGAGTAATCTCCTGTGTAATTGGAATATGATGCAAATGACGGGCATGTAGAAAATCGAGAGAAGTTACATGTTTCTGATGAATAAAGGCATCCCTAAATAAAAACTGTGATAAAAATGGTAAAACAGGAGGGAAATGTCAGAAAATTGTACATACATCATTTTATAATTGTCTATCATACATGTTTATAATTGTTTATCATTTTATAATTATTATTACTATCATCTATCATCATTATCATCATTATCATTATCATTGCATAACCATCTTATATGATTAAAATGTATATTGCATGCATCTTCTATGGGTTTATAGCATACTGTATTATTTCTGAGTAATAAGTGGACCTACTGAGTGTCCTTCACTAAGATGTGCTTAGAAGTCAAAGTGTCTCACCAGACCAGACTATGTGCATGATAAGGGGTCTGGGAATGAGGGAGAATTAATCTTGTTTTCTTATAAAGTGCTGTGACTATGATTAACTTGGAGTCTGGGACACATCTGCAAGGCCATGTTGTTTTCAGTCCAGGCCAATGTTTTGTATACTCATATTATGACTGTGTACGGCAGTGGTCCCCAAACTACGGCCCGCAGGCCGGATACGGCCACATTTGGCCCGGCCCCCTGAACAATATCAGACACTTACCCCCACCCCCCTCCACCCCCTCCCGCACTCGCTTCCAAGTCGGCCGAGCGCTGTCTCGTTCCCCTGCTGAGCCTGTGCTCAGCCATGCATTCTGTGCCATGGATTCTCTGTATCACTGTATAAAGAGCTACCTGTTCATGCCTCACTATCGCACTTAGAATTCGTTCTTAGACATCTGCTCAGAGCTCTCTCACAGCGCGCTGGCTGAGCCTCGTGATGGAGGAATAAAACACCTTTAAACTTCGGCTTGCTGTGTCCGCCTGCACTGATTTTTCCTCCTCACTGGTAAGCGTGATGATTTTTTTTTTTTTCAGTCTGGCCCCGCGATCGAGACTAATACACGCATAGAACGTGACATTCTGTCTGTGCCCCTATCTGAACCCCCCCCCCCTCAGAAAAAAAAAAATCCTAGACTCACCCCTGTCAAATAAAATGGAATAATGGTGAAAAGGTTAGCTAAGAGAAAAACTGATTCAGAATGCAGGGTATTTAACCTGCAGTGGACAAACGATTATTTTTTTGTTCAATGCAAAGAAAAGGCTGTTCAGCAGTGGTGTCTACAAGCCTGCTGGAACCTACAAAAGGATTATAAGGAAGAAACACAAGAACTTGGGGGGGGGGACTTATTTTGTACCCGTAGGTAGATTTGTTCTGCAGTCCGGTGACAAGCCACCAGCTGCCGGTCGCTGCGTGCGCAAGTGCCCCTTAACTCCCTAACCTGCATGTTTTTCGCATGTGGGAGGAAACCGGAGAAATCCCGGAGTAAACCCACGCAAACACGGGGAGAACATGCAAACTCCACACAGATCACTGTTGGCCGGGGGCAGGGATCAAACCCACGATCTCATGATCCCCGCGATCCCCTGGCCGAGGGTAAACTGTGCTGCCACAGTGCTAACCACTGCGCCACCGTGCAGCCAACTTTGAGAGACTGCTCATATGAGTCATTTAAGGAAGAGATTCTGCTCTGACAACTAAGCTGAGCTTTTACCTGTTCAGATTGTGCACGGCACAACACAAAGTTAATGTTCCATGGACTTTTTTCTGTGAAGAACCCAGAGAGGGTTATTTGGTTATTATTTATTTCATTAATAGTGTTATTTATTTTCTGACTTTTTTTCCTGTGAAGATCCCAGAAAGGGTTATTAATATTTGGTCATTTGTGGCTTTCTGGAAAACAATAAATGTTTACGTTTAGGCACCCCTGCGATCGTCACACTTTTTCTGTTACAAACTGACCCCGGCCCCCATCAGAGAAGGCAAAAGTTATGTGGCCCTCACAGGAAAAAGTTTGGGGACCCCTGGTGTACGGTATCCAGCAGATGTTTTTTGTTTGTATGACTGACAGTGTATAAAAGCTTCCTGACTGTTTTTTATTGTCAGTGCTGCATTTGCTGTTAAAGGTATTGCACTCCTGCAGTAAAGAGCTCATATGAGGAATTAACCTCGCCAGCCCACGTGACAAACGCGCAATGCATTCTGGGTGGGGTAGGAATGGTGATTCTAATCAGACTGCAAGCACACATCGCCTCGGCATTTTTTGTGAATGAAAAAAAAAATTACCAAATGGACCGTGCAAAAGAAAATTTAAAGGGGCCGTACTCCGCCAAACTGAACGGGACTGCAAAGGCCCGCTATTTGGCGAAACTTGAAGGGGTTAATGGACTAGATCCCTACCAACATGCCATGTGGAGTTCAGACCTAAACATTCTGCCAAACTTCGACCATGGCTTCATTTATAATTATATGATTTTAAGCGTCAGTCCATACACACATGAAGTTTTTAGTAACTTCCGGTCTTTGAAGCAAGAAAAAAAGTGCAGTTCACAGATGGATGGGTGCATGACTTGGAGATGTACAAGGCAGGCGTGAAGACAATTGTGCACACCAAGGTGTTTTTTTTTTAATTTTTTGTCTTGATTACAAGTATTTATTTACCAAATAACAAAGTGCATGCCATAAATTGAGTTATGCACCCAATATACATGTGACAGGGTGCTTTTAATATTGTAACTCAAGTTTTACATAGCACAAAAAAAAAATGTTGGTATTTCTTAGGTTAATCACTCCATGCAGCTTGGCCAAGAGCCTCTTCAGCCATGGGTTATTCTAACATCCAGTGGAGAAGTGGAGAGAGCTCACTGCACCTGTATGGCTGGGGTTGCAGAGAAGTGTGTACATGTTGCAGCGCTGTTGTATAAAATTGATGCAGCTGTACGTTTGCGGGGGAATATAACACCAACAGATGTCACAGCCTACTGGACAATGCCTGCCAATGTGAGTAAAGTGCGTGGAGTGGCAGGCCACAGCATTGACTACACCACCGGTACAGCCAGGAAGAAATCACTTGATAAATCAATCACTGACAGGTGTATGGACGTACCCAAAAAGCGGACACGCTGCGGAGGCAGGCCAATCGCACCACGTACACTTGATGATTTGGAACCCCTCCCCAATGCTATGAACAAGCACAAGTCTTCAATCTGCTCTGTGATGGAGCAATTCTCCCATCTTTATGCAGACCCGATTCACCGCACCGGCGCCACAGCAGACGTGGTTTTGCCACATGTGCACATCAGAGTAGTTAAAATTCAAATGTTTATTTCAAACTCAGGGTTTATATTAAAGGCAGAACTAAAACGTGTAGTGTAGTGCTGTAGCATGAGACAGTCATGCGCTATAACGTTGTGTGAACAATGATACATGTCAATCTATATTATTGTGTTATGGTTAGAGTTTTGCATCTTCGAAATAAAGAGCTGGAGTTTGTAAGCCGTTGGGTACTTTATTCAAAAAAGTTGTTACAAAGCAAGCAAGTGTATTTATATAGCACATTTCATACACAAGGGCAACTCATTGTGATTTACATATATAAAACTAAGAGAAAGAAAAGAAAATGTTTGAGCAATAAGAAAAATATAAGAGGTGCTGCTTTAATTGATTCCATATTATTGACGCATTTAGACATTATGTCAAAAAGGCTAAACCACACCAAAAAATATCATGGTCTACATCCTAAAACTATGGCTTTATAACAACACTTGGACACATATTGGTCAAAGCACAGGTTACAGTAACAATCTTATCCAGTAAAGTCATATCGTCACCTTCACATGGCACCACAAATGCAAGACGTATAGAGTCATTCAGTATCGTATATTTGGAGCGCATGCAGCCGATTACTCTCTCCACATGGATTCTGACATGAGCTAGTTTCCTCGTCTCCTCTACATCTCTGGCATCAAGCTGGCTGCGGTCCCTGGTGAATGCAGGTATTTTCAGTGTGGCGCCTACAAGGGCAATGCTTTCCTTAATGTCAAATCCACGATCTGCCAATACTATGTCTCCTGGTGACAGTTTATGTAGAATGCCACAGTTCTCTGCTATCTGTTTGTCACTGGCATGCCCCCCCACCCTTTGGAAATAAAAGATATGGATCCTTGTGGGGTAATCCCTATCAGATATTTCATAGTGTGCCTGCTTTTGTAGTTTGAATACGTCTGTGCCTTTGCAGTTAGATTTTGTGCTTTCTCAATGAAAAGTTCAAAGCAGTCAATAATAACTGTGAAGTTATTGCCAAACATTTCAACGTATTGATGTGGCATGCTAGCCTGCAAACAATGTCTCTTTGGCCAGTACACCAAAGGGCTGAGGTGTGCATAGAGTACATTTATGGTGTCGCAGAATAGGATGGATGCGGTTTGTCTGCTTATGTCAAAAAGGTGTGCAATATGTTCTAGAGGCAAATTAAGCCGCAAACGCACTATAGTTAAAAGGAGAATTTGAAAATGGGAATTTTTTTCTGTCTTTTGTAGGCTGGGAAAAATTTGCATCAGCAGAGCCATCAACAAACTGAAAGATGGAAGCCCAGTGTAATATTTCACCTTTGAGTCATTGTCTTTGAGGAAATTCTCATCAAGGGTCTTTCTGGAGAGCTCTCCCTTTAACTTTCTATTCTCCTCTTGCAAGCGTAAAATTTCTTTAAGTCTAAGGTGGCACATGCTGCAGTTCCGGAGTTCTGGTGCATTTTCCTCTGGAGCATCATCAGCCTGACAGATCTGTGCTGCTTCATCAGATGTCGTCTCCTCCATCGCAGCCAGAGGTGTGGTGTCATCTGTTGGTGATCAGGACAATAAACAGCTGTAGTTAATATATTTTGTAATCAAAAGGAATCCCAAGACACACTGTAGAAGGAAAAACATAGGTAACAAAAAATAATAAAAAAAAAAACAGACTACCGGAAGGAGCTACATTATCCATCTCAGTCACAGGGCCAGTGATGTTGGGGGTCTGTGCTGGGGGGTCACTTGCATGCCCTCCTGATCCTTTTTGTCGTAATCTCGCCCGTCTGCATAAGCGGTTAAACCTGTCAGGAGTGGCAACTGGAAGCTCTGCATGCCCAAGGTTTAGAGAAGGTGCCCAGTCAGGATCACAGTCTAGCATTTCATAAGCTGGTCTGCTGTTAAAGCAAAGCAAACGGTAATAAAACACTCTGGTGTAGAACAAATTAAACCCTCTCACACAGGTGTGTGGTAACTTTCTCTAGTTACTCGGATATAGGAGTCTTTCTTTAGCTTAGCTCTGCTTAGCTTAGCACTGCTGACGTAGGGTAAAAGCGATGACCACGCAAGTCTTAACCACGACACAAGCAAGTTTTAACAACAGACATACACAATAAATCATAACATACCTTTATGAAAATGCTTTGAGCACACCACCATCCATACAGGTGCGTGTTTGAAAGTTATGTCGGGTCTTCTGACTGCTGTAATCCAGGCCAGGCGTTGCCTCCAAAACGTGGGCTGTGCTGTTCTTCTTCCATGCTGGAAAACGAAAAAAGCCTATTCCGTGGTTTACCTTTTCTCCACAGCGGTTGTGAGAACGACTGTTACAGTTTACAACACAGCAAGACTTCGCCATGTCTGCTTTGTGACAATGTCTCCAGCTTTTACGTGATCTCAGTGAACGGTTCCGACCGTACCCAGAATGCACTTGGTGAATTCTATGGACACTACGTCACAATGGCGGAATCAATTTCTTCACTTTTGCGCCAGCCTCTTTTAGCGTGGCTAGTGTGGGAAAATGAGGAAATGACTTATTTAAACTTTGCCTGGAGAATAAAGCCAGCTTGGATTTGAAGGCTTTCACATTTTTGTTCATGTCGTGCACAAACTGATCCTTCCCCTGAACCTTAGGTCCGCTCATCTTTACAGAGGGGCTGAGGGGTCAAAGAGTAAAGCGCAAATGTGGAGTAATACGCCACACCTCAACAAAAGTCAATGTATCTAGAGTGCTCCATCTAGTGGGAAAGCGTTAGAATTGCAGGGAAAATAAAACATTAACAAGGTTTATTAATATCAATTCTTCAAGTTCGGCGGGACAGATTAAAAAGCTTAATGGGCCGCATATGGCCCCCGGGCCGTAGTTTGCCCATGCCTGACCTAGATGGATAAAGCAGCCACGGTACGGTACTATCCCTTTACCATTCACACATACATTCACACCAAGGGCCGCTTTTAGAATCTCCAATTAACCTAATCTGCATGTTTTTGGCTTGTGGGAGGAAACCAGAGAACTCCCGGAGTAAACCCACACAGACACGGGGAGAACATACAAACTCTACACAGATCACTGTTGGTCAGGGGCTGGGATCGAACCAGGGATCCCATGGCCAAGGGTGAGTTGCTGTGCTGCTGCAGTGCTAATGTAAAGCCCCTTAAAAAGGGCAAAATGACAAGGATGAACACAGTGCGTGCATCTTCCTCACTCGCTTGTATTAAAAGTCAAACATTTTAACAATCACAACTTAAACAATTACCTTTAAAAGGGAAAAATGACAAGGATGAACACAGTGTGTGCGTCTGCTCACTCGCTTGTATTAAAAGTGAGGAAGTTGCGCGCACTCCCCTTGCTGGAGCTCTAAGGCGTAACTAACAGAGTGACGGTTTCATGATCGCAGTCTCTAAATCGAACACCGATAGCATTGTTGAATAATCAAGAATAACTCTCACTCAATCAGATACAAGAATGACCAAATAAACAGCTAAATCCATTACAAATAACAATATCCTAAGTAACAAATATTTATCTTGAATGCTTGAGTAACAAATACAAATATAGTAACAGTATCTTATATGACAAATGTCTTTCCATCTATCACATACTCCCCCTCAATGTTAAATGTTGTCCTCAACATCAAAACCCTCGACCCCTAGCGCAAATCAGGTATTCAAACTTCTCATGACCAAAATACTCAAATCACATATTAGTTCGATGCTCCTATTGCAACATCTGACACTTAGAATGTATTGTTACAGACTGGAACTCTTTTCATACACTCTATCATGCAAGAAACAAATACTCATTGTCCAGTGTTTCTTGTGTATGCATTTTGTTACAGACTGGAACTCTTTTGATACATTCAGTTTTGAGTCCAAATAACACATATGCATGACAGGCTGGAACTCTTTTGATACATTCAATTTTGAGTCCAAATAACACATTTGACAGGCTGGAACTCTTTTAATACATTCAATTTTGAGTCCAAATAACACGTTTGACAGACTGGAACTCTTTTGATACATTCAATTTTTCTCAGAATGCAACTTACCAGTCTACATCCCGTATACACATATGGGCTGGCAGTGATGTGGCTGCGCTGGGTAATGAACCCTTGGATAAAGGCGCAATGCAGCAGCACTGTAACAGGATGGAGTTCCTATTTGATCATACCTGAAGATCTTTGGTGGCCTACAGTTCCTCTGAGGCCGCTGCTGTTCCTGATTCTGGTTCTCGTTCCTTTCAACTGACAGGAAAGAGATGTCTTTGGCAGGCTGATCTTCTGTCAAGTCTTCTCCTGTGTCTGATGGGATGTCACTGTGTGGCTCCTGGCTTACTAAGGGATTATCGTTGTTGCTTTCTAGCTGAGGAGCAAGTTCTCTCCAGTCAGGTTCAGCTGCTCTTTCTGTACTGGCAGGAGTCACTGTCCATGGTCCTGACGACTGAGGTGGGTACTGAGGTGGTATGGGAAAATAATCATCATCAGCATCATCTTCCTCTTCCTCGGGGCTGTCTCTAGCTTTTGCAGTCTGTGCTGTTGATTTTTTTTTTGTTTTACAGGTGAATGCGTTCTTGTCTCCAGCGGCAGGTGATCACATGGCATAAGAAGGCTCCGATGCAGGGTCCTGGGCTCTCCTTTCTCTTGCTCCGGACTCAGTTCATAGATGGGACTATCCTGCCCAACTTGCCTTACCACAGCATGAATTGTGTCTTCCCAGTGATTTTGCAGCCTACTAGTTCCTCCACGGGGAGGGCCTCTCCTCCTGGGGTAGCGCCTATAGTGGCTCCTGTCAGCGGCATACCTGCTTCCTTGAACTGTAGTGCCTCCTGGGCCGGTAACATTTACCGCCTCTTCTCCCTTTTCTCCCTCAACTACATCAAACTCCACAGTTTCGCCATCTCCAACACTGCGAAGGTATTTCCTCGGGTTGTTCTTTTTGATGGCTGTCTGGTGTACAAAAATGTCTTCTTTGGTGTCATTCCTATTGATGAAACCATATCCATTTCTGATGTTGAACCATTTGACTGTACCCAAGACTTTTGTTGCGATGACCTTCTTATTCCCCGCTGGGGCTGCGGCTGCTGGGTTGGATGGGCTACTGTCTTTCGGGCTCCCTGCTTTCCTCTCTCTTCTCCCCCAGCAGGCACAACTTTGGGACTTCCTAACAAAGACAGTCACTCCCTGTCCCTCGGGGGCAACTGCTCTCCATTTAAAGAGCTCTCTCTTGTAGCATTATGCTCCCTATATGCTCTACAGCCTGCCTGAAAATGCTCACTACTCCCACACCTATAGCAATGTTGGCAGTATTCCTCACCCCTGTGCTGGCATGCAGAGCACCTCGGCCGCACACGTGGCGTTGGATATCTCTGGGGTGCAAATCTCTGTTGAAACTGCACTGTTCCTCTGTGGAACACTGGATAGATAGATAGATAGATTTGTTTATTTGACAGGGACAGTGCAATAAACATAGACAATTAATCAATGACAATCAATCTGATGTGTTGCACAGAGTGTATAGCTATTAGCTAATTTGCAACTCTTGTCCCTGGATGGGCTTTAGAAAGGAGAAACAAGTAAAAAAAAAAAAAAAAAAAAAAAAGGAAAGAAAAGGAATACACAATAACCACATACATCAATGCAAAAAAACATAAATACATTATAAATACACAATTATAAATATTATAAATATTATAAATACACAAATATAACAACCTGACACACATTTGCCTATTTTAGGCCTCCCTCCCTTCGTCACTCACTATAAACAAACACATTCCTTCCTTCCCTTCATTCACTCTCACCCTACAGACAATCATTTCATACATGGGTACATTCTTGTTTATTTTTCAGCCAGTTTTTAACCTTTTTAGTGAATGTTTTAAAGTCCATTATTATTTTAATTTCATTTGGCATTGTGTTCCAGATGTGACTGCCCTTTATAGAGAAAGCTGTTTGTCCAAATGTGGTTCTGCGGTGGAATATTTTACAGTTATTGGATACCTACTGGACCCCTGGGGAACCACGATTCCTGAACTGGTCCACCTGAAAGTTGGGGGGGGGGGCACACTTTGGTCATTCAGGGAGGGGTACTGTGGCTGGGCATATAGCGGAGGGTAAGTGACTCCATAGCTGGATTCTCTGGTTACGTCAGGATACATCTTTGGTATGTTTTCTGTCTTACTCATGGACTCTGTTATTTGTGACACCTGTGCTTTAAGGTCTTTTAACAGTGTCATGTCTGCTTTCATTTCTTTCAGGTCAGACAACACATCTGGGGGAAGTGTAGCTACACTTTGCTGGGCTACACACTTATCTTTGCTGTTATCACTAGACTGGATAGTGTGTATACTAACTGGTCGCTGTGGCACGGACTGTCTCCTTTTATCCTGCCTCTCTTTTTCATGTGCACATGCTATGTTCAGTATTTCTAACAACAGTTCATCTGAGGTTGTTGTCTGCAAAAGGAGGGGCTGAAGGTCGCTCCTGATACTAACATTTTGCAGCCCTGTTAATACTGTGTGCATGAACATGCTTTGCACGAGGGCTGGGTCATATTTGAGACTAGACTCGGCTTCCTGTGATGCAAACAATATTTTCTGCCTTAAATCCATTGTTCGAATTAAAAAGTTCTGTGGGGTCTCCCTATTGTTCTGGACCTCTGTAGTCAACTGCTTGTAAAGCTCTGTGGCACTTCTCTCTTGATAATGTGACCTAAGAATTCTCCTAAGGGTAGGGAGAGACAGGTCGCTTTTACCTTCGAGGTAACTCCTAAATTGCAAACCTGGCACAATAGCTCTGATGACCGCATCCACTCTCTCTGACTCAGGATATCCTTTGCTGAGGCCGTTCTCAATTTGGTGGGCTAAACTGGAGAAAGTGAGTCTGTCTTTCTGTCCAGGTTCACCAATCTGACCAGAAATCTTATAGTCTTTATGCCAGAGTGGATTGGTTACAACAACCGGGGCTGTGTGGCGTGGGGCAGTCTCATTATTTGCTAAAACTTGCATTTCAGTTTCTTTTCGCTGCACTGCCAATTTCAGCTGCTCCAACTCTTTCATTACATTCTCCTTTGCATGTGTTGTTTGTGACACATCATTTATATTACTCTGGTTCACACTTTTTATTGTATCTTGTATGCTCAACAGTTCTGACATACCTTCATCTTCCCGTTGTTTTAATTCGTCACGTTCGATGTGCTGACTGATATAAGACACCAACGCACAGCGAGTTTTTCTCGTTATTTTCTCTAGATTGACTCCTGAGATCTCAGTCAAATCACATATTTTCACTAGCTGATCCGTAGTAAGCTGGAATAGAGCTCCTTTCATTTCAAACAACAGATTTTCAATTTCTGACTCCATTTTGGGCAAGTGAGTAACAGACAGTGTGGAGACGTGGTGCTGAGACCTGATGACCTTTCTTGTCAACTTCCGGTGAAGTGATCGTCACTTCCTTGTGGTAACGTATCGTCACTTCCTGTTTTGCTGTCTGCCTGTGTGGTTTGCTCTCCAGCTCTCCAGCCACTAGCTATGGCTACTACCTCTCTTTCCTCTCCTCCTCTGGTGTGCTCTCTCTGTCAGATGTTTAGCTACACCTCTGCCTCTTTTAGCGATAACGGTAAATGTAATAAATGTTGTCTTTTTGAGGCGCTCGAGGCGAGGTTGTCTGATTTGGAATCCCGGCTCCGCTGCATTGAAACACCGTCTGCGCCAGTTAATCTCGACGGACGCCCATTAGCTGCAGCGGAGCTAGCTAGCTTAGCCCCCCCTGTCAGCGGTTCCCCGGCTCTCCTCAGCAGCGAGGAGACTGGGTGGGTGACGGTGAGAAGGAAGCCTAGTCGCAAAGCCCCGGTTCACCACCAACCTGTTCACGTTTCTAATCGTTTTTCCCCGCTCAGCGACACACCCGCTGAGGAAAAAACTCTGATCATTGGCGACTCTGTAGTCAGAAACGTGAACCTAGAGACTCCATCGGCCATAGTCACATGCATTCCTGGGGCCAGAGCAGGCGACATCGAGTCAAATTTGAAAATGCTGGCTAAAAGTAACTGTAAATACTCCACAATTGTTATTCACGCCGGCATTAATGACATCCGTCTCCGGCAGTCGGAAGTCACGAAACTTAATATAGAATCGGTGTGTGACTTTGCCAAAACGATGTCTGCCACTGTAGTATTCTCTGGACCCCTCCCCAATCTGACCAGTGATGACATGTTTAGTCGCTCGTCATCCTTGAACCGCTGGCTGTCTGTGTGGTGTCCTAAAAATGACGTGGGCTACATTGACAATTGGAGCTCATTTTGGGGAAAACCTGGTCTTATGAGACGAGACAGCATTCATCCCACTTTGGATGGTGCTTCTCATTTATCTAACAATCCGGCATCTTTTTTATCCAAATTTCCAAAACCCTGACTACTCAGAGTTGGGACCAGGAAGCAGAGTCACAGTCTTACACGCCTCTCTGCAGCTCCTCTTCATCCGCCACCCCTCAGCTTAGCCCCTGTCTTCCCCATAAGAGAATCGTTGTCTGCTCCCTCCAAAGTAAATAAAAATATAATGTATAAGCATCCCAAAGTGATAAAGCAAAATATTGGTAAAACTCAAATTAAACATAAAGCCTCTAAATTGAATGATTTGGCCTCTGTTCCTCCTCATAATTTAAAAATTAAATGTGGTTTATTAAATATTAGGTCTCTAACTCCCAAGTCTCTGTTAGTCCATGATCTGTTAATTGATCATCAGATTGATTTAATTTCCCTTACAGAGACTTGGTTAGGGCAAGAGGATTATGTTGGTTTAAATGAATCAACTCCCTCTGGTTATTTAAACTGTCAAAATCCCAGAAGTTCTGGTCGTGGAGGAGGAGTAGCAACAATTTACCATTCCAAATTACTAGTTAATGTAAAGCAAAAAACATGTTATAATTCCTTTGAGGGCCTGGTCCTCAGTATTGGGCACTTTAGCAATTTCAGGTTAAACCCAATTTTATTTGCCATAGTTTATCGTCCCCCTATCGTCATTGGGCGCATGCGCACGCAGCGACCAGCAGCTTGGTGATATAGTGCATGTGTGCGTGTGTGTGTTTTTTGTACTTTTTTACGTTTTTAGAAAATCCTCTGTGTCGTTTCTGCCCTGGAGCGTTTGTGGAATATATGGCGAACAGCTCCCTAGTATCTGCAACATGGATTTCCTCTCATATCTCGCACTGCTGCTTTCTGTGTTCTGGCTCTTTGTCTCTGAGGTAAACGCGTTCGGCTCCATGACGAGCAGAATAGCGGGCAGAATACAATATTCCAGGGACGTGTTGCTGCGCTTTAACACAGCTGGTGCAGAGTCTCTGATTGCGCCCAAATTTCATCTGCCGGACTTTATTTTGAGAGACGGTCACAGCGGTGAAAAAAGAAGCGGCAGGAGGAAGCGTGGAAGACGTGGAGGTGTGAAATTGCGCCTTAGGAGACGTCAGTTTGGTAACATTCCTCTTCCTTCGATCATTTTTGGGAATGCACAGTCTGTGAGAAACAAGGTGGAGGAAATTCAAGGCAATGTACGTTACCAGAAGGATTTTAAGAACTGCTGCGTCATGGCTTTCACTGAATCTTGGCTTACTGCGCATGATCGAGATGCAGACCTGTGGATTGACGGCTTTGGAGCCCCGCTGCGCTCGGATCGGCAGGAAGAGGTAACTGGGAAGCGTCAGGGGGGCGGTGTATGTTTATACATTAATAAGCAGTACTGCACATCTGTCACGGTCAGAGAGCGCATCTGTACACCCCATGTGGAGCTGCTGTCTGTGTCACTACGCCCCTTTTATTTGCCTCGAGAGTTTCCCCAACTTTTCATCACAACTGTGTACATTCACCCGAGGGCAGACGCTGACTCCGCCTCCAGCACCATCTCTGATGTGGTGCAGCGGCTGCAGTCAATTTCTCCAGAGGCGCCAAACTTCATTCTTGGGGATTTTAACCATGTTTCTTTAAAGAAGACACTTAAAAACTTTCATCAGTATGTCTCCTGCCCAACCAGGCGAAAAAAGACATTGGACCTGTGCTATGGATCCATAGAGAGGGCCTATAAATCACTCCCCCTTCCTCCTTTAGGATCATCAGATCACAACTGTGTTCATTTGCTGCCCACATATAAAACTGCTCTCAGAAGAGGCAAAGTGGAGACCAGAGACATTGATGTGTGGACAGAAGATTCAGAGCACAGCCTCCAGGAATGCTTTGACTGTACAGACTGGGAGATGTTCATAATGGCCTGCGGGGATGATTTGGACTCTCTGGCTGAGCTCACATGTTCATACATGGCTCACTGTCAAAATAAGATTGTTCCACGTAAACGTGTCAAAATATACCCCAACAACAAACCATGGGTTACTAAATCAGTTAAATCCTGCTTACAGAGGAAAGCACTTGCCTTTAAACAAGGGTCTGTTTCTGCGCTACAGGTTGCCACCAAGGAGCTGAAGGCCGAAATTTTAAGAGCAAAACAGAATTATAAATCAGAATTGGAAAGCAAGATGGCAGCAAATAAACTTGGTTCGGCCTGGCCCAGTATGAAAACTATTGCAGGCCTTCAGAGCACAGAGCGCAGTAATCGTGTGTTTTTAGATGGTTTTAGTTCAGACACAGAGCTGGCTAATGCTCTTAATTGTTTTTATGGTCGTTTTGACGCCTTTGATTTTAGCACAGAAATCCAAGATTTGAAACAGAAACTCAAAGACAATCAGCACTTTAATATTGAGATGCAGGATGTTAAAAGGGAGTTCCGCGCTGTAAAAGTGAACAAAAGTCAGGGCCCTGATAATATATGTGGACGCCTGGTAAAGTCCTGTGCACATGAACTGAGTCCTATATTTCATTACATTTTCAATAAGTCCTTACAGACACAACATGTGCCTAAGATCTGGAAAGATGCCGTGGTTGTTCCCGTTCCAAAATCCAGCTGTCCTAAAACGGTAAACGACTTTAGACCAGTTGCTTTGACTTCAATTTTAATGAAAATTTTTGAAAAACTGGTCAGATGTGAGGTCCTAAGGCAGACTGAACATGCATTGGATCCTCTGCAGTTTGCCTATAGGCCTCACAGAGGAGTGGAGGATGCCACTGTCACTCTGTTTGACATGCTTTTTAAACATCTGGATTTTAATGGGACACACGCCAGGCTTTTATTTGTGGACTTTTCTTCTGCCTTTAATACAATCCAACCTCATATTTTAGTTGAAAGGCTCCTGCAACAATTTGATTTAAGCAATAATCTGGTGGGTTGGATTCTGGATGTCTTAACCAACAGGACGCAAAGAGTAAGGGTCAATGGCACATTGTCTGACCTAAAGTGCTCTTCTACTGGCTCTCCTCAGGGGTGTGTGTTGTCACCACTACTCTTCATCCTGTACACAAACATGTGTCGGAGCAGACATGACAACAGACACATTATAAAGTATGCTGATGACTCAGTCATTGTCAGTCTCCTCCAGGATGGTGAGAGTGGCCACGGCCCAGTAGTTGATGACTTTGTTCACTGGTGTGAGGATTCCTACCTGCAGCTGAATACAACAAAAACGAAAGATATGATTATTGACTTTAGGAGGAAAACTCCCAGGCACAAAGTCACCATACTAAAAGGCCAGACCACCGAATGTGTACAATCGTACAAATATCTTGGGACAATTATTGATAGTGGATTGAACTTTGAGGTGAACTGTGAAAGGGTGTGCAAAAAGGGTCAGCAAAATTTGCATTGTTTGAGGAAACTTGCACGCTTCCAAATTGACCGAACCATAATGACTATGTTCTATCGGGCTTTTATTGAATCTGTTTTATCCTTTTCTTTAATGTCATGGTTTGGTCAGATAAAACTGAAACAGAGGAAATCCTTGGATCAGGTAGTCAGATGGTCCAGTCGTTTGCTTGGTGAGTCACAGCTGAGCCTGACATCCCTGTACACCAGACAAGTACAGAGGATGGCCGACTCGATTTTAAATGATGACTCCCACCCTTTGCACTGCAACTTTCAGCTTCTTCCCTCCAGACGGAGGTTTGCTGTCCCAAAAAGTAGAACCCAGCGCTACAAAAACAGCTTTGTCCCTGCTGCTGTCAAAGAGTTGAACAAGCTATAAAAATTATATTGTACATATTTTATATTTACCTATTTTGTAAGATGTGTGCCTGTGTTTGTGTCTATGTTGAATGTAATTAGTGGCTTGTAAATATGGATGTCACCAACTGCAAAACAAATCTACCTACGGGTACAAATAAAGTAACCTGAACCTGAACCTGAACCCATCAACCTATTCAGAATTTTTATCAGAATTTGCTGATTTCTTAGCTGATTTAGTGCTGAAATCTGATAGAATAATTATAGTAGGGGACTTTAATATACATGTGGATGTAGATAGTGACTGCCTTAATGTGGCTTTTAATTCAATATTAGACTCGATTGGGTTTTCTCAGAAAGTAGGAAATTCTACTCATTACCTCCACCATACATTGGACCTTGTTCTGACATATGGCATAGAAATAGAAAATCTTGTAGTGTCTCCTCATAACCCTGTACTGTCAGACCATTGTCTGTTAACCTTTGATTTTACTATTTCTGACTATTTGGCTCCTAAAGAAAAATATTATCACAGTAGATGCCTCTCAGATGATGCTGTTTCCAAATTTATGCAGATTGTTTCCTCTATGCCATGTGTCAACACAACGGAAATAAGCTATAGACAGCTTGCTCCTTCTGTAATTGATAACATGGTGGATAGTGTTTCAGCTTCTCTGCATCAGACTCTAGACTTGGTGGCCCCCTTAAAAAAGAAAAAGTCTAATCAGAGATTTTTAACTCCTTGGTTCAACACAGAAACTCGTAGCTTAAAACAGAAGACTCGTCAATTAGAAAGAAAATGGCGCTCTACTAATTTAGATGAAATCTATTTAGCTTGGAGAAATCATCTTTTAATTTATAAAAAATCTCTTAGAAAAGCTAGAACGAGTTATTACTCTGCATTAATAGAAGAGAACAAGAATAATTCCAGGTTTCTTTTCAGTACTGTAGCCAGGTTGACAAAGAGTCAGGACTCCGTCAATCCTAGCATCCCCTTAGAGCTTACTAGTCAGGACTTTATGAACTTTTTCAATAATAAAATTTCATCCATCAGAGATAAAATCAATCAGATTCTTCCCACAGTTAACTTAAATACTGTAACTACTACAACTCCTTCTATTGATGTCTGTCTTGATGAGTTTTCTCCAATCGACCTTTGTGAGTTAGACAAAATAGTTTCCTCATCCAAACCTTCAACTTGTCTTTTAGACCCTATTCCTACCAGGTTAGTTAAAGAAGTCTTCCCACTTATTGGTAGCTTTATTCTCCATATAATCAATTCTTCATTAACTTTAGGCCATGTACCGCAGGCTTTTAAAATGGCTGTAATTAAACCCTTACTCAAAAAGCCAATGCTAGATCCAGGAGCTTTAGCTAACTATAAACCAATCTCTAATCTCCCTTTCATTTCAAAAATCTTAGAAAGAGTTGTTGCTACGCAATTATTTGACCACCTGCAGGGAAATGGTTTACTTGAGGAGTTTCAATCTGGGTTTAGAATCCATCATAGTACTGAAACAGCCTTAGCGAAGGTCACTAATGACCTCCTCATTGCATCTGATAATGGACTAGTTTCTGTACTTGTCCTTTTAGATCTTAGTGCAGCTTTTGATACTATTGATCATAATATTCTACTTGATAGATTAGAACACTATGTTGGACTTAATGGAACTTCGTTGCAGTGGTTTAGATCTTATTTATCTGATAGGTTCCAGTTTGTTCATGTAAATGATGAGTTTTCTCTCAGCTCAAAGCTTAGTCATGGAGTTCCACAGGGATCTGTGCTAGGCCCTACTCTTTTTAGTTTATATATGCTTCCGTTAGGCAACATTATTAGAAAGCACTGTATACATTTTCATTGTTATGCAGATGACACACAATTATACCTGTCAATGAAGCCAGATGATACTAATCAATTAGCCAAGTTAGAAGCTTGTCTTAAGGAAATCAAAGCTTGGATGACTTGTAATTTTCTGCTATTAAATTCAGATAAGACTGAAGTCATTCTTGTTGGTCCAAAAAACCTTAGAAATTCCTTTCCAAATCAAACTTTCAGTTTGGATGCAGCTACTCTTTCTCTTAATAGCTCTGTGAGGAACCTTGGAGTTATTTTTGATCAGGATTTGTCCTTCAATTCACATATTAAATTTGTTTCTAAGACTGCCTTCTATCATTTGCGTAATATTGCCAAGATTAGGAGCATCTTGTCTCAGAGTGATGCTGAGAAGCTGATCCACGCTTTTGTTAGCTCGAGATTAGATTATTGTAATTCTTTATTATCAGGCTGTCCTAAAACATCTTTAAAAAGTCTTCAGCTGATCCAAAATGCTGCAGCAAGAGTTTTAACAGGTACTAGAAAGAGAGATCATATCTCTCCGGTTCTGGCCTCCCTTCATTGGCTTCCCATAGAGTTTAGAATTAAGTTTAAAATCCTTCTTCTTACTTACAAAGCTCTAAACAATCAGGCTCCTTTTTATTTAAAAGATCTGATACTACCGTATCATCCTAACAGAGCACTACGCTCCCAAAATGCAGGATTACTTGTAATACCTAGAATCTCCAAAAGTACAATGGGAGGCAGAGCCTTCAGTTATCAAGCTCCTCTCCTGTGGAATCAGCTGCCAATCTGGATTCGGGAGTCAGACTCGATCTCTGTTTTTAAGAATAGGGCTAAAACCTACCTTTTTGATATAGCCTACAATTAGGGAGGGATCATGTGTTTCTGAACCCTCCCTTAGTTATGCTGCTAATAGGTTTAGTCAGCCGGGGGACCTCCAGTAATGCACTGGGCCTCACTCCTTTCCTCACTCTCTATGAAATATTTTTTTTTTTGCTGGTCATTAACATTTGTTTGTTCTCTCCCATAGATTGAGTCCCCATCGTGCTGTTTGCTCTCTACATGTCTGTTCTTTTCTTCTTCTCTATCCCCTCACCCCCCAACCAGTCGCAGCAGATGACTGCCCCTCCCTGAGCCTGGTTCTGCTGGAGGTTTCTTCCTGTTAAAAGGGAGTTTTTCCTCTCCATCGTCGCCAAGTGCTTGCTCACAGGGGATTGCCTGATTGCTGGGGTCTTTCTGCAACTGTGGGGGTCCCCCCTACAGTTGATAGTGCTATGAGATGACTGTTGTTGTGAAATGGCGCTATATAAATAAAGTTGAATTGAATTGAATTGAATTGAATTGAATTGAATTGAATTGATGCTGAAGGCTTTGCAACACGTTGGTGGCTGTTCTACACCTTAGGATGCGCGTTGCTCCTCGCTGGCCTCGTAACTACCGCCGATCTGTTCTGCTGAAACACTCCCCTGCCTGGGTTGTTTTTCGGGATGAAAAACGTAAGATGGCTCCCTTCATGTTGAGGTGTCTGTCTCACGTTTTTCATCCCAGCGGTGCCTCCAAATGTAAAGCCCCTTAAAAAGGGAAAAATGACAAGGATGAACACAGTGCGTGCGTCTTCCTCACGCGCTTGTATTAAAAGTCAAACATTTTAACAATCACAACTTAAACAATTACCTCAAAAAGGGAAAAATGACAAGGATGAACACAGTGCGTGCGTCTGCTCACTTGCTTGTATTAAAAGTGAGGAAGTTGCGCGCACACTCCCCTTGCTGGAGCTCTAAGGCGTAACTAATAGAGTGACGGTTTCATGATCACAGTCTCTAAATCGAACACCGATAGCATTGCTGAATAATCAATAATAACTCTCACTCAATCAGATACAAGAATGACCAAATAAACAGCTAAACCCATTACAAATAACAATATCCTAAGTAACAAATATTTATCTTGAATGCTTGAGTAACAAATACAAATACAGTAACAGTATCTTATATGACAAATGTCTTTCCATCTATCACACTAACCACTGCGCCACCCTTTATTACCCATCATTATGCTGAGGCACTATTGGTATTGTGCCCTGCATGAGAATAAGGCCAGAGTTGAATATACTGGGAAAGACAGTTTAAGACTGTTGAAAGTTTATTATTTCTTAATAAACATGGATAAGTAGCACAAGCACACCAAGTAACACAGACACATTCACGGTAGTCACCCCAGTTTTATTATTTCTTTTTTCCCTTGTGATCATTGATATTTCTTAAAAGACATTTATTGAAATGAGAAAAAAAAAATCACTAACCAATAACACCCTTGTAAAAATCTGCATGTTGTATATGTTTTGTCCACTAGATGGCCTTGTAGAGAAAATGATGTTTCACATGAGTCCTCGTCTATATGAGCCATTTTGAGGAAAGGCCTCAAGTCCTCCAGAAAGACTCATCTGGCCATCACGATTACCCTTCCCCAGATTTGTGCCTCGAGACAATCCTGTCTCGGTGGTCTACAGACAATTCCTTTGACTTCATGCTTGGTTTGTGCTCTGACATACACTGTCAACTGTGGGACCTTATATAGAAAGGTGTGTGCCTTTCCAAATCATGTCCAATCAACTGAATTTACCACAGGTGGACTTTAGTTGAGCTGCAGAAACATCTCAAAGATGATCGGTGGAAACAGGATGCACCTGAGGTCAATTTTGAGCTTCATGGCAAAGGCTGTGAATACTTCTGTATGTGTGATTTCTTAATTTTCTATTTTTAATAAATTTGCAAAAATCTCCCTCAAAATTTTTTCACGTTGTCATTATGGGGCATTGTGTGTAGAATTTTGAGGAAAAAAATGAATTTAATCCCTTTTGGAATTAGGCTGTACCATAAAAAAATGTGGAAAAAATTAAGCACTGTGAATACTTTATGGGTGCACTGTAAATTATCACGAAAACAACTGATCCAAAATCAGTTACAATAATGCACTTTTTATTATTTAACTTATAATTTCACAAAGTGCTCACAAGTGCTTTCTTTAGTGCAAAGGGTGTGTCGTGTCAAGTTAACAACCCAGAGTAAGTAAACAAATTCAGTGCTTGAAGCATGTATGCATACTCGTCGGCCTCCGTCGGTCTATGATGACCATGGAAGAGAATCCTAAACGTCTACTCTGCTGGAACAGCACCACCTGTGGCTGAACAGGCCGATGTGCGAATGGCAGTCCCTGTCACACAGGTTGCACTTGTGGGTGGTCTCCATGCTGCTGGGTCTGTTGCGGTTCTTCCTGCGGGTCCTTTTTTCATCTGCTGCAGCAGGCAGTCTCTCTTCACCCGCCTTGAGCTGTCTGGTCAGGGTGCCTCTCCATTTGGAGCGGTCCGTTGCAAGGTCCTCCCAGCGCTCTGTGTTGATCTCCAGGGCCTTCATGTCTCTCTTGCAGATGTCTCTAAAGCGCAGCTGTGGGCGGCCAACGTCTCTCCTGCCAGTCGCCAGTTCTCCATAGAGGACGTCTTTGGGGATTCTGCCATCCTCCATACAGTGAACGTGGCCTAGCCAGCGGAGCCTGCGCTGCCTGAGTAGAGTGAACATGGAGGGAAGGCCGGTGCAGGACAGAACTTCTGTGTTGGGCACTTTGTCCTGCCAGGATATGTCCAGGATGTGGCGAATGCAGCGCAAGTGGAAGAAGTTCAGTCTCTTTTCCTGCTGGGCGTATGTTGTCCACATCTCACTCCCATAGAGCAGTGTGCTGATGACGCAGGCGTTGTACACTGCCATCTTCGTCTTGACAGAGAGTTTGGGATTCTCCCACACTCATGTGGTGAGGCGAGCGAGTGTGAAGGCTGATTTTCCAATCCTCTTGTCGATCTCTGTATCAAGGGAGAGGTTGTTTCTGATCGTGGACCCCAGGTACGTGAACTGATTCACGACCTCCACCTCGTAGTCGTCGATGGTGATGGTCGGTGGTGCTTCCGTGCCCTGCGCCAAGACGTTAGTCTTCTTCAGGCTGATGGTAAGCCCAAAGTCCTTGCATGCCTGGGAGAAGCGGTCCATCAGGGTCTGAAGCTCCTGCTGTGTGTGGGTTGCGACTGCAGCATCGTCTGCGAACAGCATGTCTCTGATTAGAGCCTCGCGTACTTTGGTTCTGGCTTTCAGGCGGGCGAGGTTGAAAAGCCTGCCATCAGATCTTGTGTGCAGGTAGATTCCCTCTGTTGCTGTGCTCAAGGCATGCCTCAGGAGCATAGCAAAGAAAATCCCAAAGAGGGTTGGCGCAAGTACACAGCCCTGTTTCACTCCGCTGCGTATGTTGAATGGCTCTGAGACGTTGCCGTCATGCGGCACTATCCCCTGCATGTTGGTGTGAAATGATTCGATGAGGCTTTGCAACTTTGGTGGGCATCCTATCTTTGGCAGGATCTTGAAAAGGCCCTCTCTGATGACCAGATCGAACGCTTTGGTGAGGTCAATAAAGGCGACGTACAGGGGCATGTTCTGTTCTCTACATTTCTCCAGGAGTTGGCGGATGGAGAATATCATGTCTACCGTTGATCGCTCAGCGCGAAAGCCACACTGAGACTCGGGTAGACACGTTTGGCAAGCTTCTGTAGACGAACGAGAACAAATCGTGCATAGACTTTGCCAACAACACTGAGGAGGGAGATGCCCCTGTAGTTGTTGCAGTCGCTTCTCTCCCCTTTGTTTTTGTAGAGGGTGATGATCTTGGCGTCCCTCATGTCCTGTGGTACGGCACCTTCCTTCCAGCACTGGCAGAGGACGCCATGCAATGGCAGCAGTAGGGCAGTCTTGCAGTGCTTGATCAGGTCGGGGGTATGCCGTCGTTGCCAGGTGCCTTGCCAACGGCCAAGCTATCAATGGCCTTGCTGAGTTCGTCGATGGTTGGCTCGGTATCAAGTTCATCCATGGACGGCAGGCAGTCGATGGCATCAAGGGCTGACGGTGTCATGGTGTTCTGTCTGGAGTAGAGGTCAGAGTAGTGTTCCACCCATCTCTCCATCTGCTTGTTCTTTTCTGTGATCATCTCTCCAGTGGAGGATTTGAGGGGGGCCATCTTGCTCTGAGCCGGACCAAGTGCTTTCTTGATGCCATCGTACATACCACGGATGTTCCCTGTTATGGCAGCAATTTGAGTGTCTTGGCTGAGCTGAGTCCAGTACTCGTTGGCACAGCGCCGAGCAGTCTGCTGAACTTTGCTTCTCGCAGTCCTGAGAATCTGGAGATTCTTCTCGTTTGGGTACTTCTTGTACTCAGCAAGTGCTGAGTGCTTGGCTTCAATGACGGGGGTCATCTCGGTCAACTTGGCATCAAACCAGTCCTGTGACTTTGTGGTCTTCCTCCCAAAGGTAGCCAAGGCTGTGCGGTGGATGGTGTTTCGCAGCTTTTCCCACTTCTGCTTTGCAGATTCTCCTTCTTGTGGTACACCAAGTTCCTTCTCAAAGGTGGAGGCAAACTGCTCAACAAGTTCTGGTTGGGCCATCTTGCTGGTGTCAATCCGTACTTTTCCAGGCTGTCTAGCATGATGGAATTTCTTCAGCTGCAGCTTGACCTTGCAACACACCAATGAATGGTCTGTGTCGCACTCTGCACTCTGGAACGAACGGGTGATTAGCACGTTCTTCAGTGAGGTGCGCCTGGTCAGGATCAAGTCCAGCTGGTGCCAGTGTTTTGAGCGCAGATGTCGCCAGGAAACCTTGTGTTGGGGCTTGGTCTTGAAGAACGAGTTTGTGATGCACAGATCGTGATATGTGCAGAACTCGAGCAGCCGCTATCCGTTGTCGTTCCTTCTGCCCACGCCAAATGGTCCAAGACAGGAGGGCCAGGAGTCGTGGTCAGCACCCACTCTGGCATTGAAGTCTCCAAGGAGAATGAGTTGTTCAGAGTTGGGGATGATCCTGACAGTTGTTGCGAGATTCTCGTAGAACTCGTCTTTTCCCTCTGGTGTGGCTGTCAGTGTTGGGGCATACACACTGACGGGGGTGACTGGGCCTTGAGTGGTGTTGAGGCGGAGGGTGAGGAGTCGTGCAGAGCCATTGCTGCCTGGTTCCACCATCTTCAGCAAGGTGTTCTTCACTGCGAAGCCCACTCTGTGTTCCCTGTGTTCGTCACTGCCCTTTCCCTGCCAGTAGAACGTGTAGTCCTTCTCTCTCAGTGTGGCTGCATCAGCCAACCGTGTTTCCTGGAGAGTGGCGATATCCACTCCCAGTATCTTCAGCTCATTATTGATGATGGCAGTCTTCCTGGTGTCGTTGATGTCCTTTAGGTTAGCAGCGAGTCCTGTCATCATAGTGCGGACGTTCCAAGTTCCCAGTTTTAGAGTTGGTCACTTTTGTTTTTTTGTCTTGCCGGGTGCGAAGATTCTCAGCCTGCTGTTCGGACTTCTCCTCATCCCCATGCACCCAATGAGGAAAGCAAGCTGTGGCGGGACAACAACTTATTGGCTGGGGGCTGCCCAGCTTGAGGCGGGCGGTAGCTGTCCAGTGAGATCCGATGATCCCTCCCACCGTCGGGAACAACCCCTGGCACAGCGCTCTATGCCAATTGAGTGGTGGATTATAACCGGTAACTGTCATTCCCCGTGTTTTGTCTACGCCAAAGGCGAAGCTGGAGTGTCCTCTCCAGTGATCAGGTGTTCTACCTTCCAGCGTTGGGCGTTGGCAGGATTCAAGCCTGGGCAGGAAGATATGGAGGACAAGATGTTGCCCATTCAGCATGTCTCCCCTCTCCACGTCACTGATGAATTCAAAGGAACAGCAGGGCTGCTACAGTTTGGTACCAGCGCCGTTGCAGGAGCTGCCAGAACGATGTTGAGCACAACAGAGAACTGCCTTAGGGACTCCGACTCTGGATTTTTCCTCAGGGTTGATTCCCGAAGCCTTTCCCGTTACCGGGTGTGCCGCAAGGCAGCAGAGGTTTGAAATCAGGGTTTACCTTCCCCTAGATGGGCTACCTTCCCAGGTTGACGAGCCACCATCTACCCGAAGCATCTGGTTTTAAGGCGCCAGAGATCCGCCCTCGCCCCTTCTCCTATTAGTAAAAGCAGTTCCGCCGGGCTTAGAGACTAATCCACACGGGCAGGCTAGGAGTTGGACTTAGTTGTCAGAGGCTTTTCGAGACACACGCCATAAGGAGCATTTTATGAGCTCTAGGAGCTTAACCTCAGTGCCGCTCCTGGCTATGACAACCTTGGAACCTCCTCTGACTCCTCCTCTTCCTCCTCCTCTTACTCACACAGTAATGCAGAGGGTTTCTTTGAGTCCATTTCAAGACAGATACCGAAAACTGATGAATGTTTTAGAAAATCATGTGACTCAGAGATCCAAATGGAGGAAGTAGAAAACGCTCTAAAATCCTCAGCTCTAGACAAATCACCTGGCTCAGACGGCTTAACAACCAATTTTTACAGGCACTTCTGGATTAACCTAAAAGATTTATTTTTTAATATGTTAAAGGAAATCCGTGCTACATCAGTTTTACCAAATACTATGAAACAAGGAGTCATCACACTAATTCCCAAACCTGGCAAGGACCCAAAATTTATTGATAATCTCAGACCAATTACTTTACTTAATAATGATTACAAAATTTTAACACATATTTATGCCAACAGACTCAAAACTGGCATCACTGATATTATCTCAGAGACACAATCAGGTTTTATTAAAGGGCGCTCAATACACAACAATATACGCCTTGTATTGGACTTACTTGACTATAGGGACCTAATTGACCAGGGGTTTATTTTATTTTTGGATTTTTTTTTAAAGACATCAGACAGTGACATTTTTTTTATTGAACCAATCAAATGATTGTATGAAAATATTCCATTCTGCCCATTCCCCTGATTTAATATGTGTCACCAGCCTCCATAAATGACATTTTTTGGTCATAGCCCATCTTTCACTCAGTGATGCTGCAGTACCGCCATCTCTTGATAGGTGCGGGCAGCAGTGACGTCATTTCGGTGAGACTAAGAAAATGGCAGAACGGGAGCAAAGTGATTCGGACAGCGATTATTTTCTCGAGTTTGACGACCTTGTGGTATATATTACTCATATATTCCATACCTACATCTGTTAGAGCATGTGGAAATGTTTGGGACAACATATACAAAGGAATTTCACACCTCTGAAAGGACAAAGGAATCTCACCGCCGTGTGAAGACCAATGACGTCACAGGACGCAGCGGCAACAGACTTGACACCTTCACCCCCTAAGGCGAGGAGAGGTTTTCCCATCACCTCCCAAGACGAAGGGAGGAGTTAACAGGACTAATGGGGATTAAAATAACGGGGGATTTCAGCTTGTGTTTTGCATGTCTTTGATGTGCGCCTGTATTTAACCAGCGAGCTGGGCAGAACTCTTTCTCTTTGCCTTCTGCCTTCTGCCAAGCTCTGCACCAGAGGAGACAAGATAGAAGAGTTGTTCATTAAAGACTCTGCTTTTTTAATACAAAACCGCCTCATCATTTCCAGCTCTTCTACACTGGTGACCTTGACGCGAGTATGGACCAGAGGCGTTCTTCAAGCGACTCATCCGTGGCGACTCTTACATACGCCAGCAACGACGCAGACGAGGGAGCAGACGGACAGCTGTTCCCCCCGGCAGAAGGAATTGAGAGGGCTCAACCGAGCTCCAGCACCGCCGTGAGAGCCGAGGCAAGGCACTCTCACCCGGCGGGCACAACAGTGATGGTGTGCACTAACGCCGTCACTGTCCAGCTGCCAGATTTCTGGCGAGAAGACCCGGCCTCTTGGTTTCATCAAGCTGAAGCCCAGTTCATACTGGCGGGCATCACGGCAGACGATACTAAATTCTACCATATCATCTCCAAACTCGACTCCGCCACTTCGAGGTGTGTGCGGAGCTTGCTCCAGCGACCACCGGCCCGGGACAAGTATGAGACACTCAAGACGACCATCATGGCGAATTACGTCCCGTCAGCGGAGGAAAGAGCTGAAAAAATCCTGGCGATCTACGGCCACAGAGGGGGTAATCCAAAGACCCTCATGGAGGATTTGCTGCAGCTCAAGGAGGAGGACAATGATAATTTCCTTTTCCAATTTATTTTCCTCAGCACGCTTCCACCACACATGAGAGGGACACTCGCCAGTATGAAGTGCAACAACCATCAGGACTTCCGCACACTGGCCAATGAGGCTTATCGGCTCGTCAACGCCTGCAGAGAACTGACACCCACAGCGGCATCCGTGGACCTCCAAACTGATGCCCCGAGCCATGGAGAGCCACAACTCACGGAGCAAACCCAGCCCACGGTGACAGCGGCGCGACCCAAGCGTAACAAACAGATCGACGTCTGTTATTATCACCACCACTCCGCCGAGAAAGCCCACAAATGCGTTCCCCCCTGCAAGTTCACGATGTCGGGAAAACGCCAAAGCCAAGGGCCGTTAACAGCAGCGGTTCTCGGCGAGAAAAATAAACTATTGTACATGACGGATGGTCACACAGGCAAGCAGTTCCTCATCAACACGGGAGCCCAGCTGAGTTTCGTCATGCCCTCCCACGCAGATCGAGCCATGGGCACCTGGGGCAATGGAGCAGTGGCAGCCAACGGCTCGGACATCGACACGTTCGGGGAAAAGAGCCTGCATCTCCTCATTCACGGCCGCAGCTACAGATGGACATTTGTTGTAGCGGCGGTGAGTTTTAACTTGTTAGGCACAGATTTTCTGTGTGCACACGGGTTATTAGTTGATCTAGCAAATAGGCGCCTGGTTAATGCACTGTCTTTTGCTTCTATTCCATGCTCAGCTCGAGTCTCTCCACCTGTGCAGGCCAACGTCACTACGGCAGGAGGTAAGTTTGAGCAACTCCTCACCCAATTTCCAGCACTCACAACCCCCAAATTCTCAGCCACTGTAGCCAAACACGGGGTTAAACACTTCATTCCAACAACGGGACCTCCCGTTTTTGCCAAAGCTCGCCGCTTAGACGTGGCCAAGCTCAACATAGCAAGGGATGAATTTGCAGCTCTTGAAAAATTAGGCATTGTCCGACGCTCAAAGAGCCCTTGGGCTTCACCACTTCACATGGTTCCGAAATCCGACGGTTCTTGGAGACCGTGCGGAGATTACTGCAGATTAAACAACGCCACAGCGCATGACCGCTACCCCATCCCTCATATACAGGATTTTTCACTGCATTTAGCGGGCGCGCGCATTTTTTCAAAGATAGACTTAGTCCGCAGTTATCACCAAGTCCCAGTCCGAGCTGAAGACATTCCTAAATCAGCGGTTATAACCCCTTTCGGCCTTTTTGAATTCCTACGAATGCCGTTTGGTCTCAAAGGCGCTGCTCAAACTTTTCAACGCATGATGGACGCGGTCTTACGCGACCTCCCCTTTGTTTTCGTCTACCTCGACGACATGCTGGTAGCCAGCTCATCAGAGGAGGAGCACGAGCAACACCTTACTACCGTTTTTCAGAGGCTAGAAGAGCACGGTCTAATAATTAATCCAGCCAAATGCAAATTCGGCGTATCGCAAATTGATTTTTTGGGACATAGAGTCTCCCCGAAAGGGGCAGTCCCGCTTCCAGACAAAATTCATGCGATAAAAGGTTTTCCACGGCCCCAAACGGTCAAATCGCTACAGGAATTTTTGGGGATGGTTAATTTTTACAACCGTTTCCTCCCTCATGCAGCTCAGCTCATGCAGCCCCTGTATGATGCGCTCAAAAAAAAGAAAGCTTCCCAAGCGGTCGAATGGACCCCGGAGCGCGAACACGCTTTCGCGGAAGTAAAAAACGCCCTAGCTAACGCCACAATGTTAGTCTACCCAGATCCCTCGGCCCGCATTGCTCTAACCACAGATGCTTCAGACCTGGCCATAGGGGCAGTTGTAGAACAACTTGTCAGCGGGGTCTGGCAACCGTTAGCATTCTTTAGCAAATCGCTAAACCCGACGGAACGCAAATACAGCACTTTTGACAGGGAGCTGCTGGCGCTTCATTTGTCCATCCGCCATTTCCAGTTTTGGTTAGAAGGGCGGAGTTTTACGGCTTTTGTGGACCATAAACCGCTCACTTTTGTGATGGCTAAAATTTCAGAACCTTGGTCGGGCAGACAACAAAGACAGCTAGCTGCGATTTCAGAGTTCACCACAGACATTCGACATGTAGCGGGCAAACTTAACGTAGTAGCGGACTGTCTCTCTCGCGCTGTGGCACCACCAGAGCACGAGGAGACAGATTACACTGCTTCAGCAGCGGAGCTTTTCTCTAACGCAAACACATATGCAGCACCTATCCTCGAAGGGATAGATTATGCAGCCATGGCGGAAGAACAAAGCAGTGATGCGGACGTGCGCGCTCTCCTGTCTGGACCAACAGGGTTAAGGCTGGAGAAAAAAGGGTTGCGCGACGGCGTGCCCCCCCTAATATGCAATGTTTCAACCGGCCGACCTCGCCCGTTAGTACCAGCTGCTTGGCGCCGCCGTATTTTCGACGCAATTCACTCCCTCGCGCACCCAGGTGTGTGTGCTTCAGTCAAAATGGTTGCCGGAAAGTTTGTGTGGCCAGGCCTGCGTAAAAACGTAAAAGAATGGGCAAAAACTTGCATTCCTTGTCAACGCGCCAAAGTACACAGACACACAAAAGCCCCTCTGGAGCCTTTTCCCATCCCTGCTAGAAGGTTCGACCACATTCATGTCGAATGGGGCCACTGCCTTCCTCCCAAGGTTTCACACACCTGCTAACAATGATAGACCGCACCACGCGCTGGCCAGGGGCAGTCCCTCTAGCAGCAACTACAGCGGAGGAAGTCGCTCGCGTTTTTCTAACGAATTGGGTGGCACGTTTCGGCGTCCCAACAGACATCACGTCAGATAGGGGGCCTCAATTTGTCTCAGAACTCTGGTCAGCCATGTCCAACAGTTTAGGGGCAACCATTCATCGCACCACCGCTTATCACCCTCAGGCTAATGGGTTATGCGAGCGTTTTCACAGGTCCTTAAAGGCCGCCCTCAGAGCCTCATTAACGGACACAAATTGGGTAAACAAACTCCCCTGGGTTTTATTGGGGTTGCGTGCAGCACCTAAAGAGGATTTAGACACTTCCCCTGCAGAATTAGTCTTTGCCCAACCTATCAGACTCCCAGGTGAATTTTTACCGGAGAACCCGGAACCAGGGCACCTCCCAGTCCCAAGGTTTTTAGGCAGTAACGGACCGGACTCTCTCCACGGTCCAGCTCATCACTCCTTTCCGCGAGTTTTTGTTCCTCAATCTTTAAAAAACGCTGAGTTTGTTTTTGTTAAGCATGAAGCCATAAAACCAACATTACGCCCAGTATACGATGGCCCATACAGAGTGCTGGAAAATGGTGACAAACACTTTGTGCTTGATTATGGGGATAGAAATGAAACGGTCAGCATTGACAGACTCAAACCTGCTTTCTTGTTGAGAGATGAACCTGCACAGTTGGCGAGAGCACCTCGGCGAGGCAGACCCCCCCAAGGAAAAAGCCTCAGCCCCCAGGCAGGGAACAGATAATCTCTCTCCTTCCCACACTGCAGATTCTTCACAACAAGGTCCCAGCAGGACGTCTAAACCAACCTACAGCAGCTTTGGGAGAAGATTGAAACCCAGACAGCACAGGGACTGATTCCAACACTCCGCAGTTTTTCGCTAATTGTGCTGCAACAGTTTAGGACTGACTTATGATTATACTGTGCTGTTATGTTTTCACTGAACTCTCTTAGGAGCATGGCTGCTTGAAAGTTTCTTCTGTGGCAACAGCTGTAACAGGTAGTATGTCTTAGTAATTACCCTAGACTGTGAATCTTTCTATGTCCTTTCCTAGTTGTTTGGGGGGCCTGTGGTATATATTACTCATATATTCCATACCTACATCTGTTAGAGCATGTGGAAATGTTTGGGACAACATATACAAAGGAATTTCACACCTCTGAAAGGACAAAGGAATCTCACCGCCATGTGAAGACCAATGACATCACAGGACGCAGCGGCAACAGACTTGACACCTTCACCCCCTAAGGCGAGGAGAGGTTTTCCCATCACCTCCCAAGACGAAGGGAGGAGTTAACAGGACTAATGGGGGATCAAGATAACGGGGGATTTCAGCTTGTGTTTTGCATGTCTTTGATGTGTGCCTGTATTTAACCAGCAAGCTGGGCAGAACTCTTTCTCTTTGCCTTCTGCCAAGCTCTGCACCAGAGGAGACAAGATAGAAGAGTTGTTCATTAAAGACTCTGCTTTTTTAATACAAAACTGCCTCATCATTTCCAGCTCTTCTACAACCTCAATATAAATGATGACATTGAAAATGAAGAATCTAATGATGAAGTAGTTTTGGGTGGTGCTGAGGGGGGTATTCAGCCTTATTTGTTCGAGCCAGAGGGAGAGGAGGACATAGGTGTCAAGTGATACGGTTTTGCCGTATTTTAATACGGGGAAAATGCAATTTTAGCAAATACGGGCATATTGCCATTTCTGTACTCCAAAAAGAAAAATATACGGGAAAAGAGGAATGTAATGTTCTCCTGGAACCTTGTAATGTTCTCCTGGAACATGTAATGACGAGGCACACACACCGGGTGTCAGTTAGGACTTTTTACTTGTCACTTCAACAGCAACTCACAACTGACCACACAGTGGCACATGTACATCTCCTTTTATAGTCAGGTCATGGCCGGGGTCATACTGCCCCCTAGTGGTGACTCCATATGAACTTCACATATCAATATATCTCCCTTTTTTTTTCTAGTAAAGGTCATGTCCAACTATAAACTTTTTCTCAAATTTCTATATACAAAATAAACTCCATTTCTATTTACATTTTTTTTTCTCAACCTTGTACACTGAATCACAAGTTCAATTTTTTCTCTGTTTACAATTCAACATCAACACATTTTTTTCTTCTGTTTACAATTCAATATCAACACATTTTTTTTTTTTTTTTTTCATTTCAGTACTCCTTACATTTCCTCAATCAATCTTTTTGGTTTCACAATTTGCCTTTGTGAGCATCTCCTTTGTGTCACCTCAGTCTGTTCGTTAGTGTCTGTCTCTATGTTCTGGTTCTCAGCCATTTCTGGTTGTTCGGTTTGGCTGGAAATTAGCATGTCGCTTATTTCACTGTCTGTGACTCTCATTTTTGTCTGAGGCACTTTCAGTAAGTGACGTCGGTTTCGCCTCATTGTTTTCCCATGCTCTGTGATGACTTCATATGATCTGGGAGTTGTTTCTTTAACCACTTTTGCCAGCGGTCCCCATTCTCCATCACATCTCACTCGCACTATGTCCTCATGTGCAAGTGGTCTCAGAGGTCGTGCTGTTCTGTTGTACAGTTCAGTTTGCCTCTCATCACGCCTCACATCTCTCTTTTCCATCACCTGAGATGCTGATGGAAGTCGCGTTCTGAGTTTTCTGTTCATGAGCATTTCTGCTGGGGACAGTCCATTCTCCAGTGGTGATGCTCGGTAATTCAGGATCGCCAGATGTGGGTCTTCTGCATTGTCTGCAGCCTTTTTCAGTATGCGCTTCACTATTTGCACCCCTTTCTCTGCTAACCCATTCGACTGTGGGTACAGAGGGCTTGAGGTCACGTGCTTGAACCCATATGTGTCTGCAAAGTCTTTGAAGCACTGACTCGTGAATTAAGATAAGATAAGATAAGCCTTTATTAGTCCCACAACGGGGAAATTCCAGGATTGCAACAGCACAGGGATAGCAACACTCAGAGCAACAATCAGAAGGCAAGAAAAACAAAAAAAAAAAACAAAAAAAAAAAACAAGCAAGCAAGAGCAGCTAATATACATATGTACATATTACTATAAAATATATATATACACACACACACACACACAGACACACAGTGCAGAGCATTGTAGCTGGATGGAATAAATATATGAATATATGAACACACAGTGCAGAGCATTGCAGCTAGGTGGAATAAATATGTAAATATATAAACACACACAGTGCGGAGCAATGTAGCTAGATGGAATAATATGTAGATATATAAAAACACAGTGCGGAGCATTGTAGCTAGATGGAATAAATATATAGATATATAAATATAAACACACCCAGTGCTGAGCATTGTAGCTAGATGGAATAAATATATAGATATATAAATATAAACACACCCAGTGCAGAGCATTGTAGCTAGATGGAATAAATATGTAAATATATAAACACACACAGTGCAGAGCATTGTTGCTAGGTGGGATGAAACAGCATAACCGTCTACTTAGTTATCCTACATGGTATGATTATGTGCCCATACATATTCTCACCCTCCATAGCGACCGGTATGTTCCTAGTTGTATGCCGGAGAGGACCATTGTGTAAGTCTATTGCATCTTTTGCATTCAAAAAAAAACTATTAGTTTGTTACGTCTTTTTGCTATCTCTGCGAGCAGCCCTGCTTAGGTTGTACAGTCTGACAGCCGTTGGTAGGAAGGACCTACGAAACCTCTCGGTTGTGCACCTGGGATGATGTAGTCTGCTGCTAAATGAGCTCCTCAGTGCATCCAGTATGTCCTGCATAGGGTGGAACTCGGACTCCAGCAGAGATGACAGTTTAGCCACCGTCCTTCTCTCTCCTATCTCCTCCATCGGATCAAGGCGTTGCCCCAGGACAGAGCTAGCTTTCTTAATCAGTTTGTTCAGTCTCTTCCTATCGGCTGCAGTAATGCCACTGCCCCAGCAGACCACTCCAAAAGTGATGGCTGATGCCACCACCGTGTCATAGAATGACTTCAGCAGCGCCCCTTGTACACCAAAAGACCTGAGTCTCCTCAGCAGGAACAGCCTGCGCTGTCCCTTCTTGTAGAGTGCGTCAGTATTGTGTGACCAGTCTAGTTTATTGTTCAGATGAATACCCAGGTACTTGTAGGATGTCACCATCTCGATGTCTGTTCCCTGTATATTTACTGGTGCTGTGAGGGGCTGCCCATGCCTGCGGCAGTCCACCACCAGCTCCTTAGTTTTCCTCGCGTTGATCTGGAGGCAGTTCCGATGGCACCAGTCCACAAAGTCCTGGATAAGCCCTCTGTACTCAGCTTCATCTCCGCTGGAGATGAGACCAACGATCGCAGAGTCATCAGAGAACTTCTGTAGATGGCAATGTGTTGTGTTGTGTGAGAAGTCCGCAGTATAAAGAGTGAACAGGAAGGGAGCCAGCACCGTTCCCTGGGGGGCCCCCGTGCTACTGATGATCGTGTCGGAAACACAGTCCCGGGTTCTCACAAACTGAGGCCGGTTCGTGAGGTAGTCCAGGATCCATGATGACAGGTGCTGGTCCACCCCTGCGCGCAGCAGCTTGTCCTTCAGGATCATCGGTTGGATGGTGTTGAAAGCACTGGAGAAGTCAAAGAACATGATCCTCACCATATTCCCGGGCTTCTCCAGGTGGGACAGAGAACGGTGAAGGAGGAAGATCACCGCATCCTCCACCCCAATGCCATGCTGGTAGGCGAACTGGAGTGGATCCATCGCTGGTTCCACCAGGGGGCGGAGGTGAGCAAGGAGCAGTCTCTCCAGGGTCTTCATCAAGTGGGACGTCAAGGCCACCGGTCTGAAGCTGTTCAGGTCTTTGGGGTGGGAAGTTTTTGGTACAGGTACCACACAAGATGTTTTCCACAGCTGTGGTACCCTCCCCAGTTTCAGGCTCATGTTGAAGATATACGTCACAATCCCACATAGCTGGTCTGCACAGGACTTGAGGAGCTTTGCGCTGATGCCGTCCGGTCCCGACGCCTTCCTCGCCTTGATCTTCCTCAGCTCCGTCCTCACCTGGGTCTTGGTCAGGGTCAGGATGGGGGGCTGTGTGTTGGGAGTGGGGGGGGTGTCGGTGGAGTGGGGAGTGGGTAGCAGGACTTGATTTCTTAGAGGCAGCAGTGGTTGTTGTGCAGACAGGGGGGAGGGCGGTTGGTCAAATCTATTGAAAAACAGATTCAGGTTGTTCGCCCACTCCCTGCCCCCCGTGGCCTGGGGGGAGGTATTCTGGAGCCCCGAGATGGTTTTGAGGTTTCTCCAGACCCCGCTGATGTCGCTCTGTTGCAGCTTGTCCTCCATCTTCTTCCTGAAGCTGTCCTTGCCTTCTCTGATCTTTCTCCTCAGCTCCCTCTGTACGGACTTCAGCATCTCCCTGTTCCCCGACCTGAAGATCCTCTTCTTCTCTCTCAGAAGTGTTTTTATCTCAGGGTTGATCCAGGGTTTGTTGTTTGAGTGACGCCGTATGGTCTTGGTGGGAACGGATTTGTCCACACAGAAGCTGAGGTAGCCCGTGAAGGTGTGAATGAGGCCACACCTGAGAATTGTGGTCCGTTATCACTCACAACAGTCATTGGAATTCCATGGCGTGCGAACATTGTCTTTGTATGTGCAATCACCTTTTCTGCTGTTGTGTCATTCAACCCTGCAAACTCTGGGTAGGTGGAATGATAGTCCATGACTAACAGATAGTCCTTGCCCTTAAGCTGAAATAGATCCATGCCCACTTTTCTCCATGGCCCTTGAGGCTTCTCATGGGGCCTCATAGGCTCCTTTGGCTGTTGATACCTGTGGCGCTGGCAAATCTCACAGCGCTGCACATATGCCTCAATGTCCTTGTGCATGTTGGGCCAATACAAAACATCACGTGCACGTCTTTTGCACTTTTCAATACCCAAATGCCCCTCATGCACTAATTTAACCATTTCTGATCTCATGGAGGTAGGTATGACTATCCTTGTACCTTTTAACAGAACCCCATCTAACACAGACAGTTCACCTTTAAAGTGTTGGTAAGGCTTGTCAATCATAACCTGTCCTGGCTGATGTATCTGTTCCATTACTCTTTTTAGTTTCTCATCCCTTTGTGTTTCTTTCACTATCTTCGTCCATTTTGCATCTGACACTGGCATGTGTGCCTTAATAGAGTCTACATGTATTTGCACAGCTTCCTCTGTTGTGCTGCTGGTGTTGCTCAAGCTAGCCCTACTCAGCGCATCGGCTACAATTAGTTGCTTGCCTGGTGTAAACTCAAATTTCAAATCATATTTCTGTTATCTTAACATTAGACGCTGGATGCGCGGTGGTGCGTCACCCAGTGGCTTCTGTGAGATCGCAATCAGTGGTTTGTGGTCTGTTTCTAGTATTACTG
Organism: Pholidichthys leucotaenia; assembly: GCA_020510985.1. Classification (NCBI taxonomy): domain Eukaryota; kingdom Metazoa; phylum Chordata; class Actinopteri; order Cichliformes; family Pholidichthyidae; genus Pholidichthys; species Pholidichthys leucotaenia. The sequence goes on along the minus strand of CM035847.1, from coordinate 13,987,379 downwards.
ACCGTCCATACACATATTCATGAAACTTCTCACATCCAAACACTGCACCTAGAGTCTCTTTCTCTATTTGCGCGTAATTTTTTTCTGCGCTTGTCATGGTGCGCGATGCGTATGCGACTGGATACCACTCTGTGTCATGTTTTTGCAATAGCACAGCTCCTAGGCCGGCTTTGGACGCATCTGTGGACACTTTTAGCAGTTTGTCCTGATCATAGAATTTTAACACTGGCTCCTTTATTAGACTGCTTTTGAGCCACTCCCATTCTCTGGCATGCTCTGCCATCCACTGCCACATTGTATTGGTCTCTAACAAGCTTCTAAGAGCTATTGTGTTAGCTGATAAATTTGGGATAAATTTTCCCATGTAATTGACTAGCCCTAGGGCTCTTTGCAAGTCATTTTTGTCCTGCGGTACTGGCAGCTCTGCTATGGCCCGCACTTTTTCCGGATCTGGTTGCACGCCTGCCCCAGATAATTTTTCTCCCAGGTATGTAATCTCCTGTACCCCAAATTGGCACTTACTCTTATTCAGTTTCATACCTGACTTTTGCGCCTGTGTGAGAACTCTAGCCAACCTTTCGTCGTGCTCCTCTTTTGTTTTTCCCCAGACTACCACATCATCAAGAAAAACTCCCACCCCTTCTATTCCGTCAAACAATTGCTGCACAGTTCTATGGAAAATTTCAGGGGCTGAGCTAATCCCGAACGGCATTCGTAGAAAGCAATGCCTTCCGAATGGCGTATTAAATGTGCACAATTTAGCGCTTTCCTCGTCGAGCACTATTTGGTAAAACCCAGATTTGGCATCTAATTTTGTGAAGTAACTTGCTCCACTCATTGTGCTGGTTATGTCAGATTTTGTTGGTAGCCTGTAATGCTCCCGCTGTATTACTTTATTTAGATCTTTTGGATCTATGCACAATCTCAAATCTCCATTTGGCTTCTCCACTATAACTAGTGAGTTAACCCATTCAGTTGGTTCTTCTATTTTTCTGACCACTCCGTCTGCTATCAGTGAGTCTAGTGTTTCTCTCAGCCTCTTTTTAAGAGCTATTGGCACTTTTCTCGCTGCATGTATGACTGGCTCTGCATTCTCTTTCAGCCTAATTTTTTGTTTGCCTGGTAGGCGGCCTATTCCTTTGAACACCTCTTTGTATTCTTTCACCCAGTCAGTGTGTTTGTGCTTACTTGTTGTAGCCTCTGTATTTTCTCGTGTTTTCACTTTGTCTGTATCAATGACATTCACCCTTTTGATCAGACCTAGCTGATCGCATGTTTTTAAACCCAAAATTGCTTGTCTATTTCCATCAACAAGTACAAACAATGCATTCACTGTTTTACCTTTGTTTGACAGTGTAACCCTGCACATTCCTTTAGTGGGTATTGGCTTATCGTCATATGTTCTCAGATTAATCTTTTTATTTCTTATTTTCGGCTTGTTTTTCAGTCTTTTAAAATCTTTCATTGGCAGGATGTTTACCTGCGCACCTGTGTCGAGCTTCAGTGACATGTCCGTGCCATTCATCTCCAGGCACACTATCCATTTGTCAGCGCTCGTCTCTCCCTCAATGGCGTCCACGTAAAACTGATCCTCCTCGCTGTCGCTCTTTTTCTCCACGAGTTGCACTCTCTTCTTTGAGAAGCAGGTCTTTGCGAAGTGATTTTTTCCGCCACACTTGCGACATTCCTTCCCGAATGCTGGACACTGTTTCGGCGCATGTTGCCTTCCACACCGCTCACAGTTCCCGCGCGCGCGCTCTGGGTTTGCCTCCCTTTTTCTTGCCTGCAACGTTCCTTTCGGCTTCGCGCGCTGCACTGCACCGACCTCAGCAGTCTCTTTTTCCTTGCTGCTAAAAGTCTTTAATTGTGCCTTTGTACTCTCAGACGCTTGGCAAATCTGTATCGCTTTCTCCAGCGTTAAGTTAGTCTCTTTCAGTAATTGCATCCGCAATTTGTTGTCTTGGACCCCTATTACAATTTGGTCCCGTATCATTGACTCACTCACTGTTCCAAAGTTGCATGACTGACATTTCAACCGTAGGTCTGTGACATACAGCTCGATGGACTCTGACTCTTTCTGAAGTCTTTTTCTGAACACATACCTCTCGTACGTTTCATTCTTTCTCGGTGTGCAATAATCGTCAAATTTCTTCATCACGGCGTCGAAGTTGCCTTTTTCTTCTTCCGTGAAGATGAATGTGTTAAACACATTTAGCGCCGCTCGCCCTGCTACTGTTAGCAGTAATGCTATTTTCCTCTCCTCGTCACGGAGACCGATAGCAAGCGAATAAAGTTCAAAACTCTGTTTGAATACTTTCCAGTTCTCGTTGACGTTACCGGTCAACTTTAACTCGTCCGGCTGTCGAAGAGCGTTCATCTTCGCCGTCGGTTCGTAGTTTTATCCTGGTATCATGTAATTTACTCCTGGTACCATGTAATGTTCTCCTGGAACCTTGTAATGTTCTCCTGGAACATGTAATGACGAGGCGCACACACCGGGTGTCAGTTAGGACTTTTTACTTGTCACTTCAACAGCAACTCACAACTAACCACACAGTGGCACATGTACATCTCCTTTTATAGTCAGGTCATGGCCGGGGTCATACTGCCCTCTAGTGGTGACTCCATATGAACTTCACATATCAATACAAGGAACACCTCGTGTGACCCCCACAGCATACGGAGCTGGCAGAGCGCTCAGCGTGAGCAATTATCACAACAGTGAGAGGTGTGGACTGATCGTTATAGATGCGCCTCACACCTTCTGCGGCTCCGGAACAGAGAGGAATCCCGGCGCCAGTAATGCTGCGCCTGATATGTGTGACTCTAATGCAAATGTATATGCTTTCCTGCTGTCTACTGTGATGCTAATGTGCCATGCATGCATTGTCTGTAGCCGGGTATATAAGTTGACTGTCTGCATGAAGCACCCTTTTAAACTTCACTTCGCCGTGTCCGCCTGCACTTATTTCGATCCTCCACAAGCGCACCTAAGCAGTGTTTTTGTGATTTTCAAAATGGCTTCATGCAGTGCGCCGCCGGCGAAGAAAACAAAGCTTGAAGAAAAGGGAAATCGAGGGACTGGACGTCACCGAAAAGAATGGGAGAGTCCTTGCTTTGAGAAGGGGAAATACGCTGGATGGATAAAGGCTTCTCCAGAGGGCCCTACACACTCCTTCTGTGTTCCATGTAGGAGGAGCATAAAAGTGACTGCATCGAGGATTTTCGACCTGAAGTCGCACTTCGCTACACAGAGCCACAAAAACTGTGTAGCCAAATCGAAAACGTATCGATGGATGGATGAACATTTTCAGCCAGTGAGAGAACCGACGCCTTCCAAATCCAATGCATCACAAGCAGAAGTGATGTTTTGTCATTTTGTGGCAGAGCACAATCTACCCCCATCGGTGGCAGATCACTTCAGTGATTTGGTGCCAACATTGTTTCCTGACAGCAAGAGCGCTCAAGACTTTGCTTGCAAAAGAACCAAAACGACCATGATTGATGACCAGGTTGCTGGACATGCCCATTCCAGCATCAGGAAAAGCCACTGACATTTTTGCTGAAATTGACAACTTCATGAGGTATGAAATGGATTTTTTTTTTCTTTGCTTGCATACAGACCACTTTTGACCAAATTCTTTAATTTTTTATTTATTATTATTTTTATTTTTTTTTAGATTGCACAATATTCCACGAGAGAATGTTGTGGGCTTTGCTTCGGACAATTGCAACACCATGGTGGGTCGAGACAATTCTGTCCTTTCCAGACTGAAGGAGAAATCTCCAAATGTTTTCAGGTATGGGCAGTATTATTCACCTTCAAATATTACCTAAATATAACAAAAAAAAAAAATGCTTTAAAATCTTAACAAACATGCTTAGAAGTAGCCCAAATCCCCTATAGCGTACTGTTATTTTGTATTTTGGAACTTTGCTTTACAGCTGAATGTATAGCATTATATTGAAAGGGCTGAATAAGATTGATATTTTCATTGTTATTATTATTAACACAATTTCAAAGAGAATTATTTCTGATACTTAACTTATGAAACAAAAATCCATTCTGCTTTTGTTTCAGCATTGGCTGCGTATGTCATCTGGCTAACCTGTGCGTGAAAGCTGGAGTGAAAGCGCTGCCCATGAAGCTGGATGATTTCCTAGTCGATATCTTCTATTTCTTCCACAACAGCTCCAAGAGACTGACGGACTTCAAGGAATTCCAGCAATTCACTGAGGTAAGTCAGATGTTAAATCCAAGGCATTTGTTCCATAAGTAAAATTGAGTTTAATGAGAAACCTGCATTTCATGATAACAAGCAACAGTGCTGTTAATATGCTTTCATTATCGTGTCCATATAAGTGTCCATTTGAATAAATATGTTTGAAATAGTTCATGTTGCAGTTGCTGTTTGTTTAGGGGTTTTTTTTTTTGCTTCAGTTTTCTTTCATCTGCCGATAAATACTCAGTACAGGTGTGAAAGCCCCCCCCAATAAGGGAGGCATGAGGTCAGTACAAGTGTGAAAGCCTCCCCAATAAGGGAGGCATGAGGTATGCCTTGACAGGTATGGGAGGAAGACGCAACAGCGACGGGAACAGACCACGTTTACGACAATCGGCTGGAAGATTTATCTTGGTAAACTACGCTTAGAAATATTTTTTTTTGGCGACATGCATGGTCACACACTTAATTTTCAAACTAAAATTACCAATTGGTCACTCGCTGCCCTATTTGGCGACTTAGAAACATTAGAAACATTTAGAATCCTTTTCATTCGAAATAAATGGATAATCTATGTGAGCCATAATAAGTTTACTTTACGAGTTTGTCATGACATGTTGTTAATCATCATCATGTTAATACTTGTCTCAAAAGCTACATAGTTCTCTAAGAAATTGATGGATCATGTTTAAGAATTATAGTGATTCATTATTGTTTTACTATAAGTTTTCTTTCAAGTCAAAATTTTTTACATGTTTTTAATTTTTTCTAATCAAAGTTCATAGACCAAATTATATAGCACTCCCACGAGTCATTAGTTTATTCTAAGCATCTGATTATACCTTTTTTTGGCACAGGTGCACTTGTGAGAAATGTAACATTATGCTAAGATCAAGTGAATGTCGGTGCTGCCAGGAGATATTGAAGGTGAAGGAGAAAATAGAAGAACTGAAGGGCTGTGGATACACCGATGATAATCTACCAAAGTGTATCACTGATCACCCCGGTTTTCGTTCTGCCTGTCTTGACATCTGGGTTTTACAGACAGCTTATCTGGCCTACAAACAGCAATATGGTGATCAAGACGCAAGTCAACACGAGTGAGTTTATAAACAATATTTATTCATGTGATTTAATTTTCCAGATGAATTATGAACAAATCATTCAATACATTCAATAATCAATGCAAACGGAATAATCAATGCCAACCCCATATTTTTCAGGCGATACAGATTCATAGCCTACAGGCAACTGGTCCGGTGGTGTTGGGGATATCTTGGGAAAGAAGTGAGGGTTATGTTGCCTGCCTGTGCTGTGAGCCTCATCAGAGAAACATTCCCATCAGATCACTACAAGGGATTTTGCCGACCCAGATTAGATTTGTGAACAATGTTATTTAAATAAAGTTTTGTAAAATCATATATTGAGTTTATTAATGTTCATGTCAATGTTATAATTCTCATAGTTCAGCATTCATCTAAGTTGCATATCATATACATTTGAGTAATTTTTCTACCATTATGTGGTATAAAATTAGGGTTCCATTTTTAAAAGCACACTTCTCTTACAATGTTAGGATTCTATTTGTTTTTCTTAGCAAATATGTTGCTTCCCTAAAAATTGAAAGCTGAAATTTTATTGGTAATTGGAAATTTCTTCTACTTTTACATGTTTGATTTTGAAAATCTAGATACATGTTGCTCAACAGCATCAGCTTTGATGGGACACTGAAATTTGGCGCTCAATGTGGCGGCAACTCTGGCTTGTACAGAGTGCCACTCCTCCCATAAGTGGGTTGGATCAACCAAGGTTTTGTTGAACAGAGTATTCATCAGATCATCCACATATTCTGAAAAAAAATATATTCAATAAAAATTACACCTCCACTTGACTTGAGTATGAAATAAAAATTTGACCCAAATTAACAAAATTTGATAAAAGATATGAAATGTGAAAGTTGAATGAAGACCAACCCTCCACCCACTGTAAATATCATATACAAGCCTAGAAAATGATCCTAATATTTCATATACTCACCAAAAGTTGGATCAACTTTCTTTGCTTGCAGTGTATATCCGCCGTTCTTGAATTTTGGGTACCTGATGATGAAGACCGGCTCACCATCACGATTCTGCACCTGCTTGCGGCCTGCATTTTCATTAAAGTGCATTGCAGCTAAACAAAGTCTGTAATTAGAATATTGTCACAATGATTTATTTTTGGACATATAAGTGATCTGTCTATCAGCAGAAACTCTATGTAAATGGCACTGTTATTATAATTGCATTTCATATTTTTGGTGACATATTGCATCGCCTCACCTTGTCAACATTCCAAGGAATGAGAAGTGTACACTCTGGTGCAAAATGAATAATCAGACTGTGGAAAGCCTCCACATTCTGTCTCCACATTTGGTGTTTGCAGAAGAGGATCTGGTATTGGCTGGGCTGGATTTAGTGTAGGTGGGACATGCTGGTCTCGTGGATCTGAAATTGGATTTACATTGAAGTCCTGTTCATCAGCTTCCTCTGCTTGGTCAGAAACATCAACACTATTTGAAGGCTGAGTGACAGTTGATAAAATCTGCAAAAAAAGTAGATCATCATAATTTTATCCCAGAGGTCTCAAATTTGATTACATACATAGAAATATAAATTGATCAAACAGGCAGAGCCACCTCCCTATACAGCACTGAATATTTCATATTTGATGAGTATGAATACCCTAATATGCTAATATTTTATAAGTTGATGAGGCAATGCAAACCATGGCTTGGAATTCATTTAAGATGTTTAGTAAACATTTGCAGTGAATATTAAAAATAAAAAAACTTACCCTGTTTACTTCTCGTTTTCTGACAGCTGATTGCATCGGTAGATCACCCTTGCTTTTCACGCCACTGTCACTGACACTTGTGACTTCAGGAAAGTCACAACCCCCCTGCCCCACCTCACCATCACAGGCTCTCCCATCACCATTGCAGATTCCTTCCGCTTCTTGGGCACCACCATCACCCGGGACCTCAAATGGGAGCCAACCATCAGCTCCCTCATCAAAAAGGCCCAGCAGAGGATGTTCTTTCTGCGGCAGCTGAGGAAGCTCAAGCTACCCACCAAGATGTTAGTGCAGTTCTACACGGCCATCATCGAGTCCATCCTCACCTCCTCCATAACCGTGTGGTACGCAGGAGCCACTGCCAGGGACAGACTAAGGCTGCAGCGCGTCGTGCGCACTGCTGAGAAGGTGATCGGCTGCAAGCTCCCATCTCTCCAGGACCTGTACATCTCCAGGACCCGGAGGCGTGCAGGCCGGATCATAGCCGATCCTTCACACCCTGGTCACGTACTGTTTGCCCCCCTCCCCTCAGGTAGAAGACTTCGGTCCATTCAGACTAAAACCTCCCGGCACATGAACAGCTTTTTCCCCTCTGCCATCAGACTGCTGAACATTAAGTGACTTATTGACTCTCGTGCACTATGTACAGCAGCTCAACCAGACTCATGTCAATCATCACTGTTTTTCTGTTGCATTATCAACTGCACTGTGGTACCCCATATTATCTGCTACTTGCTAATTTATTTAAAACTGCCTTGACTAGTATTACTCATTATTATTATTATTACTTATTATTCTACACTTATTGCATGTTTTCAGTCTTTTAGTTTTTTAGTTTAGTTTATCTATTTATTCCACCTAGCTGCAATGCTCCGTACTGTGGGTGTTTATATATTTACATATTTATTCCATCTAGCTACAATGCTCTGCACTGTGTGTCTGTGTGTGTGTGTATATATATATATTTTATAGTAATATGTACATATGTATATTAGCTGCTCTTGCTTGCTTGTTTTTTTTTTTTTTTCTTGCCTTCTGATTGTTGCTCTGAGTGTTGCTATCCCTGTGCTGTTGCAATCCTGGAATTTCCCCGTTGTGGGACTAATAAAGGCTTATCTTATCTTATCTTATCTTACATGAACAATGGCAATAAATCTGATTCTGATTCTGATTCTGACTTGTCTCAGAGTCAGACTTGGGAATCGAGGGATATATAGTTGGAATAGCCGTTTTCTTTATCAGCAATCTTTTTGCAAATTTCATTTCAACTTGCATCTTATTCTCGAAATCGCTGTCAACGAAATGTCTACTGCACATGTAGGGTGTTTTACCGACATCAGTCCAATTTTTTCGCGTTTTCTGAACGAATTTCACCCATGCCGTTCTGATATTCCCAGGGACGGGAAATTCAAAAACACTCACAGCGTGCTCAGCTGGTATAACGTCGCACCCGTAGACAACACAACGACAAACCATAATTAATTCGATTCCTGAAATCCTAATGTTAATAAATAATCCAGTTGTAATCCACAAGTATTCCGATAAATATCCGTAATCACCGATTTTAAAACGTAAACATTAAGTGTTGCATGAAGCAAAACACAGCAATGGCCGTGAGCAGGTGCGTGTGTCTTACCGAAAGGACGTCACACAGTGACATGGCCATCAAGCCGCTGATCGCTTGGCTGAGTCAGCCAGCTGACTCAGACAGCATACTTCAAGAGCGCATTGTCACCTTATGCGAATTCGTTGACACCAAAACATGTGCGGTTCAAATTAGCTCGTCTCAGACAACAATTTGAGATATGATTTAGCGATATTGAATTTTCCTCTGTCCGTCGCCTTTAAAGCTTTTGATATGATTGAACACAAATTTATGTTTAGGACTTTAGAGCTTTTTGATTTTGGGGAGCACTTCTTAGACTTCATAAAACTAATCTACACGGATACTAACAGCTCAGTTCTATTACCACATGGTACCTCCCCTAGATTTTCAATAGGCAAAGGAATAAAACAAGGCTGCCCGGTTTCGCCACTGTTGTTCATTGCAGCAGCTGAAATGCTCTCAATTTTTATAAAAAACTCTTTGATAAATTAACAGTATTTGGAAAACAACTAACAATCAGCCAACTGGCTGACGACACAGCCATATTCATGCACAACTCTGATCAAGTCTCTAAAATTCTCAATTATACAGATGTTTTCTCTAAAGCCTCTGAGTTTAAACTGAATTTAGGTAAATGTGAATTATTACCTATTCATGATTACAGTCTATCAGCCATTCATACCATTCCCGTCAAACAAGCAGTGAAATATTTGGGCATGCATATCACTAAAGATGTTGATCAATTAGTCAAGCTCAATATATAGAATTGCTTGGAGAAATCAGAAACTTTTCTCAACTCCTGGTCTCAAAGAGATATTTCTATTATAGGAAGAACATTTTTGACAAAAATGAAATGCATCTCCCGATTGATTTATCCAGCCCATTCATTGCCAATGCCCAAAGATGCCGTTAAAGCCATCAATCAAACTATTTTCAATTATATCTGGAAAGGGAAAACACATTATATTAAAAAAGGTACCATGATTCAAGAACACGAGGAAGGTGGTGTTAAAGCAATAGACTTTGAATGCATTAATGGCACCATCAAAATTAACTGGCTGAGACAATTTATTAAACAACCCTGTGGAGTGTGTAATTGACGAGGCAGGTTTGTCTCAAGGCAGTTATTACACATCTCCAAAATGAGCATTGTAGAAAGAGGACATCTCAGAAAAAACTCGGGGGAAGCCTCTAAGTCCTTTTTAGGCACAGAACGTAACCCCAATAAAACCCACAGTAGCTTGTCTACCCAATTTGCATCCGTCAGTGACGCTCTGAGAGCTGCTTTCAATGACCTGTGAAAACGTTCGCATAACCCGTTAGCCTGTGGATTGTACGCGGTTGTACGGTGAATTGTGACACCTCGGCTGCAGGCCATTGTTGACCAAAGTTCGGAAACAAATTGAGGGCCTCTGTCGGACGTAATGTCCAACGGGACTCCAAAACGCGCCACCCATGATGTTACAAACGCGCGCGCCACCTCCTCGGCTGTGGTTGATGCTAAAGGAACCACCTCCGGCCAGCGCGTGGTGTGGTCCACCATTGTCAGAAGGTGCGTGCACCCCTGTGATGGCGAGAGGGGACCCACGAGGTCCACGTGAACGTGGTCAAACCTCTTAGCCGGAATGTGAAACGGCTCCAAGGGAGCTCTCGTGTGTCTGTGTACCTTGGCTCGTTGGCACGCCATGCAGACTTGTTTGCGGAGGCCCGGCCACACAAATTTTTCTGCTACCATTTTGACCGACGTGCGCACCCCCGGGTGCGCCAAAGAATGAATCGAGTCAAAAACGCGGCGGCGCCACACTGCCAGTACCACGGGACGCGGTCTCCCCATGGAGACATCACAGATTAGAGGGGGCATACCGTCCTGCAGCACCCTGCTCTCCAGCCTTAACCCTGTTGGTCCAGACTGGAGGACCATCCGTGTCACTAACCTGCTCCGCAGCCATGGCTGTGTAATCTATCCCCACGCGGACGGGGGCAGCCACGGCGCGCGAGAGGCAGTCTGCCACTACATTCAGTTTACCCGACACGTGCTGAATATCGGTAGTAAACTCTGAGATCGCGGCTAGCTGCCTCTGCTGCCGGCCCGACCACGGTTCTGAAACTTTGGCCATCGCGAATGTTAGTGGCTTGTGGTCAACGAACGTGGTGAAACAGCGCCCTTCTAGCCAGAACTGGAAGTGGCGAATGGCCAAATGGAGAGCCAGCATCTTCCTGTCAAACGCGCTGTATTTACGTTCACTATCGCGCAAGGTGCTGCTGAAAAAGGCGAGTGGCTGCCAAGCCCCAGCGACATGCTGCTCCACGACTGCCCCTATGGCCACATCTGACGCGTCAGTGGTGAGCGCTATGCGGGCCGTTGGGTCTGGATGTGCCAACAATGCAGTGTTTGCCAGGGCTGCTTTGACTTCCGCGAACGCTCGCTCCCGCTCCGGGGACCACTCGATCTTATTCGTGGGTTTCTGTTTTTTGAGCGCGGCATACAGCGGTTGCATGAGTTGCGCTGCACGGGGGAGGAAACGGTTATAAAAATTCACCATTCCCAAAAACTCCTTTAACACCCTGACCGTCTGCGGCTGGGGGAAGTCTGCTACGTGCGCACTTTGTCAGGTAGCAGAACCGCTCCTTCGGGGGAGACGCGGTGTCCTAAAAAATCGATCTGCGTCACCCCGAACTGACACTTCGCTGGGTTGATTATTAACCCATGCTCTCCCAACCTCCGGAAAACTGCCGCGAGGTGGCTTTCGTGTTCCTCTTCGGACGCGTTGGCTACCAAGATATCGTCTAAGTAGACGAACACAAAAGGGAGATCGCGCAACACCGAGTCCAAAAACTCGAATAGACCAAATGGAGTTATCACCGCTGTTTTGGGTATGTCCTCAGTGCGCACTGGGACTTGGTGGTAACCGCGGACCAAGTCTATTTTAGAAAAAATGCGCGCCCCTGCCAAATGAACGGAAAAATCTTGGATATGAGGGATTGGGTAGCGGTCATGCGCTGTGGCGTTGTTCAACCTGCGGAAATCCCCGCAAGGTCACCACGAACCGTCAGCTTTCAGGACCATGTGTAGCGGGGAAGCCCATGGGCTGTTCGAACGCCTGATAATGCCCAACCTCTCAAGGTTGGTGAACTCCTCGCGCGCTATGGCCAGTTTAGCTGCGTCCAAGCGTTGAGGTTTTGCAAAAATGGGCAGCCCGGTGGTGGTAATAAAATGTTCCACCCTGTGTTTAGCGACGGCCGCCGAAAATGTGGGGACCGTGAGTGCTGGGAACTGAGTGAGCAGTGTGTGGAACTTACCGCTTGCAGCTGTGACGTTGGCTTGTGCTGTTGGCCGGGCCGCTCGTGCTGTACAGGGAATAGAATCAAAAGAAAGTGCATTAACCCAGTGCCTGTTAGCGACATCAACCAACAAACCATGTGAGCACAAAAAATCATCCCATAATATATTGAAATTCAATGCTGCTATGACAAAAGTCCACTCAAATGTACGGCCGTGTAGAGACAAAAGCAGAGTCCTCTCACCAAAAGTCTTAATCTCTGAGCCGTTCACTGCTGCCATCTCGGGGCCGCAGGAACCTGCCAGCCGGTCAGCGTAGGAAGGCGTGATGAAACTCAACTGGGCGCCTGTGTCCACGAGGAAATGCCTCCCCGAGCGTGCATCCGTCAAGTAGAGCAGCTTGTTCTCCTCCCCGAGGGCCGCAGCTGCTACCGACCCCCGGTCTTGGCGTTTTCCCGAGCGCTTGAACTGGCACGGTGGTACACATTTGTGTGCCTTCTCTGCAAAGCGGCGGTGGTAGAAACAAAGGGTGTCTCCTCCGCGTTCCTTGGCCCCCGCCGCTGCCGTCATCGGTGGCTCTGATACCGCTGTCAATGGCTCCTCGCCATCTCCGACCGTCGCGCCGAGCTCCGTCGCTGCCGCCGTGGCCGTGCGTTCTCTGCTGGCCATGACAATCCGATTCGCCTCCCGGGCCAGCGCACGGTAGTCCCGCTTGGCCAACAATGGCGAACTGGCCAGGGCCGCTCTCGTCGCTGACGGCAGGTTCCTGAGGAAGAGGTGGGTAAAGATGAAGTGGTCATCGTACGAGCCTTTCAACCTCAGCATCTTTTCCATCAGGTCAATGGGCGTGCAATCTCCCAACCCGGTCAGCGGCAGGAGTCTCTCTGCTCTCTCCTCCACCGAGAGTGTGTAGTACTGGATGAGTGCAGCCTTCAACGCGCCATATTTGTCGCTGGCTGGTGGCTGCTCCAGAAGGCCCTCCACATGCTGAGCCGTGCGGTTGTCGAGCTTTGGGATCACATGGTAGAATTTCGTGTCGTCTACCGATATTCCCCGGAGGGCGAACTGTGCCTCAACCAGGTGGAACCAGGAGCGTGGGTTGTGCTGCCAAAAGTCCGGTAGCTGGACCATAACGGCATATGCTTGGCTGGGGGCTCCCCACGCGGCTGGCCCCGGGGAATTCTCTTCTTGCTGCATGCTACGTCTTGGGTCACCAGTGTGGAGTGTGTAATTGACGAGGCAGGTTTGTCTCAAGGCAGTTATTACACATCTCCAACATGAGCATTGTAGAAATAGGGCATCTCAGAAAAAAACTCGTCCCTTATATACCCAGATCTCCCCACAGCTCACAAGTCACATTGCATTCACATCAAAGGTAACTTTGCATTTCCTCTTAAATCCCTTAGCATCCCCCCTCACAGTCTTCGGCCCACAAAGGATCCTCCAAGCAGTCTCTTGCATATAAAAGATTACACTTTCACAGCTTCCTGTTATCTCCAAGGAAACTCTGCACTTTGTTCTTATCAAAGATGTGAGGCATTATGCAAGGCATTAAGTAATTCACATGTGTGGCTACACCCCCCCCCCCCCCAAACACTTTAGATCGAACAAAAGAATAACAGTCTGCATGCTGTGATAGAATCATTACACATCAATCCCCATGCTGCTTGGGCTTCAGTCTTCTCCTGTATCTGCTGTAACCAGGATTCGCCGTCTCAGCGGCGCTGTCATGCTGGGGAGCTGCTGTCTGGGGGTGAAAACCTTTTGTCAGTCCCTGTGGGTGTTCTGGGGAAATTTTACTCTGGGAAGCTCCTCGTGGGGGTCTTCCGCGCCGAGGGGCCCTCGCCAACAGCACTTGCTTGTCCGCCACAACAAAAAGCGGGTTTGAGTCTGTTTAAGCCAACCTTTTCCCTCCTACCCCCCAAATCTAGCAAAAAATGCTTGTCCCCTGTTTCCAGCACTCTGAACGGTCCATCATAAGGCGGTCGCAATGGGGGGCAATGTGCATCGTGTCTGACAAAAACAAACTCCGCGTTTTTCAAAGTTTTAGGTACAAAAACACACGGAAAACTGTGGTGGGCAGGGCCCGGCAGTGTGCCTGTGTTGATGCTACGCTGCAAAAGCCAAGATGGGGAGCTGCCCAGCGCAGGATTATCTGGGAGAAACTCCCCGGGCAACCGAAGTGGCTGCGCAAAAACGCGTTTGGCTGGGGAAGCCTCTAAGTCCTCTTTAGGCGCAGAACGTAACCCCAATAAAACCCTCGGTAGCTTGTCTACCCAATTTGCATCCGTCAGTGACGCTCTGAGAGCTGCTTTCAATGACCTGTGAAAACGTTCGCATAACCCGTTAGCCTGTGGATTGTACGCGGTTGTACGGTGAATTGTGATGCCTAGGCCATTGTTGACCAAAGTTCGGAAACAAATTGAGGGCCTCCATCGGACGTAATGTCTGACAGGACTCCAAAACGCGCCACCCATGCTGTTAAAAACGCGCGCGCCACCTCCTCGGCCATGGTTGCCGCCAGCGGAACCGCTTTTGGCCAGCGCGTGGTGCTGTCCACCATTGTCAGCAGGTGCGTGTACCCCTGTGATGGCGGGAGGGGGCCCACGAGGTCCACGTGAACATAGTCGAACCTCTTAGCCGGAATGCGAAACGGCTCCAAGGGAGCCTTTGTTTGTCTGTGTTCTTTGGCTCGTTGGCACGCCACGCAGGCTGCCGCCCACTCTCTCACTTGTTTGCGAAGGCTTGGCCACACAAATTTCTCTCCTACCATTTTGACCGACGCGCGCACTCCCGGGTGCGCCAAAGAGTGAACCGACTCAAACACACGGCGGCGCCACGCGGCCGGGACCATGGGACGTAAGCGACCCGTGGAGACATTGCAGATTAGGGGGGGGGCATGCCATCCTGCAGCACCTTGCTCTCCAGCCTTAACCCTGTTGGTCCAGACTGGAGTGTGCGCACGTCCGCATCACTAACCTGCTCCGTGACCATGGCTGCATAATCTATCCCCACGCAGACCGGGGCCACCATGGGGCGCGAGAGGCAGTCTGCCACTACATTCAGTTTGCCCGACACATGCTGAATATTGGTAGTAAACTCTGAGATCGCGGCCAGCTGTCTCTGCTGCCGGCCCGACCACGGTTCTGAAACCTTGGCCATCGCGAATGTTAGCGGCTTGTGGTCAACGAACGCGGTGAAACTGCGCCCTTCCAGCCAGAACTGGAAGTGGCGAATGGCCAGGTGGAGAGCCAGCAACTCTCTGTCGAATGCGCTGTATTTACGTTCACTGTCGCGCAAAGTCCTGCTGAAAAAGGCGAGCAGCTGCCAAGCCCCAGCAATGCACTGCTCCATGACAGCCACTATGGCCACATCTGAAGCATCAGTGGTGAGCGCTATATGGGCCGTTGGGTCTGGATGTGCCAGCAATGCAGCGTTTGCCAGGGCTGCTTTGGATTTTAACAGCATGGGTGGCGCGTTTTGGAGTCCCGTCGGACATTACGTCCGACAGAGGCCCTCAATTTGTTTCCGAACTTTGGTCAGCAATGGCCCGCAGCCTAGGTGTCACAATTCACCGCACAACCGCGTACAATCCTCAGGCTAATGGGTTATGCAAACGTTTCCATAGGTCATTGAAAGCGGCTCTCAGGGCGTCACTGACGGATGCAAATTGGGAAGACAAGTTACCGTGGGTTTTATTAGGGTTGTGTTCTGCGCCTAAAGAAGACTTAGAAGCTTCCCCAGCTGAACTCGTTTTTGCGCAGCCACTTCGGCTGCCCGGGGAGTTTCTCCCGGATAATCCTGCGCCAGGCAGCTCCCTGGCTCAGCTGTTGCAGCGTAGTATTGACTCAGGCACGCTGCCCAGCCTCGTTCATCACAGTTTTCCACGCGTTTTTGTGCCTAAAACTTTGAAAACGCTGTTTGTTTTTGTCAGACATGACGCGCATCGCCCCCCACTGCGACCACCTTATGATGGACCGTTCAGAGTGTTGGAAACAGGGGACAAGCATTTGTTGCAAGATTTGGGGGGTAGAAGGGAAAAGGTTGGCATAAACAGACTCAAACCCGCTTTTGTGGTGACGGACGAGCAAGTGCTGTTGGCGAGGGCCCCTCGGCACGGAAGACCCCCACGGGGGGCTTCCCAGAGTAGAATTTCCCCAGATCACCCACAGGGACAGACAAAAGGTTTTCACCCCCAGACAGCAGCTCCCCAACATGACAGCGCCGCGGAGGCGGTGAATCCTGGTTACAGCAGATATGGGAGGAGACTGAAGCCCAAGCAGCATGTGGATTGATGTGTAATGATTCAGCATACAGACTGTTATTCTTTTGTTCGATCCAATATGCTGGAGGGGGGGGGGAGTGGCCGCACATGGCCAAAACATAACGAGCAGCATCTTTGATAAGAACAAAGGGCAGACTTTCCTTGGAGATAACAGGAAGCTGCAAAATGTGATCTTTTGTATGCAGAGACGGCTTGGAGGATGCTTTGTGTGCCAGTCTGTGAGGGGGATATTAAAGGATTAAGGAAGTGCATGCTAAGTGACCTTTTATGTGAATGCAATGTGACCTTTTGATATGTAGAAGGGCCTGAGTATATAAGTGAAGAGTTCTGTGTGAGATGTCCTCTTTCCTACTATGCTCATGAGAGAGAATGTGTAATAAACTGTTTGAGACCAACTTGCCTCATCATCTACACATTCTACACTATTGTATCTGCTTGCGTTTATTTATTTTTTTTTATATATATTATTCTGCCTAAATGATCGCATTTTTCACCCTCTGAACGTTAACCAAAACGTGATTTTTTTTTGGCAAACCCCTCAGACCAGGGAAAAAATTCGATAAACTGGAAAACATATGTGCCCCCCCACCCCTCATTTTTGTGGGTGGGGCCAAACGTACAAGGTCTATGGAGACTGGAGACCATAAACTTTTCCGTAGAGAAATAAAATTTGGGTGAGGTGTGCATCACCTCAAGATATGCAAAAAACATCATTGTGGCCCATACCCACCGCCAATAGGAAGGCCGCCATCTTGCCTCAAATTCGCCCCACCTCCAATTGCCAAGCCCCAGCGACGCGCTGCTCCACGACAGCCCCTATGGCCCCATCTGAAGCGTCGGTGGTGAGCGCTATGCGGGCCGCCGGGTCCGGATGCGCCAGCAGTGCGGCGTTTGCCAGGGCTGCTTTAACCTCCGAGAATGCCCTCTCTCGTTCCGGGGTCCATTCGACCCTATCTGCGGGTTTCTGTTTCTTGAGCGCGGCGTACAATGGTTGCATGAGCTGCGCCGCGCGGGGAAGGAAACGGTTATAAAAGTTCACCATCTGTCATGACCCGAACACTATGCCTTGGTGCTCGGGTTAATCTTGTCAGGGTTTGACAGCGGCGTTATGATTCTAGCTGTCCGAGCTCTTATTGTGTTAGTGCTCGGGGAGGCTTCCGCTCACCTGTCAAACTCTGAACAGCTGTGCTGCATTTGTGGTCGTTAGTGCCAGGTCTATTTCTACCCTCGTTAGCGATCACATCTTTGCAGCAGTGTCTGTTAACTCTCCGTCACGCTACGGATGTTTAGGATTTATTCCTACCACGTCTGCTTGGTTAGACCGTCGTGCCCCTGGACTAGTAAGTGTGCTGTATAGCCTTACCCCTCCCGGTGTGTATCGATCTCTGTGTGTCTCTGCCTTAGCAGCTGGTGTAATTATTATTTTCACCAACCTTGCCTGCCTAGTGTATGACTGTCTCCTGCTATGGACCTGTAGAGCTGTTTAGCCTATGCCTCCTGTTGTGAGTAGACTCAAGAGTCATTGTCTCTGCAGCTTGTGTTGTCACTTTTCTCACCGTAAATAAAACTCACTGAACTCACTGGTGACTGTGTGGCGTCTTATGGTGGCTCGCGAGAGCCACCCATGACACCATCCCCAAAAATTCCTGTAGCGCCCTGTCCGTATGAGGCCGGGGAAAATCCGTCACGGTGCGCACCTTGTCGGGCAGCGGGATCACTCCTTCCGGAGAGACGTGGTGCCCCAAAAAATCAATCTCTGTCACGCCGAACTGGCATTTCACCGGGTTGATTATTAACTTGTGCTCCTCCAACCTCCGGAAAACCGTCCTGAGGTGGGTTTCGTGTTCATCTTCGGACACACTGGCTACCAGGATATCGTCCAGGTAGACCAACACGAACGGGAGATCGTGCAGCACTGCATCCATCATGCGCTGGAATGTCTGTGCCGCTCCATTTAACCCGAATGGCATGCGCAGGAACTCAAATAGACTGAACGGAGTTATTACTGCTGTTTTGGGTACGTCCTCCACGCGCACTGGGACCTGGTGGTAACCGTGGACCAGGTCTATTTTGGAAAAAATGCGTGCTCCGGCAAGGTGAACGGAAAAATCCTGTATGTGGGGAATTGGGTAGCGGTCGTGTGCTGTGGCGTTGTTCAACCTGCGGAAATCCCCGCACGGTCGCCATGAGCCCTCAGCCTTAGGGACCATGCGTAACGGGGATGCCCATGGGCTGTTCGAGCGCCTGATGATGCCCAACCTTTCCAGGTTGGCGAACTCGTCGTGCACTATGGCCAGTTTAGCTGCATCCAAGCGCCGAGGTCTTGCAAAAACAGGCGGCCCGGTGGTGGTGATAAAGTGCTCCACCCCGTGTTTAGCGATGGCCGTGGAAAACGTTGGGACCGTGAGTACTGGGAATTGAGTGAGCAGTGTGTGGAACTTACCGCCTGTAGTTGTGATGTTAGCTTGTGCTGTTGGCTGGGCCACTCGAGCTGTACAGGGGAAAGAGTCAAAGGACAGTGCATTAACCAGGCGCCTGTTAGCAACATCAACCAGTAAACCATGTGCACACAGAAAATCAGCCCCCAGGATATGGTAATTCAGTGCTGCTACGACAAAAGTCCACTTGTATGTACGGCCGTGTAGAGATAAGAGCATAGTCCTCTCACCAAAGGTCTTAATATCCGAGCCGTTTGCTGCCAACATCTCGGGGCCGCTAAGTCCTGCCAGCTGGTCAGCGTAGGTCAGCAGGATGAAACTCTTCTGGGCTCCAGTGTCCACGAAGAAACGCCTCCCCGAGCGTGCATCCGTCAAGTAGAGCAGCTTGTTCTCTTCACCGAGGGTCGCAGCTGCTAGCGACCCCCGGCCTTGGCGTTTCCTGAGCACTTGAATTGGCACGGTGGCGAACATCTGCGTGCCTTCTCTCCGAAGCGGCGGTGGTAGAAACAGAGTGTGTCTCTCTGGCGCTCCTTGGCCCTCGCTGCCGCTACCGTCGGTGGCTCCTTGCCTTCTCTGGTCGTCTCGCTGGGCTCCACCGCTGCCGCATTGACTGTGATCGCCCTGGTGGTGAGGATGATCCGATCTGCCTCCTGGACTAGCGCACGGTAGTCGCGCGTGGCCAGCCATGGCGAATTGGCCAGAACCGCTCTCGCCACTGTCAGAAGGTTCCGGAGGAAGAGGTGGGCAAACAGAAAGTGCCCGTCGTCTGTGCTCATTAACGCCAGCATCTTCTCCATCAGGTCTACGGCCGAACCATCTCCCAACTCGGTCCGCGTCAGGAGCCTCTCCGCTCTCTCACAGTCCGAGAGCGTGTAGTGCTGGATGAGCGCAGCCTTGAGCGCCTCATATTTGTTGCTGGCTGGTGGCTGATCAAGCAGGCTTGCTACCTGCTGAGCTCTGCGGGCGTCCAGCACTGCGACCACATGGTAGAATCTGGTATCGTCTGCTGTTACTCCCCGGAGGGCGAACTGGGCCTCGGTGAGGTGGAACCAAGAGCGCGGGTTGTGCTGCCAGAAATCCAGTAGCTTGACTGAAACTGCACACGCGTTGCTGGAGGTTCCAGTCCGGGCTGTCTGTGGGTTGGCTGCCGCCTCGCTGTAGCTTCCTGACCAGGCCGGCTCCAGGGATCTTGCCTCATGTTCCATAATACGTCTTGAGTCACCAGTGTGGAGTGTGTAAATGAAGAGGCAGATTCATTTCAGACGATTTATTACACACTCACATCTCACAATCAAAGAACAGACTGAACATTTAAGCAGGCACTCTCCTCTTAAGTCTCATGGCATTTCTCCACACACAACATGACATTTGCATCACACTGCATTCAACCCCCTTCATCCTTGACTCCTTCATGCTATCTCACCAAGAACCTCCTGCCCATTGTTCTCTCATGTTTATCCACTGTCTCTTGTCTGAGATGCTAAATAATCTGGCTCTCTCAAGGTGCTAAAAAACTAGATTTGCAGCACACTGAGCCTCCTTCATCTTTCCCAGATCTCCTTTCACCTCAGTGTGAAAGCCCCCCCCCCAAATAAGGGAGGCATGAGGTATGCCTTGACAGGTATGTGAAAGGGACATTGTGAGAATTGAAGATCCTAATACTTGGACCAGAAAGGCAACAGTTCTCAGTGAGGTGGGTCCCAGATCCTATACGGTGAGAACAGAGGATGGACAAGTGTTCAGAAGAAACAAGAAGAGTCTTTTGAAGATTCTGGAGGACAATGAAGGGCAACCTCAGGAAACTGAGTCTGGAAAAGATGTTAATGTGACACGAGATTTGCAGCACACTGAGCCTCCTTCATCTTCCCCAGATGTCACTCCAGTTCTGAGACGATCCACCAGAAACAGGAAGCCACCTCAGAGACTCATAGAACAGTGAACTGTTGAAGCTGTTTAAAAAAAAAAAAGAGTTGACAGTTACATGTTATTTGTTACAAATGGAATCGTTGTGGCTTTCTTGTTTTGTTGGTTATTAGTACGCAGTGTATTTGTGGAAAAAAAGGAAAAGTTTTCTGTGTACTGCATTAAGACATCTTGAATGTTAGTAAGAAGGTTTATTCAGTTGCAGTCTTGAAATGCTGTATATGTGTTAGTTACCAAGTTATACTTACCTGCTCAGGAAAGGGGATGTACTGATAGGTGGTACCACAAGGTGGCAGTATGATCACATGAGATAGCAGGTAGATTCAGGAAGTGGTAAAACGTGAACCGGAAGGGATAATAAAAAGGCAGCACGTCTTGCTGGCATGGTGATTAATTAAGACTAAAGGCCCTTTTCCACTAGCCCCGCTCAGCCCCGATTTGAAAACCCGGCTCTACTCACTTCAGTTCGGTTCAGCCTCAGTTGCTTTTCAACTACTGCTGGCGCACCTGCTGGCACACCTGCTGTGGGTGGGATTTGTTGAACAGCAGGCGGCGCCACACCCTCGTGACGTGAAACATGCGACGGAATCCTCCACAACAAACAAAATGGCTGATGAGGAGACAAGGAAGGAGGAAGGAGAGAGGAATGACTGTGACATGAAACTGGTTAAATCTATGGTGCTGACTTGTTGTGCTCTGCACAATCTGTGTGAGAGTCATGGAGAGACGTTTGACACTACATTGGATGATGCAGTAGATGAACCAGTGGTGGCAGCGGCACAGAGCGCAGAGAAGCAGGGTGGTGATATTGTAGCGAACTCAATATAAGCACCCTACTTGGCTTGACAAGTGGGTTAACCCTATTGGCGACACAGGTAGAGTGCGGGACTCCAGAGCGGGAGGCGTGAGTTCAAACCTCCTGGTGGGACGTTGCCATGTCAAGCTGCATGTTACAATATAACGTATGATGCAATACTTGTCCACATTTATGTGCATATATATTTCAAAAATGTTTTTTGTAAATAAAATGTTGTGCATGGTCCATCTACCTGTCCTCTTGTTCATAACGCTTATCTGTTAAGAAGGTGCAAAGCCATCAGCCTAATGATGAGTCCACACTTCTCACTGTTGTGATAATTGCTCACGCTGAGCGCTCTGACAGCCCCGTACGCTGTGGGGGTCACACACGACGTGTTCCTCCCCACACTCTCAATTTTTTTCCCCGTATATTTTTCTCTTTGGCGTACAGAAATGGCAATATGCCTGTATTTGCTAAAATTGCATTTTCCCCGTATTAAAATACGGCGAAACCGTATCACTTGACAGGTATGTAATTACATGCAGAAACACCGCACAGGCCATCTTCACAAAAATCCAGCTCGACAAGCCACTTTTGCTTAGGTGGAAATGCAAATTGAACTATAAATCATGTGCTGATACATGTCATATTTTCCCATGTAAAGGTCTCCCACTTTTACTTACAAATTGATTTTTAATTTTTGGGAAAAGGGAATATACTGTAAATTTTGCACTTGTTGGTAACAACAGTTGTGTGCAACAAAAACACAGTTGTGTATCCTTGTCCGATTCGTCTACTGTTATTAGTGCCAAATTTTTGCTAGATTCCTTCTTAATTTATTAAATTTTGACTGGCGATGCAACATTCAACTTACACATACTTACCTTTATCAGTGTCTACAAGTTCAAGCACACCTGTACAACTGCTTATAACATAAAAAATGTACCCGTTCAAGAGAAATGGATTCAGCATTGCAAATTTGTTTAAAATTTAAAAAAAAACAAACTACCAAGACATTACGTTTCGTTGTGTTGTTAAAAATTAAATTACCATTAGAAGGCTATACACCTGACCTGATGAACAGCAGCATGTGGAGTGAACAGAGAATGGAATGTGTATGTAATTATTGGCTTTTCTCATACGGTGTCATAACAGATAAACCAGACTTTTGATGCAAACAATACAATTTTATTCCCGAAGCAAAATTTACAAACAAAAAAACAGACTGGGCGATGACATCTCTGCGAGCTCTTCCCTTCGTAACGCAGCGTCCTGCTCCAGGGCTTCACGCGCATCTGCCCGCACATCTGCGGCCACCTGTCACAAATGCTGCATGTACTCCTGATTCTTGCCGCTGGTCATGTTGCCGTTCCAAGAGCCGCATCTCTTCGTCATGCATGTTGACCATCGCTAATGTAAGGTCAGCAATGGGAGTTGTCTGTTTTCCTCTTGCCTAGATGGAAAGACAGAAAGGCATGGTCGTTAAAGCTGGATCACTACATATATTATGGAATTACACAGGTGAAAGTCTGTGGTGGAATGTCACTATTATATTATGCTTCATTGCTGTACATAAGCTGAACTGTCATGTTGCTGCCCCTCAGTAGAGCAGATTTTGCAACACGCAGGGTGCTGTCTTCGGCTGCAGCCCCCCTGCAAAACTAAAAAGGATTAAGATTAAGAATATGGATGGATGGATGGGTAATGTTTAAACTAGTTGCTTGTAGTGTGGCCGCAGAAATCTGAATGGGTTAATACAGTCAGCTGACGCGAAGCATTTCAATGAAGCATGTTGATTTCAACGGCAGTTCATGAGCTTTAGTTGTTTTTATAAAACAGGAGTTACAACAGCACCAATCACCACACCTAAAAATGGTTGTGGAACACTGATAAGTGAAGACCAAAGAATAACATTTTTGTACATTTAAAGACATTTTCAATTAATTAATATGCAGCTACAGGAAATTGCATTAATCAATTTGGTACTTAACTTGTTAGGCTCCAGCCCCCCCGCGACCTGTAAAGGATTAAGCGGTAGAAGATGGATGGATGGATGGATGGATGGATTTTCGACCCTGGTTTCCGCTGCTGGACCTGTTTCAACCAAAAAAAAAAAATCGTGGTTATTGTGCCTTACCAGCACTTGAACGTGATCCAGATGGAGCTGGTGATGTGGAGTCGATCCAGCTGGCGCTCCGGCAGACTCACACGCAGACGCAGCGCCAGGAGAGTCCGCTGTGTCAGTCATCTCCACTGAGGTGGACCCCTGTGATATGAAATGTGATTCTAGAAAGAAAATGCACGCAATTTAAAACTTAACACCAAAGTGCAACATGTACACAACACTCTCAAGTTTTTAACCGGAACACAATAAGCGTAATTCAGCGTTTTGTTCGCGCTAATACTTAACACAAAGCAAGCGTGAATCTGCAGTTGGCTGCAAAACAATAGTCAAGCCTCAGTAACAGCCATTACCCACAAGCTAACAACCTTCCTATTTCTTAAAAACAGTGAGCTTGGCACAGAAAGGATCAAGTGGCGAACAGATGCGCAATATCAAAACAACACTCACCATCCACGGTTTCCAAGGCCGTGACCATGACGGTGACCGTGTGGAGCCCAATGTCTCTCAGCGAACCACTTCCACTCCTTCCATCCGCTGAACTTCGAGCAATGTGGTCCTTCACTGCTCTGTAATCGCTTTTCAGCTTTTTCAGCTTCTCCCGACACTGTTTGGCAGTACGGATGTGCCCTTGGGAAGCCATCTGCTCGGACACCTGCATTTTGAGTAGATCCGTCCAACTCGCGCTGGATGCGAGCGTCGCCTAATATAGAAAGAAAATTGCGCATCTCCTAATATATAATATTAGGAGTATATTATTATATAAGTATATTATACAGTATATTAATATAATATACCGTATTAAAGGGGCGCACTGTGTTCACTGGCTGAACAATTACAAATGGCGGTCGTGGAGTAAATTCAGCAGAAAAAGTCGCTTTCATGACGTTACAACCTGACCAATCAGCGGCGACCAGTCTCTTAAAGTTACATCACAGCCCTACTCAGCCCTACTCAGCCCGGTTAGACCCTGCCCTGGATCAGGTACGAAAAAAGTACCTGCTAACCGGTGCTGGGGCTAATGGAAAAGCGCCTAAAGCGGGCTGAGTGGTGCGGTGTAGGGCTAAGTGAGGCTAGTGGAAAAGGGCCTTAAGTGTCTTTGTTATCAGTAAATAACAAACATTACGCACATGTCTGTATTCACAGCAGAAATGGTGGTGGTTTTATGGGCGTTGTGGTGGGTGGAAGAACAGAACAGAAGGTATTCAGTCATATGCAGTGATTCTTCAGCAGTTTTGGTAGTGGTCAAAGAACTTAAATCCAAAGCAAGACCAGATCTACTCACAGAAGTACATCTAACATTGTTCAGACTTCACCAAGCAGGGTGTGAGGTGGGTTTTGTTATGTCCATAATTGGGTAAAAGTAAACACACCGTGACTGTAGTTTATGGAGCTTTATTATAACCAGAGTTGTTACGTAAAAAGGCTTACGGCACTCGCCTGCATGCCAGGTTTTTTTTTTTAAATATTTTTATTGGATCAGAACAAGTTTACAACTATTCAGCATACAGTATTTGAAGAACACAGAACACATGGTTAGAGAACATTGAAAGTAAAACTAAAGTATAACTAATGAGCCAGGGGGTAAATATAAAACAGGGTATTGTGGAGCATGTAAATAATGAGGCTGATTTGGTTTAGGCGGTTTATTACACGACTCACACAAGGAGCATAGACAGAATGGCATACAAGTAGGAACTCTTCCCTTAAATAACATGACATCCTTCTAGACTTTTCTCACACACAAAAGATAATCCCCCGTCCGACTGCAGTCAGTCCATTCATCCTTGACACCTCCCTGTTATCTTACTAGGGCATCTAGAAACTTCTCACACACAAAAGGTTAACTTTGCATCCTTTGTTCCTTTCTAAGGTGGTAAACCATTATGCACTCCCCAGGTTGCCACACCACCACCCCCAGCAACTTAGATAGGACAAGAGAGTAACAGTCCACATGCTGTGATAAAACCATTAACATCAGTCCACATGCTGTAGAACCATCAACATCAGTCCGCATGTTGCTTGGGCTTCAGTCTTCTGCCGTAGCCAGGATTCGCTGCCTCCGTGGCACTACCATGCTAGGGGGCTGATGTCTGGGGGTGAAAACTTTTTGACTGTCCGTGCGGGTGCTCTGGAGAATCTTTTCTCTGGGAAGCGCCCCATGGGGGTCTTCCACGCCGAGGGGCCCTCACCAACAGCACTTGCTCGTCAGCCACAACGAAAGCAGGTTTGAGTCTGTCTATGCCAATTTTCTCCCTCCTACTCCCCAAATCTAGCAAAAAATGCTTATCCCCTGTTTCCAGCACTCTAAACGGTCCATCATAAGGTGGACGCAGTGGGAGGCAGTGGGCATCGTGTCTGACAAACACAAACTCTGCGTTTTTCAAAGCTTTAGGCCCAAAAACGCGCGGAAAACTGTGGTGGGCAGGACCCGGCAGTGTGCTTGAGTCTATGCAACGCTGCAGCAGCTGAGACGGGGAGCTGCCCGGCGCAGGATTATCCGGCAGAAACTCCCCAGGCAGCCGTAGTGGTTGTGCAAAAACGAGTTCTGCTGGGGAAGCTTCCAGATCCTCTTTAGGAGCAGAACGTAACCCCAATAAAACCCATGGTAACCTGTCTACCCAATTTGCATCCGTCAGTGAAGCCCTGAGAGCTGCTTTCAATGATCTATGAAAACGTTCGCATAACCCATTAGCCTGCGGGTTGTACGCGGTTGTGCGGTGAATTGAGACACCTAGGCTGTGGGCCATGGTTGACCAGAGTTCAGAAACAAATTGAGAACCTCTGTCGGATGTAATGTCCCACGGAACTCCAAAACGCGCCACCCATGCTGTTAAAAACGCGCGCGCCACCTCCTCGGCCGTGGTTGCTGCCAGCGGAACCGCTTCTGGCCAGCGCGTGGTGCGGTCCACCATTGTCAGGAGATGCGTGTACCCCTGTGATGGCGGAAGGGGGCCTACAAGGTCCACGTGGACATGGTCGAACCTCTTAGCCGGGATGCAAAATGGCTCGAAAGGAGCCTTCGTGTGTTTGTGAACCTTGGCTCGTTGGCACACCACGCAGGCCGCCGCCCACTCTTTCACTTGTTTGCGAAGGCCCGGCCACACATATTTCTCTCCTACCATTTTGACCGACGCGCGCACCCCTGGGTGTGCCAAAGAGTGAACCGACTCAAACACGTGGCGGCGCCACGCGGCCGGAACCACAGGCCATGGGCGACCCATGGAGACGTTGCAGATTAAGGGGGGAATGCCGTTAAGCAGCGTCCTCTTCTCCAGCCTTAACCCTGTTGGTCCAGACTGGAGCGCGCGCACGTCCGCGTCACTAGCCTGCTCTGCGGCCATGGCTGCGTAATCCATCCCTACACAGACTGGGGCCACAACGGCGCGCAAGAGGCAGTCTGCCACTACATTCATTTTGCCCGACACATGCTGAATATCGGTAGTAAACTCTGAGATCGCAGCCAGCTGCCTCTGCTGCCGGCCCGACCAAGGTTCTGAAACTTTGGCCATCGTGAATGTTAGTGGCTTATGGGCAACGAACGCAGTAAAATTGCACCCTTCCAGCCAGAACTGGAAATGGCGAATGGCCAGGTGGAGAGCCAGCAACTCTCTGTTGAACGTGCTGTATTTACGTTCATTGTCGCGCAAGGTTCTGCTGAAAAAGGCAAGCGGCTGCCAAGCCCCGGCGACGCGCTGGTCCACGACAGCCCCTATGGCCACATCTGAGGTGTCAGTGGTGAGGGCTATGCAGGCCGTTGGGGCTGCATGTGCCAACAATACAGCATTTGCCAGGGCTGCTTTAACTTCCGAGAACGCCTGCTCTCGTTCCGGGGTCCATTCGACCCTATTCGCGGGTTTCTGTTTTCTGAGCGCAGCGTACAATGGCTGCATGAACTGCGCTGCGCGGGGAAGGAAATGGTTATAAAAGTTCACCATTCCCAAAAATTCTTGTAGCGCCCTGACCGTTTGTGGTCGGGGAAAATCTGTCACTGCGCGCACTTTGTCAGGCAGCGGAACTGCTCCTTCGGGAGAGACGCGGTGCCCTAAAAAATCAATCCCCATCACCCCGAACTAACATTTCGCTGGGTTGATTATTAAACCGTGCTCTTCCAACCTACGGAAAACTGTCGTGAGGTGGGTTTCATGTTTGTCTTCGGACGCGCTGGCTACCAAGATATCGTTCAGGTAGACGAACACGAAAGAGAGATCGCGCAGCACTGCATCCATCATGCGTTGGAACGTCTGTGCAGCCCCTTTAAGCCCAAACGGCATGCGCAAGAACTCAAATAAACCAAACGGAGTTATCACGGCTGTTTTGGGTATGTCCTCAGCGCACACTGGGACTTGGTGGTAACCACGGACCAAATCTATCTTAGAAAAAATACGCGCTCCTGTGAGGTGAGCGGAAAAATCCTGAATGTGGGGAATTAGGTAGCGGTCATGCGCTGTAGCGTTGTTTACCCTGCGGAAATTGCCACAAGGTCGCCACGAACCTTCAGCTTTAGGGACCATGTGTAGTGGGGAAGCCCATGGGCTGTTTGAGTGCCTGATGATGCCTAAAATCTCTAGGTTAGCGAACTCCTCGCGCGCTATGGCCAGTTTAGCTGCGTCCAAACGCTGAGGTCTTGCAAAAACAGGCACCCCGGTGGTGGTTATAAAATGCTCCAGCCCATGTTTAGCGATAGCTGCTGAAAACGTCGAGACTGTGAGTGCTGGGAACTGAGTGAGCAGTGTGTGGAACTTACCACATGCTGCTGTGACGTTGGCTTGCGCTGTTGGCCGGGTCACTCGAGCTATACATGGGAGAGAGTCAAAAGACAACCCATGTGCACATAGAAAATCAGCCCCCAGGATATGGTAATCCAATGCTGCTACAACAAAAGTCCATTCATATGTACGACCGTGTAGCGACAAGAGCAGAGTCCTCTCACCAAAGGTCTTAATGTCTGAGCCGTTTGCTGCTGCCATCTCGGGGCCACTGGTTCCTGACAGTCGGTCAGCGTAGGTCGGCCGGATGAAACTCCTCTGTGCGCCGGTGTCCACGAGGAAATGCCTCCCCGAGTGTGCGTCCGTCAAATAGAGCAGCTTGTTCTCCTCCCCGAGGGTTGCGGCTGCTACCGACCCCCGGTCAGTAGCAGCCCGGTTTCCCGAGCGCTTGAACTGGCACGGTGGTATACATTTGCGTGCCCTCTCTGCAAAGTGGCGATGGTAGAAGCAAAACGTGTCACCTCCACGTTCCTTTGCCCCCGCTGCTGCTGCTGTCGGTGGTTCTGCTGCTGCCGTCGGCGGCTCCTCGCCTCCTCGTGTCAACGTGCCGGGCTCCGTCGCTGCCACAATGGTCACTGTTGGAAAATTGTATATATGTATGTAAATGGTTATCATTTTATTAATAACTCATGAAATGAAGATTGATATTCTTATATGTATGATGCTTTTTCTGATTAATCATAAATACAACTTGTGCCTCTTCTTATAATCACTGTTAGTGACTAAGCTGCACCACCCTTCTGTTTGTTCATATGATGTGTGATAAAAGAGTATTGACATACGCAAGTTTTTATGCTGTATCAAGACCTGTCCCTTGTACATCCTGTGCTTCTTGTTTTTCTCTTTTGTGAGAACTCTGTGAACTTCATGATACCTTATATGGAAATGTTTTTCCTCTGTTAAGAAATGAACCAGCTCAAACTGGTACGAACTGTATGTGCTGTTTCTTTTCATTACTCCCCTGTAAGGGAGGAAAGAACGGGTTGGAAAGCTGTCACTGTCTTATCTTTGCCTATAAAAGTTACTGTACGAGACTGGCTCGTCAGTATCCAACTCGCCCTGTAGAGGTATGTGTTGATACTCCTTGTGCAAGTAAAAACTTCAAAGGCTCTGCATGTCTTAAGTCTGATCTTTGATTCAGTCTAATACCTTTTTGTACTCTGTATTTGTGAGGTTTATTGTCATAACTCTGGCTCTCACGAGCCAGAAAGGAGATACGAGGGCGACCAGTGAGTTAGCGAAATTTATTAACACAAAACACACACTACACTAAATAACGGACAGCAAAGTAAAGAGCCACGTGGGGCTAAAACACACACAGAACTAAGGGTAACATACCACCCAGGGAGAAAGGCTAGAGAGGCGGCGAGGGAAAAACACACGCCGAGTCGCAACACTTACTTTGGGTGAAGCGCCGAGGTAACGGCGAACTGAAGCTAGTCGTAGGAGCTAACAGTCGTGGGAAAAACAAGGCATGTCCTCCCATAGCGAGGTCGCAGCAACGAGTA
This sequence comes from Pholidichthys leucotaenia, assembly GCA_020510985.1. Lineage (NCBI taxonomy): Eukaryota > Metazoa > Chordata > Actinopteri > Cichliformes > Pholidichthyidae > Pholidichthys > Pholidichthys leucotaenia. Next base: position 13,957,591 of record CM035847.1, on the reverse strand, counting down.
ACTCTCGGCTGCTCGCTTAAATGGGGAGATGATTGGGAATAGGAGACAGCTGTCCCAGCGCAGCTGAACTAGACAGCTGGCAATCAGCTGGGCGCTGTCAAAGAGCGGGCCATGGAAGACCCGGCACGGACTACCCCAGAGCAGGAGCGACACTGGACAACCTGAACGCAGAGAAAAGATAGCGTTCAGGTCGTGACAGTACTCCTCCCCCGAGCCGCGCCTCCTGGAGCGGCCTAACCCCCCCCCCCCCGAGGGAAGACCAGGGAGGGCGGTGGGGCCAGATCTGGGAGAAAGGGAGGGACCAGAAAAAGGAGGCAGGGAAGAAAAAAAAACCCTAGATACAGTATAGGGTCAGATACCATAATAATCTTAAACCCCCCAAAAAAACCCATCACCCCCTCCCCTGCAGAGGCCAGACGGTCTGTGCAGGTGACCACAGGAGGTGGGGAGAAACAACAAGAACCAAAATGCAGAAACATAGCGACATAGTCATGGAAAAAGTTCACAATAACTTAGGGTGAGGACAATAAAAAAAAACTCATGTACCAAACTGTAGCCAAAAACTACAAAATTCTGAACATATGGTTTAAATAGACTTACACATGTAACCCCGGCCAGAACAGAATAATATACAAAGGAGGCAGTCCGGGCATAAGACCTAAAAATAGAGCCTGGAACAGCAAATTGGCATAAAAATACAAAAGGAACAACTCCTCAAACACGTATTAGCACAAAAAGTGTCACTAAACAGTCTGGAGGAGGATATAAATACAGAAAAACAAGACTACTCGGAATGAGGCCAGGCAATGTGAAGCAAATGCTACTTAAGGGAGAAATTAGAATAGGGATCCATACAGGGATTGTAAGACACAGAAAATTGTCTAAAGAAAAATTCTCGGTAGAAATGACATCCCAATAAGGACTCTAACACAGAAAGTTCCCTGATGTCCTGAATGAAATTAAATAATGGAGGGCATAAAACACAAGGCTATGAACAGTTAGTCAATCTGTCAGGAATGACAGCAGGTGGAGTGAGGCAGGCGATGACAGCTTGTCCGGCGGGCGGCCTGAACTCCACCAGGCCAGGAACCACAACACCAGTTCGGGTGGCCTACCCGAGTCCCAGGCTAGGAGACACAGTTTCTCCGGAGGCCGACCCAGACCACCGAACCAGCCAGATGGCTTCCCAGGCGGTCGTCCCGTGACCTCAGACCACGGAGAGCTGAGGGAGAAGTCTTGGTGCAGCTTCCTCCCTGAGGGAAAAGGCAGCAGGAAACTGACCCAGGTGAGAAAAACCCCTACAGTAGTAGGGGGAGAAGAGATGGAGGCCAGGGGCAAAGTTAGCCTGCCATCTAATGGCAACAAGGGTAGGGGGAAACTGGCCCGGGTGAGAGGAACCCCAACAGCGGCAGGAGGAGAAATGATGGAGGCAAGGGACGAAGTCAGCCTGACGTCAGGCGAACACAATCCTCCAGCTCCCACACTAACTGTTACCCGGACCGGCGCAGCACCCCCGGTGGACCCCGATCGGGCCGGCGCAGCACCCCCGGTGGACCCCGATCGGGCCGGCGAAACACCCCCGGTGGACTCCAGCTGGACCGGCGAAACACTCCCGGTGGACTCCAGCTGGACCGGCGAAACACTCCCGGTGGACTCCAGCTGGACCGAGACAGCACTCCCGGTGGACCTGATCTCGGGTTCTACCGCCATCCAGGACTTCGATGCTCCGGGCTCAGCATGCAGGACTCCGTCCTCCGGCTCCAACTCGACTGCGAATGGCTCCGCAGCCGGCATGATGGTTTCCACAGTCAAACGACCTCCAAACGCCGAAGACCACGTCGACAGCCCACCTGGCGTGGAGGCAGGAGATCTGGACTCTGCTGGGCCAAACCATTCCTCCGTGGAGACCCGGGGACGCTTAACCGTCGGCGCTGGCTCCAACAGGCAGTTCGACCTTCTCCTCTGCCCATAACGTGGCTGCGGGGCTGGGGCAAAACCCTCCAGGGCCGCAGGCCGCCTCCTCCTCGCGCAGCGGTGTACACCTGGCACCGGGGCACACTCAAGGGGAAGAGACACAGAGGACGCAGGTTCATATTCAGTTTTTGCAGCGGGAGGAGAGAGCTCAGGGGACTGTGAACCCTGAACTCCTCCCCCAGGAATCAAACAAGGCAATTCACTCATAATGGGAGAAGAATGAAAGGACACTTGCCTGATTCCCGGAGGGCCGGTGGAACCCGCTACAAGGGACCTGAGTCTCTCTTCTCCCAACCGGATAGAAGTGGGGAACCCCCCGGACAGATGAGGCGGTGCTACCCGCACCGGATCGGGACCTGGAACACCTGGAGATGAATTTGCGCTTCTCCCAGCAGCCGGAGTGAATGACGAAGAGGGGGGTGAAACAGCTGAGGAGAGCTGGGGGCCCAAAGCTGACGGGACAGCGGGGAGAGCGGGCCCAGGAGCGGGAGCAGCTGATTCACTTCTTCGGCGAGACACGGGAGCAACAGCAGGCTGGGAGGCGGAATTCGTGTGGTTTCCTGGAGCGGGATCCGGACGGGACTCTCGCTGAGATGAGTGGGGAATTTGGGAGCGACGTCTTCGGAACGTGAGGTCGGGAAAACGCCGCTCCTGTGCGATGAGCGAAGCCAACAGGTCAGCGTATTCCGGATAATCGTTCAGCTCCGGGTTCTTCTCGACCAGCCTGACCGCCGCAATCACGTTCTTCATGGCTACGGGGGGAACGGCGGCGGAAGAAGCGGCTGCCACTCGATCCGCAATGCGCATCGCTGTCACTCTCATCTTCTCCGGGGGAAACCCGGTTGACGTCACTCTATCCTGGGGATCACCCCTGGGTGAGGCGAACTCCTAGACTGGATCGGCGGCAGGAGCGGGATTCCGAAGCGAGGAGCGATGGCGTCCTGTCCTCGGCTTCCTGCCGGAGTTCTCCTCCAGCCTACGGAGCCTCTCCCAGGCCACAGAGATGTCTGCCCTCCTCGCCTTTACCTCGGGGAGAAGGAAGTAGCGAGAAAAGCAGTTAAGCATACCCTCGGCGAGCTCCAGGCGTCAGCGTATCTCGCTGGGGGCATCGTAGAGGTCCGTGGTGAACAACGTTCCGTCCACAAGGTCCAGAGCCTCCGAGAGATCGTGGCCTGGGTGCCGCATGAGTCTCTTGGAGGGAGACATGATACTGGCTCGCCCGCACCCAGAGGAAGGGAAAAAAAAGGCGTCGAGTCCTTACAGCCAACTCACGGTCGCGGCCGTCTCACTATGGCTGCGACCTACTGTCATAACTCTGGCTCTCACGAGCCAGAAAGGAGATACGAGGGCGACCAGTGAGTTAGCGAAATTTATTAACACAAAACACACACTACACTAAATAACGGACAGCAAAGTAAAGAGCCACGTGGGGCTAAAACACACACAGAACTAAGGGGAACATACCACCCAGGGAGAAAGGCTAGAGAGGCGGCGAGGGAAAAACACACGCCGAGTCGCAACACTTACTTTACACTTACCGGCGAAACACCCCCGGTGGACTCCAGCTGGACCGGCGAAACACTCCCGGTGGACTCCAGCTGGACCGGCAAAACACTCCCGGTGGACTCCAGCTGGACCGAGACAGCACTCCCGGTGGACCTGATCTCGGGTTCTACCGCCATCCAGGACTTTGATGCTCCGGGCTCAGCGTGCAGGACTCCGTCCTCCGGCTCCAACTCGACTGCGAATGGCTCCGCAGCCGGCATGATGGTTTCCACAGTCAAACGACCTCCAAACGCCGAAGACCACGTCGACAGCCCACCTGGCGTGGAGGCAGGAGATCTGGACTCTGCTGGGCCAAACCATTCCTCCGTGGAGACCCGGGGACGCTTAACCGTCGGCGCTGGCTCCAACAGGCAGTTCGACCTTCTCCTCTGCCCATAACGTGGCTGCGGGGCTGGGGCAAAACCCTCCAGGGCCGCAGGCCGCCTCCTCCTCGCGCAGCGGTGTACACCTGGCACCGGGGCACACTCAAGGGGAAGAGACACAGAGGACGCAGGTTCATATTCAGTTTTTGCAGCGGGAGGAGAGAGCTCAGGGGACTGTGAACCCTGAACTCCTCCCCCAGGAATCAAACAAGGCAATTCACTCATAATGGGAGAAGAATGAAAGGACACTTGCCTGATTCCCGGAGGGCCGGTGGAACCCGCTACAAGGGACCTGAGTCTCTCTTCTCCCAACCGGATAGAAGTGGGGAACCCCCCGGACAGATGAGGCGGTGCTACCCGCACCGGATCGGGACCTGGAACACCTGGAGATGAATTTGCGCTTCTCCCAGCAGCCGGAGTGAATGACGAAGAGGGGGGTGAAACAGCTGAGGAGAGCTGGGGGCCCAAAGCTGACGGGACAGTGGGGAGAGCGGGCCCAGGAGCGGGAGCAGCTGATTCACTTCTTCGGCGAGACACGGGAGCAACAGCAGGCTGGGAGGCGGAATTCGTGTGGTTTCCTAGAGCGGGATCCGGACGGGACTCTCGCTGAGATGAGTGGGGAATTTGGGAGCGACGTCTTCGGAACGTGAGGTCGGGAAAACGCCGCTCCTGTGCGATGAGCGAAGCCAACAGGTCAGCGTATTCCGGATAATCGTTCAGCTCCGGGTTCTTCTCGACCAGCCTGACCGCCGCAATCACGTTCTTCATGGCTACGGGGGGAACGGCGGCGGAAGAAGCGGCTGCCACTCGATCCGCAATGCGCATCGCTGTCACTCTCATCTTCTCCGGGGGAAACCCGGTTGACGTCACTCTATCCTGGGGATCACCCCTGGGTGAGGCGAACTCCTAGACTGGATCGGCGGCAGGAGCGGGATTCCGAAGCGAGGAGCGATGGCGTCCTGTCCTCGGCTTCCTGCCGGAGTTCTCCTCCAGCCTACGGAGCCTCTCCCAGGCCACAGAGATGTCTGCCCTCCTCGCCTTTACCTCGGGGAGAAGGAAGTAGCGAGAAAAGCAGTTAAGCATACCCTCGGCGAGCTCCAGGCGTCAGCGTATCTCGCTGGGGGCATCGTAGAGGTCCGTGGTGAACAACGTTCCGTCCACAAGGTCCAGAGCCTCCGAGAGATCGTGGCCTGGGTGCCGCATGAGTCTCTTGGAGGGAGACATGATACTGGCTCGCCCGCACCCAGAGGAAGGGAAAAAAAAGGCGTCGAGTCCTTACAGCCAACTCACGGTCGCGGCCGTCTCACTATGGCTGCGACCTACTGTCATAACTCTGGCTCTCACGAGCCAGAAAGGAGATACGAGGGCGACCAGTGAGTTAGCGAAATTTATTAACACAAAACACACACTACACTAAATAACGGACAGCAAAGTAAAGAGCCACGTGGGGCTAAAACACACACAGAACTAAGGGGAACATACCACCCAGGGAGAAAGGCTAGAGAGGCGGCGAGGGAAAAACACACGCCGAGTCGCAACACTTACTTTGGGTGAAGCGCCGAGGTAACGGCAAACTGAAGCTAGTCGTAGGAGCTAACGGTTGTGGGAAAAACAAGGCATGTCCTCCCATAGCGAGGTCGCAGCAACGAGTAACTCTCGGCTGCTCGCTTAAATGGGGAGATGATTGGGAATAGGAGACAGCTGTCCCAGCGCAGCTGAACTAGACAGCTGGCAATCAGCTGGGCGCTGTCAAAGAGCGGGCCATGGAAGACCCGGCACGGACTACCCCAGAGCAGGAGCGACACTGGACAACCTGAACGCAGAGAAAAGATAGCGTTCAGGTCGTGACATTTATATTTCAGACTTCTGACATAGGTGGTGCCGAAACCCGGGACAGCTGAGATCCAGGTGGAGCGGGAGTGGATGTCCTGCAGGTTGAAAAAACCGTGCACGGTCTGATGGAAGCCATCAGCTTTGGAAACCCGACTTGAGGGAACACTGACAGTGATATTCTACCTCCCAACTCTATCTGGTGACGGCTGTCCTCACTGATAGAGCCTAAAAAGTAAGTTACAAATTTTTCCCTTTTCAGATTGACTGTAGTAGACGTATATGAAGAATAACCGAGCCTAACAATTTCCCATTTTTAAAGAACCACAGGTCAGCTGATGAGCGAGTAATGGTAGTATAAGGCGGTGCCCTGTACTTTTCCTAGTGGTTAAATAAAAAAAAAAAAAACCCGCTGCAGGAATGCAGTGGTCTTAGGAAGTAACGTGACAGCGATTCACGGTTACGGACCGGCCAGGTTTTAAAATAGAAAGGGGTGCAGGGAACAGTGTGACGGCGATTCACGACTGTCTGGTGGTCAGGTTTTAAAATAAGTAGGGTGAAAGGTATTCACCCCAAATTGGGCGGTAATAGTGTTACAGTCGGCGTACTGATAACGTCCCTGACCACGGAATCCACCCCAAAAATTGGGCAGTAATAGTGTTCCAGTCGGCGTACTGATAACGTCCCTGGCCATCTAAAAATGGGGAATTGTGTTAGAAGACCAGATAGGCAGACGACTAAACAGAAGAAAAAACAGGATATGGCACGCGCAACTGTAAAAAACTACAATAACAGACAAAATGAAAAGGGAAAAATGAAGGATCCGGATAATATTTAATCACTGCTGCAAGTGCTATTTGGTTTATATTGGTAAGGTATTGCTATTTGTGTTATATTGGGAACATTGTAAGTGAGAAGGTAAAAGTTTAATAAAAAAAAAAAAAGAGGGCAACAGAGGCGCGAGCGGCTGTTCTCTCTCCCATCAGCAAGGGGAGGGGTGAGAAGCTCTCTCTCTCTTTCTCTCTCTCTCTCTCTGTTCCTCGCTCTCCCAAAGGGGGCGGGCGAGGGATAGTGCTCTTTCTCTCTCTCTCTCTCTCTCTCTCCTTTTGCCTGAGGGGCGGGGGAGAGGCAGATTTGGCCTGTAGAAAAAACAGAAGTGAAGGAAAACTCCGTGGGAGAACGGCTCCAGAATGTTGAAGCTGGTGTAACTAATTTGCAAAGACAAACACAGGATTTTCAGTATAGTTTATGCTCTAATAGTGGCAGTGTGGAATCAGGTGTAGTAGATGATGAAGGCACAGTCTTAGCGTCGACGGAAAAACTTACAACAAAAAGAGATAAATATCGAAACCAACCGAGCATCGAACCATTATTAAATGAAAAAGATAATCCTTCCCCAACTTATCAATGCCACGATCCTAAGGAGGGTCCATACGGCAAATTATTTAAAGAAGCCCAAGAGGTTGGGAAAAGGAGGAGGCAAATAAAATCATAAAAATTAGACCATAATATTTAAAGACGGACGGATTAAATGGCAGCAGAACTGGATAATGTTAAAATGGACAATGAGAAAGTTATTTTATCTCTTATCTATTCTTTGTGTGTGTGTGTGTGGGGGGGGGTTGATCTGTGAAGAAAGTGGTCTAAATATGGGTACTTTTACAAAGTTTTGGGTTTTTATTTTTTCAATTTAACTCTGTGGGGGTCTTGATTAATGTTGCGTACGTGATAAACTGTTTACATATTTAAAAAAAAAAAAAAGCAATTTTGACGCATTACTGACCTTTGTCCTTGACTGAAACATGACAGTGCACTTTATAGAAAAAAAGGACTGACGTGTGACAATGTGACTACAGGCCATACTATGATCATATTATGATGTCATTTAATAATGCCTAATCACTGAAGATTTTATGTTTACCCTATATCACATGATTTAGAGCACAGAGGATCAAAACAAATTGATAATTAATGTGTCTGTGCATATGATCTGCCAGAGGCTATGGATTATCAGACAAAGGTCTTGGAGAAAGAATCCTTAAGTTGATAAGCACTTTTTGAAGCCAAGTATGACTTTGTATGACATTGTAGATAACATAAGGTGTACTGATTCAAATGACTTTGACTTTACAAATGTAATGTTTATATGATTTTATACTGATATTACTCACCACATAATGGTGCGGTAACAATATATTTCAGAAATGTGACAGCAATGAGGGATGTGCTTCTCCTGATTCAGCGGTGGCCAAGCTGGGTCAGGGTGAACTACATTGCACTCCATAATTTACCAAGGAAGGTATGAAATAGGGACATTCCTTGTAAAACATTAAATCAAATTCTAAATTAGGCAAAACGTCCGCCTTTCCTTTGACTGAAAGAATGTGACACAATATTTCAAATTCAACCCATCTGTGTTCAATTGGACAAACTGATCTTATTTATCAATGCTGAAGCATATCAAAAATGCACATATAGTTATTTTGTTTTTCTTAAATGAAATTTGTAAACCATTTCAAGAGATGTCACAAAAAGAAGCTATAATTATTGAGATCTCATCATTGAAGGAACTGGGCTACCTGCAAATTTTATTTAAAACTAAAAATGGGAACACACTTCCTTTCAGTAAAAGAATCAAACAAATACCCTGTAACTTTGCTGCATGTAAGCCTCCATGTATCAAAACAGAGGGTATCAAAGAAATTAATTAGCAAATAATTAGCAATCCTCAGAAAAATAGATAATGCATAAAAATTATCAATAAATGCAATTTTATTTACATAAGTGCTTTTCATTTCATTTTCTGTAGTGCCCAGGATAAACATATGGCTGCAGTTATAACTCAAATACAGGCTGGGCAATACAGACCACCTTTTTATTATTTATGGGATAACACAAATAATAAGATCATGCCCTCTATTATCCTACACATTTCCCATGTTGTGGAGGAGGGGGCGAACAGCAACTCTCTCCCTCTCTCTACTTAGCAAAGGAAGAAGCGAGCGACAGGCTTGCTCTGTAAAAAATAGAAGTGTGCTTATGCTGTAACGGTGTTGTCTGGGGTCCTGATTGTGTAAAAATTCCACAACCTGCATCACCTCCAACAGCTGAATGAGCTACTAACCTGAATGTAACTTATCTGTTACGGAAATAACAGATAAGGGAAATAACAGAAATAAGCTATAGACAGCTTGCTCCTTCTGTAATTGATAACATGGTGGATAGTGTTTCAGCTTCTCTGCATCAGGCTCTAGACTTGGTGGCCCCCTTAAAAAAGAAAAAGTCTAATCAGAGATTTTTAACTCCTTGGTTCAACACAGAAACTCGTACCTTAAAACAGAAGACTCGTCAATTAGAAAGAAAATGGCGCTCTACTAATTTAGATGAAATCTATTTAGCTTGGAGAAATCATCTTTTAATTTATAAAAAATCTCTTAGAAAAGCTAGAATGAGTTATTACTCTGCATTAATAGAAGAGAACAAAAATAATCCCAGGTTTCTTTTCAGTACTGTAGCCAGGTTGACAAAGAGTCAGGACTCTGTCAATCCTAGCATCCCCTTAGAGCTTACTAGTCAGGACTTTATGAACTTTTTCAATAATAAAATTTCATCCATCAGAGATAAAATCAATCAGATTCTTCCCACAGTTAACGTAAATACTGTAACTACTACAACTCCTTCTATTGATGTCTGTCTTGATGAGTTTACTCCAATCGACCTTTGTGAGTTAGAAAAAGTAGTTTTCTCATCCAAACTTTCAACTTGTCTTTTAGACCCTATTCCTACCAGGTTATTTAAAGAAGTCTTCCCACTTATTGGTAGCTTTATTCTTCATATAATCAATTCTTCATTAACTAGGCCATGTACCGCAGGCTTTTAAAACGGCTGTAATTAAACCCTTACTCAAAAAGCCAACGCTAGATCCAGGAGCTTTAGTTAACTATAGACCAATCTCTAATCTCCCTTTCATTTCAAAAATCTTAGAAAGAGTTGTTGCTACGCAATTATTTGACCACCTGCAGGGAAATGGTTTACTTGAAGAGTTTCAATCTGGGTTTAGAATCCATCATAGTACTGAAACAGCCTTAGCGAAGGTCACTAACGACCTCCTCATTGCATCTGATAATGGACTAGTTTCTGTACTTGTCCTTTTAGATCTTAGTGCAGCTTTTGATACTATTGATCATAATATTCTACTTGATAGATTAGAACACTATGTTGGACTTAATGGAACTTCGTTGCAGTGGTTTAGATCTTATTTATCTGATAGGTTCCAGTTTGTTCATGTAAATGATGAGTTTTCTTTCAGCTCAAAGCTTAGTCATGGAGTTCCACAGGGATCTGTGCTAGGCCCTACTCTTTTTAGTTTATATATGCTTCCGTTAGGCAACATTATTAGAAAGCACTGTATACATTTTCATTGTTATGCAGATGACACACAATTATACCTGTTGTCACCATGGGTTGAGATGCCGTCTCGGCACTCAGCCCATGTTTTCCCTCATCCCTGCTTCCCATTGAGCAGCGTCTCAGCTGGCCCCCAGCTGGCAGCATTATGGACAGCTGGGGCCAATTAGTCTTCATCAGCTGGGGCGCTGCCAATGAGGATAAATAGGAGCAGCCTCGATGACTCGGGGCTGCGACATAAACACATTGCTAAGCTGAAGCCCCTTCGTCTGGTGTCAGCTTATACTCCTCTTGCAGCATTCCTGTGTTTGTATCCCGCTGTGAGTATGTACGTCTTGCTACCCCCACGTCCGGTACGAGCTGCTTACCTCTGCGCTGTGCAACCTGTGAGTGTACCTCTGCATGAGTATCTGTGCTCTCCTCATCCCTTCCCCTTTACCCTGAATAAAATATCACGACTCACTGGCTTGCCCCTGGCTCTGATTGCCCGGCTCCCTAGAGCCGGATATGACAGTATGTCGCAGCCAGAAGAGTTGCCGGCGGCCGTGAGTCGCTGTGGAAATGTACCTTTCTGTCCGGGTGTCAACGCTGCTAGCATGCCGTTTCCCAGGAGTCACTTCCGGCGCCAGGGCGACGAGCTGAGGTCCATCTCGGAGGCTGTCGATGGGACATTCTTCACCCTGCACGACGCCTCCAACGCGAGACGCTGGCATCCGGGCCGTGCTGAGGAACTCCTGGACTGTCACCCTCACTCTCTGTACCATCTGGAGGACAGTGCTAGGATAGACGCTGCAGGTACACAGCGAGAGAAGCTCCACGGGGTGGATGGAAATCCCGGCAGTGAGTCGAAGTGGGCGACGTCTTTCCCCGCTTCGGAGTCCCGTTCCTGCCGCCATTCCGGTCCGGGAGTTCGCGCCAACCAGAGGACTTCCCCCGACCTGCGCCACGTCACTCGGGATTCCCTTCAAGGAGCCGCAGCTGACAGCAGTTATGTCCGGGGTCGAGTGGCTGTCGCGAGCTCTACTGTGTTTCCTGTCACCACCTTCAGGCATGTGGCGGCGGCAGTGAGATTGATGGTGAGGACTTCAGGGCTACGAAGCTTTCCCGTGCTCGACGCCTTCCTCGTCTCGATTTCCGATCTGGAGCGGCGAATCCTGGGTTTCCCCCTCGCTTCGTCCCCTGGGAGTAGTCGTCATCACATCGCCGAGTCACCTCTGCACGAACCTCGTCCGGATCCAGTTCTGGGTCATCGTCAGGACCGTTCCTCCCACGCAGCTGTCATCCCTTCTCCTCGTCAGTGTGGAGATTCTACAGCCTCGTCCCCTGAGCCTCGTTCCCCCGCTGTCATTCCTGGACATTCGGGCTGGCTCACCCCGGCTGTTTCCCCCTCCTCCTCGACGCGCTTCCTGACCGCTGTGTGTGCCTGGAATCCCGGCCTGGTGAGCTCTCTGCTGGAGACAACGCGAGCGACCCTCAGACGAATTCCCGGGGGGTCCTCCGTTATCGCCGGGCGGGGAGAGGAAGAAGCAGATTCCACTACAGCAGGCGATACTCAACCTCCAGGGGGCAGGCAAGTCATTGTTTTTTCACACCTGCTTAATGATTTGCTCTGTCACATCCCTGGAGGAGAAGTTCAGGGTTCGCAGCTCCCTGAACTCTCCCCACCTGCTGTAACCTGTATGCCTAATCCTGCATCCTCTGTGTCTCTCTCCGCCGAGCGGTCCCCGGCTCCGGGTCAACGTGGTGGGATATGGAGAGGGCCTGTGGTTCCGCAGCTACATTGCGGACGGAGGAGGGGGACTGACTGCTGCGTGGAGTCTATGCCGACGACTGAGCGTCCCCGGGTCTCCACGGAGGAGCGGTTCGGTCCGGCGGGACGAGATTCTTCTGGCTTCACGCCGAGTGGATCGTCGGCGGGGTTACCTGAGCTGGAGGGATCTCAAGCTGCGCTGACCATCGTGCTGGCTGCGGGGCCCGACGCGGCTAGATGGGAGCCTGACAACGACCTCCTGACGACGGATCCTGGATCTTCGCAGTCCTGGACGGCGTCAGAACCCGAGATCAGGCGAGTGCTCTCCTTTCTTTTCTCTCTTTTTATCCCCGAGCACTTCAGCCTATCTCCAGGGGAGACGAGCCGGGTGCAGCCGTCCGCTGCGTCTGAACTCGTCTCGCCGGGTTCTGGCGCTGCCGGTGATCCTGATCCCGGTTCTGTTTTCTCTTCTGAGCCTTCTTCCAGGGTCACCGGCAAGGAGTTGCTGTTCCTCGTGGTGCTGGAGGGTCCGGGTTCAACGTTGGAGGTCGGTTCTGGTGCAGTATTCAATGTGGGTTCACCCGAGACCCAGTCGGGGTCCAACGTGGGTTCGCCTGAGGCCCGATCGGGGTCCGACGTGGGTGCTGCCCCAGTATTGTCCAGGTCCGGTGAGGAGGTGGCCGTTTTCCTGCGGCCTGACGCCCGCCGCCCTCGTCATCGGCTCTCCCCTGAGCCTCTTCCACCGGGATCCGCTCTGATCCTTTGCCCGTCTCAACGGTCCTGGTGGTTGAGTGATGCGGGTCGACGACCCGACCCACAGAACTTTCGGTTCGGTGATCTGGTTCCCCCCACTGGTCTGTTTCCCTCTGTGCAGCCTGGTTCGGCTGCCGGTGGACTGGATTCCTGGGATCTGGGTCCAGAGTTCGCCGTCCGAACACTTCTCTTCCCCCGATTCGCCAGCTGGACAATGGGCGGGGAGATCTCCGGAGCCATCTCGGCTATTTTTGGACTCTGCCTGCCATGCACCTCGGGTGTCACTTTCTTTTATCGTTATTAAGGTCACTTGGGTGTAGTATTTTTGTCCTGTTGGTGGATTCGTATTTATAGTGCTGTGTGTTTTCCATCGCTCATGCTCAACATTTTACTTTTTGTACTATGTTTTTAGTCCCGTTTTTGCATTGTAGAGTTATGTTTTGTTTTCCGTAACACCATGCTCTGCAGTTATCCATTTATTCCAGTCACTTTCATTTCTTTAGGTGACTGGGTATTTATATATTCGTGTGTGGGTTTTTCTTTGCCTGCACTCAGTATTTCTCTTATGTCCTGTTTGTTCATTAGAGTCATGTGCCTTGTTTTTCGTAACACCATGCTCTGTAATTGTCTATTTGTTCCAGTCACCCTCACTTTTCTTGGTGACTGTGTGTATGTACTTAAATTAGCGCTGTGTATAGGTTCCCTTTTATTTAACCGTACTCAGCATTTTTGCCCTGTACCTTTTTGGTGGTTCTTTTTTCCTTGCTCTGGGTCACGCATGGTTGGTACTCTCTGGGTAGTATGTAACCGGCGTGCTGACCCAGTTCTTCTCCCCATCTGTACCTGGATTAATTATTCTGTTTTGTCAGTATTGTATTTGGGTTTTTCTTTCCCGCTACCCTACATTGCCCCATTGGTGTTGTCCTTCCCTTGGCTTCTTCCCCTCCGGTCCGCCTCCCTTCCTCCCACCCTAGGTGGGGGGGGGGGGGGGGGCTGGGATGTTCCTGGTCGTTCAGGAGCCCAACCTTGAGGGAGGGGCTCTGTCACCATGGGTTGAGATGCCGTCTCGGCACTCAGCCCATGTTTTCCCTCATCCCTGCTTCCCATTGAGCAGCGTCTCAGCTGGCCCCCAGCTGGCAGCATTATGGACAGCTGGGCCCAATTAGTCTTCATCAGCTGGGGCGCTGCCAATGAGGATAAATAGGAGCAGCCTCGATGACTCGGGGCTGCGACATAAACACATTGCTAAGCTGAAGCCCCTTCGTCTGGTGTCAGCTTATACTCCTCTTGCAGCATTCCTGTGTTTGTATCCCGCTGTGAGTATGTACGTCTTGCTACCCCCACGTCCGGTACGAGCTGCTTACCTCTGCGCTGTGCAACCTGTGAGTGTACCTCTGCATGAGTATCTGTGCTCTCCTCATCCCTTCCCCTTTACCCTGAATAAAATATCACGACTCACTGGCTTGCCCCTGGCTCTGATTGCCCGGCTCCCTAGAGCCGGATATGACACCTGTCAATGAAGCCAGATGATACTAATCAATTAGCCAAGTTAGAAGCCTGTCTTAAGGAAATCAAAGCTTGGATGACTTGTAATTTCCTGCTATTAAATTTAGATAAGACTGAAGTCATTCTTATTGGTCAAAAAAACCTTAGAAATTCCTTTCCAAATCAAACTTTCAGTTTGGATGCAGTTACTCTTTCTCTTAATAGCTCTGTGAGGAACCTTGGAGTTATTTTTGATCAGGATTTGTCCTTCAATTCACATATTAAATTTGTTTCTAAGACTGCCTTCTATCATTTGCGTAATATTGCCAAGATTAGGAGCATCTTGTCTCAGAGTGATGCTGAGAAGCTGATCCACGCTTTTGTTAGCTCGAGATTAGATTATTGTAATTCTTTATTATCAGGCTGTCCTAAAACATCTTTAAAAAAGTCTTCAGCTGATCCAAAATGCTGCAGCAAGAGTTTTAACAGGTACTAGAAAGAGAGATCATATCTCTCCGGTTCTGGCCTCCCTTCATTGGCTTCCCATAGAGTTTAGAATTAAGTTTAAAATCCTTCTTCTTACTTACAAAGCTCTAAACAATCAGGCTCCTTTTTATTTAAAAGATCTGATACTACCGTATTATCCTAACAGAGCACTACGCTCCCAAAATGCACGATTACTTGTAATACCTAGAATCTCCAAAAGTACAATGGGAGGCAGAGCCTTCAGTTATCAAGCTCCTCTCCTGCGGAATCAGCTGCCAATCTGGATTCGGGAGTCAGACTCGATCTCTGTTTTTAAGAATAGGGCTAAAACCTACCTTTTTGATCTAGCCTACAATTAGGGAGGGATCATGTGTTTCTGAACCCTCCCTTAGTTATGCTGCTAATAGGTTTAGTCAGCCGGGGGACCTCCAGTAATGCACTGGGCCTCACTCCTTTCCTCACTCTCTATGAAATATTTTTTTTTTTTTTTGCTGGTCATTAACATTTGTTTGTTCTCTCCCATAGATTGAGTCCCCATCGTGCTGTTTGCTCTCTACATGTCTGTTCTTTTCTTCTTCTCTATCCCCTCACCCCCCAGCCAGTCACAGCAGATGACTGCCCCTCCCTGAGCCTGGTTCTGCTGGAGGTTTCTTCCTGTTAAAAGGGAGTTTTTCCTCTCCACCGTCGCCAAGTGCTTGCTCACAGGGGATCGCCTGATTGCTGGGGTCTTTCTGCAACTGTGGGGGTCCCCCCTACAGTTGATAGTGCTATGAGATGACTGTTGTTGTGAAATGGCGCTATATAAATAAAGTTGAATTGAATTGAATTGAATTGTATTCTGTACAGATAGTAAATATGCTTATAGCACATGCCACCTGCATAACGCTACTCACTGTGCTGCTATTGGTCTTTTAGGAACCGTCTGTCTTATTAATAATGTTGATGTTTTAAAAGACTGTCAAAATAATATGGACCTTCCTCCTGTTTCATGTGTAAATAATTAGATATACATTTGGCTTGTCTGATGAAAATTTGCTCTGCCACCCACATTATACAGATGAGCTGTCCTGGTGGCACATGGCCAATCATGTGCCAACAGGAGGAAATCAATGATGAGGATGTTGGGAAAAACTGTCCTAATATTTTGAAAGAAGTAACAAAAACATGCCAAAAGTGCATCATTTGTTTATAAAATAATGCTCAAGGAGCAATGGAAAGCTACAATATTGCTTGGTGTTGATTGACACCTTCACAAATTGGACAGGAATTCATCACACATCCCCAGCAAATGCTGCATCTGTGTGTGTGAAACTCTATTGAATGATGCTCTTTCCGTTTTTGGGGTTCCAGAACTGATTTATGCAGATAATGGAACTCATTTTACAGCACAAACAGTTCAAGACTTAATCCAAGCTGTAAGAAGTAAGATCAAATTTCATAGTATCAGTACAATCAATCAAATGCTGGCAAAAACCACACATGGAAAGGGTATTACTTGGCCAGAAACTCTGAATTTAGTCAGACTAACCATTAACTCTATACTAGACCCAAAGACAGGATTATCACCTTTTGAATGTGTTTTTTCACCATCCTTATGTATTACCTGACCTCTCACCACTAACCACACCTAACAAATACACAGATCTTGGTGAACATCTCAGGGAATGTTTTGATTCTGTCAGAAGCTCTGCTCCACAGAAAGAAACGGATCAACCTGGAGACTATGTCTTCATAAAGAACCACCACCGACAACACTAGACACTCCCACTCCCACTGCAGTACGTATTGCTGAATGATCATCTCGGATTCACCTTTCACACGCTAAAAGACTACGGGTGCCTGTAAGTGAACTAACTAACTTGTTTCCCTGAGTAAGTCCAGTACAAAGGGGGCATGTCCTTTTGAAGACAAGGCCGTCTCAACCCTGGTGAAGAAAGAGGCCCGGAGGGGTACTCTCTCAGGTGGAAGCATGGCACCAAAATTATTGATGACTCTGTGTTCAGCACTTCTCCTGGCAGTGGGGTGGTAATCTCTTTCTGATTCAAGGACAAGGAACCCACGAAGCACGGACAATGAACAATACGCATAACCTATGGTACCAGACAATGGTGGTATCGGTGAGAGGACTGAGAATCAATACTTCTTGCTATGTGTGTTCATTGCTACCCCATTTACACAAGACTGCAATACCCGTGATTGACTACAATACCCATGATCCCTGTTCCACTGAGTGAAGAGAAAACGCCCGGAGCGACAATAGCGATGAACTCTCGTCTCAGTCTGTTTAATACAAGCAATAATGTTGGACATTGGTTGGTGGGAAATTTGTCAGAAAGGTATCTTAATAGATTGAATGTCACTATTACTGATTACACTGGGTCTAAGATTAGAATATTTAATATTATTGGGATTGGAACTTCTTTGCCTGCAGTTAAGAAGCATTTAATGAAAGTAAATCCTACACTGTTTACTTCACCAATCTGCTTTCACAAAAATTGTAGTAAAAACAGTTTCAACCTGGGTACTTCACAAAGATGCAATGATACTAAGGAAGTGACCTGTGAAGTGTCATATTATGATTCTGTCTGTAGAAATGTATTTCACTTTCCCTATATTGCTGCTGGAAAATTCACCTTAAAGAGGAAAAATTGTACTTTTAACTGTAGCAATAATCCTACTGTTTTTTGGCCAAATGATGATGGGTGTGGATTCTTGGAAAACCAATGGGTACTTTTTTTTCCCAATGTATGGCAGTGCTCTAGCTATACACCACATAAATGCATTAGCATGGACAATAGAAAATCTGACTATATTAATGGAGCAAGGATTCACAACTTTAAATGAAGAACAAAAATTAGCCATTTTTTTTTTTTTTTTTTTGTTTTTTTTTTTTGTTACTTATTTGTACCCGTAGGTAGACTTGGTTTGCAGTCTGGTGACAAGCCACCGGCCGCTGGTCGCTGCGTGCGCGAGCGCCCTAAACCTACATGTTTTTGGTATGCGGGAGGAAACCGGAGAAATCCCGGAGTAAACCCGCGCAACACGGGGAGAACATGCAAACTCCACACAGCTCACTGTTGGTCGGGGGCTGGGATCGAACCCATGATCTCATGATCCCCGCGGTCCCCCGGCCGAGGGTAAAACTGTGCTGCCACAGTGCTAAACCACTGCGCCACCGTGCAGCCATATTTTACACTTACAGCGTGGGTTAGATGAAGATAAAGGTTGGGCTCCTGGGATTGGTTTCAAAGTAGAACTTGGTGGCAGATTCTGCTCAAATGGCTGACCCCAGTTATTATAATTTTAGTGCTTTTCTGTGTATTGTTCATGTGTGTCATTCCCTGCATCAGATCAATGATCACACATGCATTGACTCAACACACTTTCATGCTACAGCAGTCATTCTTGTCCAATCATGTTCAAGGCCCGTATATGCCACTCTCCCAAAAGGATGAAAATCTTTTGAAGTTACATTGTACTGATAATTGCATATGATTAAAAAGATTAATAAAATAATAAACAGGAGGGAAATGTTGGAAAAAATTGTATATATGTATATAAACAGTTATCATTTTATTAATGATTCATGAAGCTGATGTCCCCACATGTGGGTGTAGCTGGAGCGTTGTGTGCCAGGACTCATCCTTTTCATATCTTGTACCTTTTTGCATATCCTGTACTGTTTTATCTTCTCTGTAATAGACTGTTGTACAAACTGTGTGTGCTTTCCCCTGTGTGGGGGGAAAAGAATGGGTTGTAAAGCTGTCACTGTCTTATCTTTGCCTATAAGAATTACTGTACGAGACTGCCTCGTCGGTATTTCAGCTCATCCTGTAAATGGTATGTGTTGATTACTCCTTGTGCAAGTAAAAGCTTCAAAGGCTCTGCGTGTCTTAAGTCTGATCTTTGATTCAGTCTAATACCTTTTTGTACTCTGTATTTGTGAGGTTATATTTCAGACTTCTGACACCGTGGCTTCTTGGGGACAGGGATGATGGTGGAGGATTTGAGGCAGGTCGGCAAGTGACATTGCTTAAGGGAGGTGTTAAAAATGTCTGTGAAGACAGGAGCCAGCTCTTTCGCACAGTGTCTCAGGGTGGAGGGAGACACACCGTCCGGCCCGGGGGCCTTGCGCGGGTTCAGTCTGGAGAACTGTCTGTGCACGTCCTGCTCACTGATGACAAGGGCAGGGGGGGGAGGAGGAGGAAGAGGAGGGGGGGACCGCTTTTGATGAATTAGGGGCTGAGGAGGCAGTGGGGCTGGGTGGAGTGGGTGAGTTGGACACAGCTGACGATGTGTCAAAACGGGCGTAATGTTGGGACAGTTTTTGACAAAGGGCTTTGTCATCCTGACCTTTAGAAGCCTGAGGCTGATAGTTGGTGATTTGCCTCAGTCCTCTCCACACAGAAGCCGAGTCATTAGCAGTGAACTGCTGCTGGAGTCTCTCAGAATACACAGATTTAGCTCTCCTCAGCTCTCTGTTAAACCAATATTTGACCTCTCTGTAGCAGTCCCTGTCTCCACTTTTCAACGCTGCTTCCTTCTCCTTCCTGATCTGTCTGAGCTTGGCCGTGAACCAGGGCTTATCATTAGAGTATTTCACCCTGGTGCGCGATGGAAGAATGTTCTCCTCACAGAAGTTGATATATGAGTTCACAGTGTCTGTGTACTCATTAAGATCATGTGTGGCTCCTTTAAACATGCCCCAGTTAGTTATTTCCATGCATGTGTTCAGTTTCTCTCCAGCTTCACTGGTCAATCTCTTCGTGGTGGTCACAACAGGTTTAGTGAGTTTCAGTCTCTGTCTGTATGTGGGGATGAGGTGGAACATCACGTGATCAGATAGTCCCAGCGCAGCGCGGGGAACAGCACGATATGCATCCTTCACTGTAGTGTAACAGTGATCCAGCGTGTTATTTCCTCTGGTTGGACATTTAATAAACTGTTTGTAGCGGGGGAGCTCGTGACTCAGATTGCTCTGGTTAAAGTCGCCCACCACAATAACCAGAGAGTCTGGAAAGTTCCGCTCCGTGAGTTGGATGTGATCCGCGAGCACGCGCTGAGCTTCGCGCGTGTCCGCGTCGGGAGGGACGTACACAGCGACGAGGATGAATGAGGCATGGCTGATAGACTAACGGCTGATAGACTGCAATCATGAATAGGTAATAATTCACATTTACCTAAATTCAGTTTAAGCCCAGAGGCTTTAGAGAAAACATCTATATCATTGAGAATTTTAGGGACTTGATCAGAGTTGTGCATGAATATGGCTGAGTCATCAGCCACTTGGCTGATTGTTAGTTGTTTTCCAAATACTGTTAATTTATCAAAGTCAGAGTTTTTTATAAAAATTGAGAGCATTTCAGCTGCTGCAATGAACAACAGTGGCGAAACCGGGCAGCCTTGTTTTATTCCTTTGCCTATTGAAAATCTAGGGGAGGTACCATGTGGTCATAGAACTGAGCTGTTAGTATCCGTGTAGATTAGTTTTATGAAGTCTAAGAAGTGCTCCCCAAAACCAAAAAGCTCTAAAGTCCTAAACATTTATTTGTGTTCAATCATATCAAAAGCTTTAAAAAAAAATCCAAAAATAAATTAAACCCCTGGTCAGTTAGGTCCCTATAGTCAAGTAAGTCCAATACAAGGCGTATATTGTTGTGTATTGAGCGCCCTTTAATAAAACCTGATTGTGTCTCTGAGATAATATCAGTGATGCCAGTTTTGAGTCTGTTGGCATAAATATGTGTTAAAATTTTGTAATCATTATTAAGTAAAGTAATTGGTCTGAGATTATCAATAAATTTTGGGTCCTTGCCAGGTTTGGGAATTAGTGTGATGACTCCGTGTTTCATAGTATTTGGTAAAACTGATGTAGCACAGATTTCCTTTAACATATTAAAAAATAAATCTTTTAGGTTAATCCAGAAGTGCCTGTAAAAATTGGTTGTTAAGCCGTCTGAGCCAGGTGATTTGTCTAGAGCTGAGGATTTTAGAGCGTTTTCTACTTCCTCCATCTGGATCTCTGCGTCACATGATTTTCTAAAACATTCATCAATTTTCAGTATCTGTCCTGAAATGGACTCAAAGAAACCCTCTGCATTAGTGTGTGAGTAAGAGGAGGAGTAAGAGGAGGAGTCAGAGGAGGTTCCAAGGTTGTCATAGCCAGGAGCGGCACTGGGGTTAAGCTCCTTGTGCTCATTGGTTGAGAAAAGTGAATGTGATTTTATGAAGAAAATGATAATTAACTTTATAAAGAAAATTAGAAAATTTGTTTTACTCTGAAAAAGAACGTAGATTAATGAAAGACAACCTGCATTTTGAGATTCTGATGGGTGTTTGCATAAAATTAGGTTCAAAGAACTTATACCAGGAATATTCTGAAGGCAAGTGTAAATTACATAACAGACCGTCAGCCACAGAAACTTTGCGTCCCAATGGGTAGCAGGCGGGTCAAAGTAAGTTTTTGCTTGAATATTGCAGTGGTTTGAACGTGACACCACCAATAATGAGAAAACAGCAACATCTGATTATTTAAGCTCATGATAGGTGACATTATTTTTTTCTGATGTACTGTATGTTTCTCTTAATGTATTAAATAAACCTGTTGAACTGTAATTTTTTCTGAAGTCAAACCCTTTTTTCCATTAATGTCAGTTTATTAACTAATGCAGTAATATAAAAATTCAGTATAACGTGGTTGAAATAATTTGCTTTAAGATAACTTTTAAAGTCCCGTAGAGACATCGGTGTTATGCATGGTTTTATCCTGGTTCACAGATCAGGCGAGGTGACTTGTAGAACACTGCTTTATTGAACAATATGAAGATTTTGGTCACAGACAAGGCACCAGCCAAAGCACAGGTGAGAAAGAGACGGTAAGATGGCAGACCCCGGCCTAATATAGGGCGGTGCAGTGACGTCACCGGAGGTGCATGTCACCACCACGCACTTCACAATAAAGGTGCTATATTGTGGGGGCATGGTGTTAGACTTCTCCACCCAGGGAACAATGGACCGAAAGAAGAGGTGTCACTGGGGGGTATCAGACGGGACAATAAGGACTATGCGCCTCCCAGGGAGAGGAGTAAATGCCGGAGCCGCTGGGAGATGAAGGGCGTAAGAGCGACATGACATTATGTCATGTTAATGTGCCACACAAGCTTTGTTCTAAACATAATTTATTATGGTCAAAAGTTCCGGGTCTCGATGCATGGTATTAAAGATATAAAAGAGGAATGTGCAGAGGCCCGGGATTTTTTTTGCTGTAAGGTATGTTGGAGACAGAATAAAGTTTCTGTGTCGTCCAGCTCATTGCCTCGCCTGCCTCCTTTTTCCACATTGGTGGCCCTAAGACGTGGCGTGGAAAGCGAGCCGAGCACCACCCCGGAGCCTGCCTGGAGGGAGAGCACCGTGTGCGTGGTCTCAGTCGGGCTCCCAGACTTCTGGCTTCACAACCCGACCGCATGGTTCTTGCAAATAGAAGCCTAGTTCACGCTCTGCAGGATAACAACAGGCGATACCAGGTACAGTATTACTATGTGGTCGCTGCGCTGGATGCACGTGCCACGCAACAGGTGACGAACCTGCTCCAGGAGCCGCCGGCCCAAGGAAAATATGAAGTGCTCAAGAGGATGCTTCTCCAGCGCTATACCCTTTCTGACCGTGAGAGGGCAGAGAGACTCCTAACACGTTCGGAGTTAGGGGACAGATCAGCAGTGGAGCTCATGGAGAGCATGTTGGTGCTGAGGGGGAAGGACGATGAATCTTTCCTGTTTGCCCACTTGTTCCTCAGGAACCTACCAGCTACAGCGAGGGAGATCCTGGCCAACTTGCTGCAGCTGGTTGCTAAGGACTACTGCGTCCTGGCGCAGGAAGCAGACCC
Source organism: Pholidichthys leucotaenia (assembly GCA_020510985.1). NCBI lineage: Eukaryota > Metazoa > Chordata > Actinopteri > Cichliformes > Pholidichthyidae > Pholidichthys > Pholidichthys leucotaenia. Next base: position 13,935,096 of record CM035847.1, on the reverse strand, counting down.
CATCATTTTGGCGACCAGAACTCTCAGTGTACAGACAGCAGCACCGGCATCCATGAGGCACTCCAGCGAGGTTGAGGAGCTGTTCATGGTAGCCAGAACGGACACCAGAAGACGAAGAAACAAGGCGATCTGTTTTTATCATTGACATTTCGGCTCGTATGCCCAACATTGCCTGTCGCCATGCCAATTCAAGAAGCCGGGAAGATGGCATGTTCAGAACTCAGTGGCAGCTGCAACTGATGGCGACAGGAACAGACTACTTTACGTCACAGACACACGTTCGGGGAGACGGTTTTTGGTGGACTCCGGCGTCAAGAGAGCCTCATCCTGCCGGTCAACGCAGACAGGGTGGCAGGAGGCAGTGGTCCCGAGCTCACAGCCACCAACGGATGTACCATCAGGACATTTGGCGATATGCTTACACGGATGCAACTTTCAGTGGGACTTTGTGACAGCTGCATGTTCCGGCCCCATTTTATGCACAGATTTTTTTATGCACTTATGGGTTGTTAGTCGATGTTGCTAATAGGAGATTAGTGGACGCTGTCACTTTTACCTTACTGCACTGTACAGCTCGGGGAGCTGGGTCAACAACACTGGCTAACATTATAGCTCCAGCAGGTAAGTACCAACATCTTCTCGCTCAGTTCCCAGCACTTATGGTCCCGACTTTTTCGGCTACGGTAACGAAACATGGGGTTGAGCACTTTATAACGACAAAAGGCTCGCCGATGTTCGCGTTTGGACGCAGCTAAACTGGTCATCGCGTGAGAGGAGTTTGCCAACTTAGAGCAGCTGGGCATCGTCAGGCGCTCCAAAAGCCCATGGGCATCCCCACTACACATGGTGCCCAAAGGAGACAGGTTGTGGCGACTGTGTAGCGATTTCAGGCGCTTGAATAACGCCACGGAACACAATTGTGATCCCATTCCGCACATCCAGGATTTTTTGGTGCACTTGGCCGGAGCGCATGTTTTTTCTAAAGTGGATCTGGCCCGCGGATACCATCAGGTTCCAGTGCGTGCGGAAGACATTCCAAAAACAGCAGTAATAATTCCGTTCGGCCTTTTTGACTTTTTACGCATGCCATTCAGATTAAAAGGCATGGCGCAGACTTTCCAGAGGATGATGGATGCAGTGCTTTGCAACTTGTCCTTCATTTTTGTCTACTTAGATGACATTCTGGTAGCTAGCGTGTCTGAGGAGGAGCACATCGCCCATCTCAAGACGGTTTTCCAGAGGTTGGAGGCGCACCCGGTGAAGTGCCAGTTCAGCGTGCCAGAGATTGATTTTTTGAGCCACTGCATTTCGCCAGAGGGCGCAATTCCATCACCGGATAAGATGCATGCTGTCAGACTTTCCGCGTCCGCAGACCGTGAGAGCACTACAGAAGTTTTTGAGAATGATTAATTTTTATAAGCGTTTCCTTCCCCGGGCAGCCCAGCTGATGCAGCTGTTGTATGCCGCGCTTAAAAAAAGAAGCCCGCGGAAGCTGTTGACTGGACTCCCTAGAGAGTCCAGGCTTTTACGAACACCAAAACAGCGCTTTCGGATGCTGCGCTGTTAGCCCACTCGGATCCGTCTGCATGGATAGCGCTCACTACGGACGCATCTGATGTTGCCATAGGGGCAGTGGTGGAGCAGTTTGTCTGAGGTTCATGGCAGCTGCTCGCATTTTTCAGCCGAACTTTGTGCAACAATGAACGCAAATACGGCACATTTGATAGGGAATTGCTGGCTCTCCACCTGGCGACGCACCATTTCCAGTTTTGGTTAGAGGGGTGCGAGTTCACCGCGTTCCTGGACCATAAACCGCTGACGGACGTGATGGCCAAGGTCTCGGAACCATGGTCGGCCCAGCAGCAATGGCATTTGGCCGCGATTTCGGAGTTTACTGCCGACATTCAGCACGTCGCCGGTAAGCTCAACGTCGTGGCCGATTGTCTGTCATGCACGTTAGTCTTCCCGCTCTACATGGGAATAGATTTGCCCGTGATGGCCACGGAGCAAGCCGGGGATGCGGACATTTGCGCACTCCAGTTTGCGCCGACTGGGTTAAGGCTGGAGAGCATTGTGGTGCAAAAAGGGTGCCCTTCCTTGCTCTGCGATGTCTCCACCGGCCGCCTTCGCCCGGTGGTTCCGAGCTCTTGGCGTCGTCACATTGTTGAGTCGGTCCACTCCCTTTCGCATCCAGGAGTGCGCACTTTGGTGAAGCTAGTGGAGATGAAATTCATCTGGATGTGCTTGTGCAAGGATGTGAAAGAATGGGCTGCAGCCTGCGTCGAGTGCCAGCGAGCCAAAGTGCACAAGCACACCAGAGCCCCCCTCGAGCCATACCAAATCCCGGCCAGGAGGTTTGACCACGTTTACCTGGATTTGATGGGACCCCTCCTGCCGTTGCAAGGTTTTACGCACCTCTTAACAATCGTGGACCGCACCACACGCTGGCTGGAAGTGGTCCCACTGGCTTCTGCCACGTCTGCAGAAGTGGCTCGTGCTCTTTTGTCGCCTTGGGTCGCACAGTTCGGATCCCCGTCGGACATCACTTCCGACGGGGGTATTATGTATGGATGTAAGTAGTAAGATGGCGGCCAGGGCTCCCGGGGAATAGTGAGAGGTAGCGGCCCGCCCTTTCCGGTGGTGGTGTCACCCGGGGTATAAGTGGCTTCGCAGGAGGCAGCCATGCCTCTTTGCTCCATTGAGCCCTGGACTTAGGGGCACCGTAACTCTGCTGTATATTGTGCTTATTACTATAATAAAGGTACGTTCACTGTACCTCCACCCTGCTCTTTATTATAAGAAAGTATGGACATAACATTTGATGACAAGGAGAGCATGGTTATGGAGTGTGCTGTGACAAATTCTTGGAGGCCCCGGGTGAACCTCCCGTGCCTTGACCTAGGTGGTTTGCGGCTTTCAACAAGTACGTGGTGGCTTGTAACGTCGGCAAGCTTGAGAAGCTTCGCACGAGGGCAATATTGGTCCATAACCTGGGCATGGAGGGCCAACGGATCCTCGAGACACTAGGAGGAGCCGACAGTTTCAATGAGGCAGTGGAGCTGATGGCGCGCTATTTTCGTGCTCCAGAGGACGTTATTGTTTGTCGCATCCAGTTTTGGCAACGCTGCCAGCAGGTAGGAGAGTCGGTGAAGCGGTTTGTTTCTAGGCTGTGTCAGCTGACAGGTGAGTGCTAATTTGGAGCCTGACAGGACGAAATAATCCAGGACCAATTGGCAGAGCACATGCGCTATCCTGCGGCTGGGTCAAGACTCCTGACTTTTTCGGGCGAGCTAACACAGCTACTGACGTAGCACAACAGTTTGAGGCAGCAGAGGCAGTAGCGAGGGATCTCAGCGGGAGGTCCACTCCAACATTAGATGAGCCTCATATGAAGGTCCTGAAGCTGGACCCCGGGAATGAAGACGATGAGGAAGAGGAATATACATAGGTTGTCAAAATAAGGTCTGCCCTGGGTACGCCGAGATGTTATGGTTGCGGGTCTGCGAGACACAATTAGAAGTCCAGGCAGTGTCCATCCAAGGGCAAGTGCTGTGGGAGATGTGGTCTGCTGCATCATGTTGCCAGGGCCTGCAAGAATTTTTTTTTTTTTTTTTTTATTTAAGTTTTTGTAAAGGGTATACAGGTCGTTACAGCAATGCAGTGTTTACATTTTCATCACATGTTCCCTTATTTTCTGATACCTGACAACATTGGAAGATTAATTCTTACAACACCCCTTTTTTTTTTTTTTAAAGTGAAAGAAAAAGTGAAATTAAAGAGAAAAAAAAACAAAAAACAAATAACAAAAAAACAAACAAACCAGTAAAAAACAAACAAAAAGAAAAAGTAAGTAAATAAAGATAAAAGAGCATCTGAGTTTGGGCTGCACGGTGGCGCAGTGGTTAGCACTGCGGCAGCACAGTTTACCCTTGGCCGGGGGATTGTGGGGATCGTGGGTTCGATCCCAGCCCCCGACCAACAGTGATCTGTGTGGAGTTTGCATGTTCTCCCCGTGTTGCGTGGGTTTACTCCGGGATTTCTCTGGTTTCCTCCCACATGCCAAAAACATGCATGTTAGGTTAATTGGCTGTTCTAAATTGTCCCTAGATATTTGTTTCCTATAGGCCCTTAGAATAGAGGGTTAGTATTAATGAAAGCGCTTTGAGTGGTCTTTGTGACTAGAAAAGCGCTATATAAGTGCAGGTTAGTTAGTTAGTTAGTTAGAGTAGCGTTGGAACAAAGAGCGGAACCATTATTGAAATGGTATTTGTCAAAGATAAGATCTAATGGAAGACACATGCGGTCCAGGGTTGCCAAAAGTTCATGAACCCATCCATGTCCTGTCTAAGTGCGAATGTCAACTTTTCCATCGAGTAAATGTCTTGGATCACGTTAGTCCAATCTTCAGGTGTAGGACAGTCCTTCAACATCCATTTTTTAGTTAGAGCTTTTTTGCTTGTCAATATTAAAACATTGAATAAGTATTTTTCTCCTCGTCTTTCCAGTGAGTCCGGTAGTAAACCCAAATACAAAGTTACAAAAGAAAAGGGAACTGTAATTTTGAATATTTTCCCCAATATTGTCTGTACCTTAGTCCAATATTGGTGGATAACTGGGCATGACCAAAACACATGAAAATGATTTGCAGTCTTTTCACCACACAAGCGCCAACAGTTCAATCCCTTATGGGTAAATTTGTTTTGTGCAGGTGTTCTGAAAAATCTTGCCAAGTTTTTCCATCCAAATTCTCTCCACTGCAGGGATGAGGTACTTTTCCATTGCTGTTTATTTAGCTTTTCCCATATTTCCAGTTGTAAAGTGAAATTCCCCTCTTTTTCCCATCTCTCTTTTATATAAGATGTGTTGTCTCCTTTTAAGTCTTGAAGACCTTGGTATATTTTAGAAATGTATCTGATCCCTGGGATCCCTTTATATGCCATTAAGAAGACCTTCAGAACACCTGACTGGGCCCTTTCCAAAACCTCCTTTTTAAGTATATTGTTTATGTGGTGTCTAAGCTGGAAGAACCTGTAAAGGTCTTGATTTATTAGGCCTTGTTTTTTCAAATCTTCAAAACTTCTTAAGATTTTCCCTTTAAAAAAATCGTAATATTTTATCAGCCCTTTCTCCTTCCACTTTTTAAATCTGGTGTCTGTTTTATTAGGAGTAAAGTCCTGATCATAGGCAATCCATTGCAGAAGTCGATAGGGCTCTTTAGTTTGATTCTCTCTGACTATCTTAAACCAAATTTTTAGCGGGGTCTCTATCCACGGGTTAGTGTTATTCAAAAGCTTAGGTAAGGCATTGTTCCCTATTATCGCCTGTAGGGGGATGTCACTTGTTATTTGGCATTCGATCTCCTTCCATTGTGCAGTGTAGACTGGGTTACATATCTCTACTAAAGTTTTAATTTGTGCGGCTTTAAAGTAGCCCCTGATATTTGGCAGCGCGAGCCCACCTTTGTCTTTGTTTAGCTGTAGGGTTCTATATCTGATTCTAGGTCTCTTGCCCTGCCATATGAATCTTGAGATCCTTCTGTCCAGCTCCTGCCATGTTTTTTTGGGAGGTTCTACCGGTATTGTTTGGAAAAGGTATAGAAGACGTGGAAGTATATTCATTTTGACTGCTTCAATTCTTTGTGCAGTACCCAAGAATGGTATCATATTCCATCTTGCTAGGTCAGATTTTATTTTTGTCACCAGTGGATCATAGTTTAGTGATATAATTTTGTTGAGTTGTTTCGGGATATTGACCCCCAGATATTTCATAGATTCCGACTCCCAGTTAGTTTTGAGTTTGCTTAGTGAATAATGATTTGGGTCATAGTTGAATGTTAAAACTTGGGTTTTATGCATGTTTAATTTGTACCCCGATAAATCTCCATACTCTGAAAAAACTGAGGTTAGTTCTGGTAAAGAAGTGTCCGGCTGCCCTAGGTATATTAAAATGTCATCAGCAAAGAGTGCTATTTTATGTTCCTTCTGACCAAGTGTAATACCTTGAATTTTTTGGTTTTGTCTTATCCATTGGCTCAGAGGTTCTATGAAGATTGCAAAGAGCAGTGGAGACAGGGGGCAGCCCTGACGACATCCTCTTTCCAGTTCAAAAGATGATGATAAATTACCGTTAATCCTTATTTTAGCTGTTGGTTTTTTATATAATGCCTGTATAGTTCTAATGAAGTTGTTATGAAAATTGAAACTGGATAAGATTCTATATAGAAAAGACCAGTCAACCGAATCGAATGCTTTTTCAGCATCTAATCCCAATATGACTGCATTTAAGTTATATTTTTTTATATGATGAATTATGTGTAAAGTGCGTCGAATGTTGTCTTGTGTCTGTCTTTGTCATATAAAACCTGTTTGGTCTAAATGAATTAGGTCTGTCAGTATATTTTCTAACCTTTTGGCAAGGATAATGGTAAAAAGCTTATAGTCCTGATTTAGTACACTGATTGGTCTGTAGTTGGAGCACTCTAGTTTATCCTTTTCAGGTTTAGGTATAACTGCAATGACCCCTTCTCTCCAGGAGGGGGGGATTTCCCCTGTGTGGAGGACATAATTAAATGTTTTCAGGAGGAGAGGAGATAGTTGCTGTTTAAAGGTTTTGTACCACTCTGCTGTATAGCCATCAGCTCCTGGGGATTTGTTAGCTTTAAGTTTCATAATTGCTTTTTCCAATTCTTTAGGATGTATTTCTGACAGTAGTGTTTTATTTTGTGACTCCGTAAGTTGGGGAAGGTTTAATGTGTTTAGGAATGCCTCGGATGCGTTTTTATGTTTTTTGTGGGAGTATAAGTTCTTATAGTAATTCTCGAAGTTTTTAAGAATATCCTGAATTCTGAATTTTATTTCCTTTGATACTGGGTCTCTGATTTTGTAGATTGCTCTTTCTGTTTGATGTTTCCTCAATTTATAGGCTAGCAATTTTGCCGATTTACTGCCTGCTTCATAGTATTTTTGTTTCAGAAATGTAAGTTTCTTCTGGATTTCTATTGTGTAGATCTCATTTATTTGGTTTTTAATTTCCTTAATCTTGAGCGAGTCAGTAGAATGAGTGTTGCCTTTGTGTTCTTTTTCTAGGTTCCTAAGTTCTGACTCTAATGTGGATAGTTTTTCTTGTCTTAGTTTCTTTTGGGTTGCCAGTTTTGCAATAATCTTTCCTCTTATTACAGCTTTACATGCATCCCACAGTATTAAAGGGGATACTTCTCCATTATCGTTATCTTCCAAATATCTGAGAATATCTGATTCCAATTCATCTTTCAATGGTCCTTTCAGGACATTTGAATTTAACCTCCAAGAAAATGTATTATTTGTGTATTTTTGGATATTTAAGTCCATGTAGATCGGACTGTGGTTGGAGAGATCCATCAGTCCTATTTTACATGTTTTTACTCTTCCAATGTCTCTATTAAACATAAACAAATAGTCAATCCTTGAGTAAGATGAATGTGGAGTTGAGTAAAATGTATAGTCTTTTACACTGGGGTTGAGTTCCCTCCACACGTCACAGATTCCCAATTCTTTTAGTAGCATCCGAGTCTTCCTGTTTTGGGTGTTATTTTGATGTGGGGAATTACCAGAAGCATCCCAGTATGGATTCAGTCTAAGATTGAAGTCCCCACCACATATCACTAAACCTTGAGCTTTAGTTATCATTAGGTCGAATACATTTTTATAAAATTTCCAGTTAGCCCCTGGGGGAGCATACACATTCAGCAGGGTGATATCTTCTCCCTCTAGCCGCCCAGTTACCAAACTGTATCTCCCTTCCTTATCTTTGTGTTCTGATTTTTTTTCAAATGTAATTTTGGTTGATATCAATGTCGCTACTCCCCTCCTCCTCCCTGATTTATATGAAGATGAAGAGATCATTTTAAACCCTTGTCTACTGAGTTTATTGTGTTCCACGTCTGTTAGGTGGGTTTCTTGTAAAAATATTATTCCTGCTTTGTCTTTTTTCATTTTGCCTAGAATCTTGGATCTTTTAACTGGATTCAGGATTCCTTTTACATTATATGAAATTATTTTGGTTACACCCTGTTTCTCCATTGTGTTGTTTTGTTTAGTATAACTGTGTGGTGGCCCTCTTTTGTGCTACTCAGAAACTGAAAGAACATTAAAAACAAGAAAAACATTAAGAACATAGTGTAAAAAACTTTAAAACAAAAAGCTGTCATAAGAACTTCCTGAGCTGAGGTCTTTTTAAAGACCCTGTAAGAGCCTTGATGGAGTGAAGGCCCTGAGGGAAATTCCTCAAACTCTGTTACGTGTTGAGGGCCCTCTCTTACCACTGAAAGTAGTCCCATGCTTTTAACGTGAGTTTCAGAACCCAATCCAAACTTGTAATGATTTTTTTTTTTTTCCTTTTATGCCTAAACCCTGTGAAATTGTGTGCACCCTCCCACCCCCATCACATCAAACATTCACGCAAAAACAGTATTTGTTAGTATGAGGAGAACATGTGGATTATTGTCACATTTCTATTTTAACAAGTTTTTTTTTTTTTTTTTATTACAAAGACTTATTTGTTTCAAATAATATGATTGTTCCATGAAATGTTTTACCACATGCTGAATATGCATCTCCTTTAATGTTTGTTACCTTGTATGAGGGGGGTTGGATGTGCGGATTGATTCAAGAGAAAAGAAAAAAAAAAAAAAGGTCGCTATTCCAACCTGAAAACGGATAGTTTATCCGCGACGCTCTGGTGCTGGGTTTCCTGCTGCTGGTCCGTGGATTTTGAGGGTCTTTGTGTTGTCCATGTTTGCGCTTTGATCTTCTCACTCGGGTCTGCTGCGGGTTTAAATACCGTTACCGGGAGCCCTCTTTTCGCCATGTCAGCTGTTGCTTCTTCCGCCGAATTATAGAGACACGTTTCATCGCCGTAGAAGACCCTTAACTTCGCAGGAAATGGTGTCTGAAAGCGCAATTTCTTCTCTCTTAACACCTTTTTCGCGTCATTGTATTCCCTGCGCTTTTTAAGGACCTCCGGGGCGTAATCGTGTTCCACGTAGACTTTTCTCTCCTGGTGCATAAATCCTTTTTTCTGCCAGGCCAGTCTTACAACCTCTTGTTTTATTTTGAAATTGGAAAATCTTACCAACACCGAACGTGGGGGCGCTTCCGCCGCCGGCCTAGCGGCTAATGAACGATGTGCCTTTTCTATCTTCAAGTCGGTGGTTTGTGGAATATCCAATTTCTCTCTTAGTAAGGATTCCACGCATTCTGCCATTGAGTTAAAACCATTTTCGGTTCCTTCTATCAGACCATGAATTCTTATGTTGTCTCTTCTTTGTTTTCCTTCTTGGTCGGTTAGCTTAGCCTCTATAGCTGCTTGTCTTTTGCGTAGGTCTAGCACAGAATCTTCGAGCACTTTTATTCGATCCTCTGTTTCCAAGATTCGGTTCTCGGCCTGGTCCACTCTGCTGTTTGTCCTTTTCAATTCTTCTCTGAATTCCCGAAATTCGGCCGTAACTTCTCGGCGAAATCGTCGTAGCTCCTCAAATAGTGATTTCAGGCTAACCCTTTTGTTAGCTATCACCAGTTCCTCGTCTTCTGAACGGAGATCTTCCAGTTCAGATTCTCCGGCCGATACGTGTCCTGGCCTGGAGAATTTCAGTTTCTTCTGTTTTCCTTTAGACACGATGATTTTGTCTTTTGATTTTCACTCCTCCAAAAATCCGTTAAGTTTGATTTTCAAGGTGTTATCCTGGATTGGGTCTGAGAGCTTCAGTGTTAAGCTGCAGTCGCCATGGCGTCCAGACCAGAAGTCCCGGCCTGCAAGAATTTTGAGCGAAGGGACCGAAGACAGGAGGAAGGTCCTTCCGTGAAGACTCCAACAGTTGTCCTTGCTGTTTCCCTGGAGACGTACAGACGTGTGCACTGCACTGTGGAGCTGGATGGCATTGAAGTGTCCCTACTGGTGAATACTGGTTCGGTGGCTTGGGTGCTGAATTTGGCAACAGTGAAGAGTCTTTTTCCCCACTACCATATACACAAGGAGCCCACCCCCTTCTACGGCTAGGGCTGGAATAAGCTCGCTGTGTTGGGGGCAGTGGAATTAACGGCAAGATACAAGTCACGAATCATGACGGACATTCGTGTTGTGGTGACCGCCTCGGGATGCAACATCATGGGGTGCGACATGTTTTATGGCTTTGGCTTCTCCATGGCCCTGCGATGGACTGGCGATCTTTCCAGGGTGGACCCTGCCTCTCGCCCAAAGATGCTGGGATAGGCTCCAGCCCCCCCACGACCCGAAAAGGATTATGTGGAAGAAGATAGATGGATGGCTTCTCCATCACCAGTGACACCAGAGAGGAGTGGTCGGGTTGTGGTTTGTGGGACCAACCTGCTCTGGGTGTGGAAGACGGTGAAGTGTGGGACCATGACTGGCCTGGATTTGCAGGAGATGGAAGGGATGAACATCACGGGGCACCTCTGCGGGACGGACCTGGTGCCAGGTTCCAAGTTGCCCTTGGGGTGGAAACTGGATGGCACGGCGGGCCCCCCAGGTTGGTAGGCGGGACCAACCCGGCAGCGCTGAAGAGCACCAGGGCAAGACCGATGGGTGTGGTTTTAAAACCAGGCCTTTGAAAAGGGCTTCAGGCTGGTCTGGGAAAACGACCAGTTCCAAATGGGAGCCCCAGTCACAACATGGAGGTCCGAAGAGGTTTAATAGAGCTCCCTGCGTGTTGGTGACGAGGTTCGCCCAAGGGTTGAAGCTCGGCAAGAGGGACCCATGCACATTGTGAGAAGAGTGATGACCAGGGTCGGCTACAGATGACTGTGGCCCAGAGTGACGGCTATTTGGGCTTGTCGGATAAGACGTGGAGGCACCCTAATGAACTGCGTCGCGTGGTGGAGAAGAGGAGATGGCGCAGTTCATCTCCAGAGGCCAAAAGACGGAGGCGCTCTGTATGGGAACCACCAGATGGCAATCCAAGGGGGGGGGCTCCAATGGGTCTGTGATGTGACTAGGGTGTATTTAAAATGTGTGTTTTGGTTTCTAAGTCCCCCATGTCATAGTGAATGTAATTTGTTTATGGTTCTATTGGGTTGGTGTCCCGAGAACATGTAAAAAAAAAAAAAAAAGAAAAACAACAAGAGATGTGAATTGACTGAATTTGGTACAAAGTATTGTTTAGATGGTGACATAATGCACGGCTCAGGAGACACACACGCAGGCTCAGAATAGGTTTAACAGTTTATTTAATAGCAAGTGTGTGTGTGGCTGCGTGTCTGTAATATGTTGATGTGCTGGTGGTGGACGTCTGCGTCAGGCACGGGGGCAGGAAGCCGTGCAGCCGGACAACCCTGGGAAGAGAGCACAGGGAAACGGTAACGGGCACCAAACCAGGACAGGGAATAAATTGGATTTGTTGCTTACTTGGCAGGGCAGGTGGCAGGCGTGCATAAGGGCGAGCCCGGGAGACAGCGACCTGATGCACCTGTGACAGCAGTTGGCAGACGGCGATGCAGAGGCGAGGTCCGCCGCCGGGGAATCCGCCTGTGCACAGGGGAGAGACTGGAAAGGCAAAGGTAGGTATGCTTACGCTGTAGATCTTGCTGGGAGATGAGGGGGTTCCTCTGCAGCAAGAGGTCTGAAGGAATCAGACGGCTTCAGGCCGTAGCCCAGGGCAGAGTGGCTTATATCCTATGCTGCTGACGAGGTGCAGGTGTGCGCGCAGCTGGCGCCGCTAATGAGCGGCGAGTTGTAACAGTACTCCCCCCTCTAGCAGCGCCTCCTGGCGATGGTTTTTCAGGGTGCGTCCGGTGAAACTCGGTGATGAGAGAGCGATCCAACACGAACGAGGGACGCACCCACTGTCTCCATTCAGGACCATAGCCCTCCCAGTCCACCAAGTACTGTAGCCCGCGACCCCGGCACCGGGAGTCCAAGATGGTGGAGACTGTCCAAGCCGAATGGCCATCTATCATTCGGGGCGCGGGCGGCGCAGCAGGAGGAGGGCAGATGGGATCAGACACCACCGGCTTCACTTTGGAGACGTGGAAGGTGGGATGGATGCGGAGGGAGGGGGGAGTAGCAAAACGCACAGCCACCGGGTTGATAATTTTGGTGACGGGGTATGGGCCCATGAAACGCTTAGCCAATTTTCTCCTCTCACCCTTCAGGTTCACATCCTGCGTGGACACCCAGACTGGTTGGCCCACCTGGTAGGCAGGAGCAGGTCTTCTATGCCGGTCCGCCGTGGTCTTATTGCGCTCCGCTGTGCGTAAAAGCGCATTGCGCGTAGTGGGTCAGATGGAGCGACACCGCCTGAGGTGAGCCTGGACTGTAGGAACTGCCGACTCGTTCTCCAGTGAGGGAAACAGAGGGTGGTCGTAACCCAGGGACGCCTTAAAGGGGGACATCCCTGTGGCGGAGGAGCGAGCGGTGTTGTGAGCGTACTCCACCCAGGCAAGGTGTTTGCTCTATGATGCAGGCTTGGAGGCGGTGACGCAGCGGAGAGCAGCCTCCAGCTGCTGGTTGGTCCGCTCACACTGCCCGTTAGATTGGGGGTGATGGCCGGAGGAGCGGCTTACCTGGGCTCCTAATGCATTACAGAAACTCCGCCAGACGTCCGAGGTGAATTGGGGACCCCGGTCGGAGACCACGTCAACTGGTATCCCATGCAGCCTGACCACGTGTTGGGTGAGAAGATCTGCCATCTCCAAGGCAGAGGGGAGCCCCCGTAATGGCACGAAGTGGGCGGCCTTGGAGAAGCAGTCGACGATGGTCAGGACTGTGTCGAACTTGTTAGAGACGGGGAGACCGGTGACGATGTCTAACGCGATGTGCGACCAGGGCCTACCAGGGACGGGTAGGGGCTGGAGCAGACCCGCGGGGGGGGGGGGGGAGTTGCCGGATTTACTGGTGGCGCAGATGGGGCAAGCCCGGGCGTAGCGGGTGGCGTCCTTGCGCAGTCCCGGCCACCAAAAGGAACGTTGGAGCAGGTCAATCATCCGAGAGGTCCCAGGATGGCAGGCAAGTTTGGACCTATGGAGCCAATGGATGACCTCCCCCCGGACGGAGGATGGAACAAAGAGCCTCCCCTCCGGTCCGCCGCCAGGGTCCGGCTCCGATTCCTGCGCCCTCCGGACCTTATCTTCGATCTCCCAAGAAATGGCCCCCACGACGCATGACCTGGGCAGGATGGTGTGCACGGCGTCCTCCGATTCCTCAGGAGCGAATTGCCTGGAGAGGGCGTCAGGGAGACCGTTCTTGGAGCCCAGCCTGAATGTAATGGTGAAACGGAATCTAGCAAAAAACAGGGACCAACGGGCCTGGCGGGCATTCAGACGCTTGGCAGTTCTTAAATATTCCAAGTTTTTGTGATCCGTTAATACCACGAATGGCAGGGCGGCCCCCTCCAACCAGTGACGCCGCTCTTGGAGCGCGAGCTTGATGGCGAGGAGCTCTCTGTCCCCCACGTCATAGTTTCGCTCCGCCGGGGACAAGCGCCGGGAGAAGAAGGCACATGGTCGTTTGACCCCATCAGCAGGTGACCGTTGAGATAACACCGCCCCCACCCCCGTATCCGAGGCGTCGACCTCCACGATGCACTGAAGAGAGGGGTTGACCTGGCTGAGGACCCGGGAGGAGGAAAACTCCGCCTTCAGTGCCTGGAAGGCTGCCGCGGCCTCTTCAGTCCACTGGAACCGGGTTTTAGGGGAGGTGAGACGGGTCAGAGGGCCGACGATGGCTCCAAAATTGGGTACGAAGCGGCGGTAGAAATTGGCGAAGCCGATGAATTGTTGCACCTGCTTCCTAGATGTGGGGGTGGGCCAATCTACCACTGCTTTAACTTTGGCTGGGTCTGGAAGCACCTGGTCGTGGGAGATGACAAACCCGAGAAATGACATCGTCTTGGCGTAGAACTCGCACTTCTCCGCCTTCACATACAGCCGGTTCTCCAGCAGCCTCTGGAGGACCCGTCTCACATGCACCCAGTGCTCGTCCCTGGATTTGGAGAAGATGAGAATGTCATCCAGGTAGACGAACACGAATAGACCGATGAAGTCCCGGAGAACGTCATTGATCAGGCGCTGAAAGACGGCTGGAGAGTTGGTCAACCTGAACGGCATGACCAGGTATTCAAAGTGGCCGTTCGGGGTACGGAAGGCAGTCTTCCATTCATCTCCCTCCCGGATCCGGATGAGGTGGTACGCGCTGCGGAGATCCAGCTTGGTAAACCAGGTCGCCCCCTGGAGGGAGTGGAAGGCAGTGTCCATCAGAGGCAGGGTGTAACGGTCCTTCTCGGTGATGTCGTTGAGGGCACGGAAGTCGATGCATGGACGAAGGGAGCCATCCTTCTTGCCCACGAAGAAGAACCCTGCACCTAATGGGGATGAAGATGGGGAGATTATACCTGCACTGAGCGACTCCTTTAAATAGGTATTCATGGCCTCCTTCTCCAGCGCTGACAGGCTGTAAAGACGTCCTGAGGGAAGGGGCGCCCCCTGGCGGAGATTTATGGCACAGTCGTAAGGCCAGTGTGGGGGAAGAGACATCGCCTTGGGTTTACTGAAGACTGTGCCCAGGTCGTGGAACTCTGCAGGCACCAAGGAGAGGTCCGGGGGTGCGGCATCCTTGACCACGGGAGCCAATGGAGCCAATGGATGACCTCCCCCCGGACGGAGGATGGAACAAAGAGCCTCCCCTCCGGTCCGCCGCCAGGGTCCGGCTCCGATTCCTGCGCCCTCCGGACTTTATCCTCGATCTCCCAAGAAATGGCCCCCACGACGCATGACCTGGGCAGGATGGTGTGCACGGCGTCCTCCGATTCCTCAGGAGCGAATTGCCTGGAGAGGGCGTCAGGGAGACCGTTCTTGGAGCCCGGCCTGAATGTAATGGTGAAACGGAATCTAGCAAAAAACAGGGACCAACGGGCCTGGCGGGCATTCAGACACTTGGCAGTTCTTAAATATTCCAAGTTTTTGTGATCCGTTAATACCACGAATGGCAGGGCGGCCCCCTCCAACCAGTGACGCCACTCTTGGTGTGCGAGCTTGATGGCGAGGAGCTCTCTGTCCCCCACGTCGTAGTTTCGCTCCGCCGGGGACAAGCGCCAGGAGAAGAAGGCACATGGTCGTTTGACCCCATCAGCAGGTGACCGTTGAGATAACACCGCCCCCACCCCCGTATCCGAGGCGTCGACCTCCACGATGCACTGAAGAGAGGGGTTGACCTGGCTGAGGACCCGGGAGGAGGAAAACTCCGCCTTCAGCGCCTGGAAGGCCGCCGCGGCCTCTTCAGTCCACTGGAACCGGGTTTTAGGGGAGGTGAGACGGGTCAGAGGGCCGACGATGGCTCCAAAATTGGGTACGAAGCGGCGGTAGAAATTGGCGAAGCCGATGAATTGTTGCACCTGCTTCCTAGATGTGGGAGTGGGCCAATCTACCACCGCTTTAACTTTGGCTGGGTCTGGAAGCACCTGGTCGTGGGAGATGACAAACCCGAGAAATGAAATCGTCTTGGCGTAGAACTCGCACTTCTCCACCTTCACATACAGCCGGTTCTCCAGCAGCCTCTGGAGGACCCGTCTCACATGCACCCAGTGCTCGTCCCTGGATTTGGTGAAGATGAGAATGTCATCCAGGTAGACGAACACGAATAGACCGATGAAGTCTCGGAGAACGTCATTGATCAGGCGCTGAAAGACGGCTGGAGAGTTGGTCAACCCGAACGGCATGACCAGGTATTCAAAGTGGCCGTTCGGGGTACAGAAGGCAGTCTTCCATTCATCTCCCTCCCGGATCCGGACGAGGTGGTACGCACTGCGGAGATCCAGCTTGGTAAACCAGGTCGCCCCCTGGAGGGAGTGGAAGGCAGTGTCCATCAGAGGCAGGGTGTAACGGTCCTTCTCCGTGATGTCGTTGAGGGCACGGAAGTCGATGCATGGACGAAGGGAGCCATCCTTCTTGCCCACGAAGAAGAACCCTGCACCTAATGGGGATGAAGATGGGCAGATTATACCTGCACTGAGCGACTCCTTTAAATAGGTATTCATGGCCTCCTTCTCCGGCGCTGACAGGCTGTAAAGACGTCCCGAGGGAAGGGGCGCCCCCTGGCGGAGATTTATGGCACAGTCGTAAGGCCAGTGTGGGGGAAGAGACATCGCCTTGGATTTACTGAAGACTGTGCCCAGGTCGTGGAACTCCGCAGGCACCAAGGAGAGGTCCAGGGGTGCGGCATCCTTGACCACGGGAGGAGAGGATGGAGAACAGGCAGCGGATTGGAGGCAGGTGCTCATGCAGGAAGGTACTCCAGGCTGTCACCCTACCGGTCTTCCAATCCAGGACTGGGTTGTGGAGACGGAACCACGGGTAACCCAGAATCA
The DNA here is from genome assembly GCA_020510985.1 of Pholidichthys leucotaenia. Lineage (NCBI taxonomy): Eukaryota > Metazoa > Chordata > Actinopteri > Cichliformes > Pholidichthyidae > Pholidichthys > Pholidichthys leucotaenia. The sequence goes on along the minus strand of CM035847.1, from coordinate 13,918,745 downwards.
CCGGAGACACAGAGGATGGCAGGATGTAAAAGGATATATCCTCCCGGTGGTTTTCAGAGACAATGACTGAGACGGGGTTCGTCCGATGAGTCACTTTCCCCAGGGACGCACGGGAGAGATTGATGAGGGCGAGAGGAGTTTTAAGGGGCTGACAACGGATGCCCAATCGGGTTGCCAGGCTTTGTGAAATAAAGCTGCCTTCCGCGCCTGAGTCCACCAGTGCGTGGGTGAGGTGCCCTGTGGTGTTATGGCAAAAACGGATGGGCAGCGACAAATGTGTGAGAGGAACTGACTGATTAGCGTCCGCGAGGGCCCCTACAGTGACTCGCGGACCTCCCCGTTTGGGCTTCTCCGGGCAACGCTCCACAGTGTGCTGGTTGTCTCCGCAATACATGCAGAGACCCAACTCACGGCGGCGTTGTTTCTCCGCAAGGGGGAGCTTTGCCCGGCCCGTCACCATGGGTTCCGACTCCTCAGAAACCTCCGGTGGCGGTAACGCCAGGGGGCGAGCTTGGGACGGGCGTGACGAGGCACCCCGCGAGCGGGAAGGCAACTTCCGCTCCGAGGCACGCTCGCGCAGCCGGTTATCCAAGCTGATGGTGAGAGAGATTAGCTCCCCAAATGTTTCAGGGAGATCCCGACCAGCCAGTTCATCCCTCAGACCAGAGTTTAAACTGCGGAGGAAGATGCCACAGAGGGCGCATTCCTCCCAGCCAACCTCCTCCGCTGTAACACGGAAGTCAATGGCGTAATCGGCGGCCGATCGGCTCCCCTGCTGAAGGCTGAGGAGGCGATCGACCTGGACACTCTCAAAACGAGAGTGATCAAAGACTTCCAGGAATAGGTTAATGAACTGGCCATAGGTGAGGGTGGCGTAGCTGGGCTTCGCCATTACGGCATAAGCCCAGGTGAGAGCACAACCCTCAAGGAGATTTCCTATATAGCCAATTCGGCTGTGGTCTGAGGGAAAATCTCCAGGGACGCGCAGAAACACCGACTCACACTGCATAATGAACCCCCACGCTCCACCAAGCTTACCGCTAAAGCGGGCGGGGGTCGGGATAGGTGTGAGTCGGGCTGGGACACCCGGAGCAGGCTGGACGGCCGCTGGAGCAGCTGGAGCTGCGCCTCCCTGACGAACCGGGGGGAACGGCTGACAGGGGTCCAGGCGGTCTAACCGGTCAGTAATCTTAATCAATTGATTCAGCATCACGTGTTGTTGATGAACTATCAAATCTATTCGAGCCTCAAAGATGGTGAGACGGCGTGTGAGCCCGCTGTCCGCCGAGCCGCTCTGCTGAAGCCGTACTGACATAATGCACGGCTCAGGAGACACACACACAGGCTCAGAATAGGTTAAACAGTTTATTTAACAGCAAGTGTGTGTGTGGCTGCGTGTCTGTAATATGTTGATGTGCTGGTGGTGGACGTCTGCGTCAGGCACGGGGGCAGGAAGCCGTGCAGCCGGACAACCCTGGGAAGAGAGCACAGGGAAACGGTAACGGGCACCAAACCAGGACAGGGAATAAATTGGATTTGTTGCTTACTTGGCAGGGCAGGTGGCAGGCGTGCACAAGGGCGAGCCCGGGAGACAGCGACCTGATGCACCTGTGACAGCAGCTGGCAGACGGCGATGCAGAGGCGAGGTCCGCCGCCGGGGAATCCACCTGTGCACAGGGGAGAGACTGGAAAGGCAAAGGTAGGTATGCTTACGCTGTAGATCTTGCTGGGAGATGAGGGGGTTCCTCTGCAGCAAGAGGTCTGAAGGAATCAGACGGCTTCAGGCCGAAGCCCAGGGCAGAGTGGCTTATATCCTATGCTGCTGACGAGGCGCAGGTGTGCGCGCAGCTGGCGCCACTAATGAGCGGCGAGTTGAAACAGATGGTTTTAGTTGAGGGGATTTGGGGAAAAAAAAGAATATTTTGAAGGTTGTATTGAATGGAAAATCAGAATCAGAATCAGAATCAGCTTTATTGGCCAAGTATGCACAACACACACATCTCGTTGTTCAGGTGGAGGATTTAAATAAGGATTCCATGACAACAGAGTATGTACAGTAAATTACAGTCTGTCCACGTTTCTATAAAAGGATGCAAATATATACAGGAATATATGCAGTTATTTACTCAGACTAACCACACTTTGCAGAAATATATGAAAAAATATACAGTCACACAGTATTTCAATGTGAACTCAGATTCAGTGATATAGTGTGAATGAAGTAAAAAGCAGTGTGAGAGTTATGTGCAACGTAATAATGGATGAAAAGTCATGAGTACAGCAACAGGTAGGACTAGGTGAATGTTAGGAGTTCATCAGAGTGATGGCTTGAGGAAAGAAACTGTTCCTGTGACGGGTGGTTTTGACCTTCAGTGATCCGTAACGACGACCAGAAGATAGAAGTTCAAACAGTTTGTGGCCGGGGTGAGATGGGTCAGCACAGATGTTTCCCGCCCGTTTCCTGGTTATGGACCGATATAATTTCTTAATGGAGGGTAGGTCGGTACCAATGATCCTCTCCACAGACTAAATGATCCGCTGCAGTCTGGTCTTGTCCTGTTTAGTGTCAGATCCAAAGCAGACAGTGATAGAAAAGCAGAGGACAGATTGGATGATGGCGGTGTAGAAGACAACCAGCAGCTCCTGAGGCAAATCAAACTTCTTGAGCTGACGCAGAAAAAACAACCTCTGCTGGGCCTTTTTCTGGACAGTGTCTATATGGGAGGACCACTTCAGGTTCCGGGAGATTGTGGTACCCAGAAACTTGAAGGAGTCCACAGTGGACACTGTGCTGTTGAGGATGGTGAGTGGGGGGAATGAAGGGGGGTGTCGCCTGAAATCCACAGTCATCTCCACCGTTTTGGCTGGGTTAAGTTCAAGATGGTTCTGGCTGCACCAGAGGATCAGCTGCTCCACCTCCCGCCTGTATGCAGACTCATCATCATCCCGGATCAAACCGATGACTGTGGTGTCGTCTGCAAACTTCAGGAGCTTCACCGAAGGGTCCTCTGAGGTGCAGTCGTTGGAGTAGAGGGAGAAGAGCAGTGGGGAAAGGACACATCCTTGGGGGGGCGCCAGTACTAATTTTTCGGGAGCTGGATGTAAATCTCCCTAGCTTCACCTGTTGCCACCTGTCAGTCAGAAAGCTGAAGATCCACTGGCAGGTGGAGGGGGGCACCTTGAGCTGGAGGAGTTTCTGATGAAGAATGCCTGGGATGATGGTGTTGAACGCTGAGCTGAAGTCGACAAACAGGATCCTGGCGTACGTCCCTGGGGAGTGGAGGTGTTGCAGGATGTAGTGTAGTCCCATATTCACTGCATCATCCACTGACCTGTTTGACCGGTAGGCAAACTGCAGTGGGTCCATCAGGGGGCCTGTGATGACCTTCAGGTGGTTCAGCACCAATCTCTCCAAGGATTTCATGACCACAGAGGTCAGGGCAACAGGTCTGTAGTCGTTTAATCCTGTAACAGAGGGTTTCTTGGGAACTGGAATGATGATGGAGCGCTTGAAGCAGGAAGGCACTTCACGCAGCTCCAGTGATCTGTTAAAGATCTGGGTGAAGATGGGGGCCAACTCGTTGGAGCAGACTCTCAGGCAGGACGGAGACACACCATCAGGTCCTGCAGCCTTCTTGATCTTTTGTCTCTGAAAGACCCGGCGCACCTCCTCTTCACAGATCGTTAGTGCTGGTGGGAGGTCAGAGTGGAGGAGGGATGGAGTTCCTGGGGCTGCAGATAATCCTTTTGTGTGGGTGGGAGGTGAGAACTGTAGGCTCTTTTCAAACCTGCAGTAAAAGCTGTTTAGGTTGTTAGCCAGCTGGAGATTTTCCACAGGGTGGGGGGATGGTCTCCTGTAGTTGGTGATATTCTGCAGGCCTCTCCAGACAGAAGCAGAGTTGTTGGCTGAGAAGTTTTTTTGTAACTTCACACTGTACTCCTCTTAGCAAGCCTGATCTCCTTCGTCAGCATGTTTCTGGCCCGCTTGTACAGAGTCCAGTCACCAGTCCTGTAGGCCTCCTCCTTGGGTCTGACGTAGCTGCTTCAGTTTAGGAATGAACCAGGGTTTATTGTTGTTGTATGTGCAGAAGGTCTTGGTCTGCACACACATGTCCTCGCAGAAACAGATGTATGACGTCACAGTGTCAGTGAGTTCATTTAGGTTAATGGCTGCAGCTTCAAAAACACTCCAATCTGTACAGTCAAAGCAGGCTTGTAACTCCAGCTTTGATTCCTCAGTCCATTTCTTCACAGTCCTTACAACAGACTTGGAAGTTTTTAGTTTCTGTCTGTATGTTGGAATAAGATGGAGAAGACAGTGGTCAGAAAAACCCAGAGCTGCACGGGGGACGGCATGATAGGCGTTTCTTAAAACTGTGTAACAGTGGTCAGTGTATTTGTGTCCCTGGTGGGACATTTAATATGCTGTCTGTATTTAGGAAGCTCATTTGTGAGATTAGCTCTATTGAAATCACCCAGAATGATAAGCAGAGAGTCTGGATGTTTTTCCTCCACGTCTGCTATCTGGTCAGCGAGGTGCTGCAGTGCCTCCGTTGTACAAGCAGCAGGCGGGATATAAATTCCGAACAGAAAAAACGAGGAGAACTCTCGCGGTGAATAAAAGGGTTTACAGTTTATGAACAGTGACTCTAGGTTAGGGCTACAAAACTTCTTCAACACTGTGACATCAGTACACCAACCTTCGTTTATGTAGAAGCAGATTCCACCACCTTTAGTCTTTCCAGAGAATTCTCGGCTGCGATCAGCGCGAAACATCTGGAATCCGTCCAGGCGCACCGCGTTGTCCGGGATGTGTTCACTCAGCCAGGACTCCGTGAAACAAAGGGTGCCAGATCTGCTAAAATCCCAGTTTTTTGTGAGTCAGGAGCAGCAGTTCATCCATTTTGTTCGCCAAAGAGCGGATATTTGCCAGATGGATCGATGGGAGCAGCGTGCGAAATCCTCGTTTCTTCAACCTGACTAGCGCACCGGCATGTTTACCACGCCGCCTTCGTTTCCGGCCAGCGCCAATAGCCACTGCTCCCACAGCTAAGATCGACTGAAAAAACTTCAGATCAACAGCAGAAACTGGCGGAGAAGTTGCATTGGGAGGTAGTCTGAGTGAAAGTAGTTCCTCCCTTGAATAGGTGACTCGGACAGAAGAGCAGAAGTCCAAAAAAACACACAAAATTATCAAAAACATCAGAGAGCAGAAGCCAGTGGCTGCCATCCGCGGCAGCCACTGGCTTCTTAAATGTGTTGCCCAACACTGTAATTTTATGCATGATGTGCTCAAGTGTGGGGTGGGGGCCACCAATCCGGAGTTTAAAGATCATGTATTAGTGTTATTTGAAGTGGATTATTTTTGTTAGAAACACGGCAGTATTTAATTTGGACTGTTAAGGAAAAGGTGGCAGAATAATCCGCCCGGCCATGTAGGGGGCGCCAGCAGTATACCCGGCCCTCCAGCCTATGGTGTGTGCATGGATAAGTTTACTTATTTGTTTTGGACATAGAATTTTGTTGTTAGTGTGTGAGTCAGGTGACAAATTTTGGAGGGCTGATTAGTGTGCTTGCCATTTTTCTAAAGGGGGGCAGAATGTTATGTATGGATGTAAGTAGTAAGATGACGGCCAGGGATCCCGGGGAATAGTGAGGGGTGGCGGCCCGCCGTTTCCAGTGGTGGCATCACTCGAGGAATAAAAGCTCTGCAGGAGGCACCCATGCCCCTTTGCGCCGTGGAGCCCTGGACTTAGGTGTGCCGTGTGTTGAATATTGTGCTTATTACTATAATAAAGTTACAGTCATTGTACCGCCACCCTGCTCTTTATTATAAGAAAGTATGGACACAGCAAGGGGTCCACAATTCATTTTGGAACTCTGGTCCGCGATGGCCCAGAACCTGGGGGTCAAAATTCACCACACTACCACGTACAACCCCCAGGCTAACGGGTTATGCGAGTTATGCCCTGGGTTTTTTTAGGGTTGCGCTCCTCACCTAAGGAGGATTTGACAGCCTTCCCGGCAGAACTCGTTTTTTCTCAGCCACTGCGGATCCCTGGAGAGTTTTTACCGGAAAACCCCACACCCGAGGCCCATCCGCCTGCACAATTTTTGCACAGTATGGAGATTTTTAATGTACCAGGCCCAGCCCACCATTGTTTTCCCTGCATCTTCATCTCAAAAAGCTTGCAGAATGCCAGTTTTGTTTTTGTCAGGCACGATGCGCACCGGACCCCGCTGCGCCCACTGTACGACGGACCGTTCAGGGTGTTGGAACCTGGGTTGAAGCATTTTGTGTTAGACTTGGGGGGATGTAGGGAGTGTTTGCGTTGGCAGATGAGCAGGTGGTATTGGCCCAAGCTCCCTGGCGCAGACACCCACCGTTGGTGGCTCCGCAAAGTGGTGATCCCTCGGCAGGGACCTGCGCTCACGAAGCTGATGTCTTCTGCCCCTCCCTTTTTCCCTCCACAGACTGACGTGCCCTCCTGTACACCCCGCCAGCAGGGCGGTCTGACTAGATTGGCGACCCTCCACTACAGCCGCTTTGGGCTCCAGCTCAAGCCCAAAGGACGGGGGGGTATAGTGCCCTTTCTGGGTGTTAAGGGAGGTGGGTACTGTGTTGGGGCATAGTGTTGGACTTCTCCACCCAGGGAACAATGGAACAAAAGAGGAGGTGTCACCGGGGTATATCAGACGGGACAGTAAGGACTATGCACTCCCCGGGGAGAGGAGTAAATGCCAGAGCCGCTGGGAGAAGAAGAGTGTAAGAGTGGCGCCACCATTATGTCATGTTAATGTGCCACACAGGCTTTGTTCTAAGCATAATGTATGATGGTGGGAAGTTCCGGGTCTCGATGCATGGTATTAAAGATATAAAAGAGGAATGCACAGAGACCTTGTGTCTTTTTTTGCTGTAAGTTATTCAAATTCAAATTCAAATTCAAACGTTTATTTCAAACTCAGGGTTCATATTAAATGCAAAACTAAAACGAGTAGAAAATAAATAAATAAATAAATAAATAAATAAATAAAAGTATATACAGATCAGCAGACACTCGGCGCTCTTGTAACAACAACAACATACAATATTGGACTCAGTATAAAATGGAACGCCACCACTTCCAAATGCTGGAATGAAGTGTGAGTGACGAGTTGACAATTGCTGATATAAGATGATTGTTACATGCCAGCAACCTTCTCATAAAACTGTAAACATTCTTACGTATCAACTCGCCGAAAGACGGAATGTTCACAGACACAAACATCTTGCGTGCACTCGACCTTCGTGGTACATCTAACAACCTTCTTAGGGAGTTATTATATGCAATGCGGATTTTGTTCCTAACAGCAACATTGCTATTAAACCATAAAGGCGAGCAGTACATTGAGGTACAGAAGGTCTTGAACAGCATACATTTGACATCAGGAGAACATCTATGGAAATTTCGCAACAGTAAATTTGTTTGAGCATATAGTTTCCTGAGTTGCCTGTTACAGTCAACATTGGTCTTATCAGATTCAATCCACACACCTAGGTATTTGACTTTTTCAACAAAGTTCAAGCTATTACCACAAAGTGGCATAACAGGATTCGACGTATTGACACCCTTTGGTTTGAAAGCCATACACATAGATTTAGTACAGTTGAACAAGATGTCATTTTTTTCACCAAATTTTTCACATACCGAAAGGAGATGTTGCATCGCTGCAGTAGACACACTTAACAGACAGAAGTGATCAGCGTAGAAAATGTGACTTAACAGTGCACCGTTAAAGGAGCCGCCCACATTAGTATTGTTCAACAGTACACTGAGATCATCAACATAGACATTAAACAACAAGGGTGACAGTATACCACCTTGTTTAACACCGTTGGTCACATGAAATTTGGATGAGGTGACATTGCCCCATCTAACAACCATAGACTGCCTTCTGTACCAGTATAATAGGATGCTAACAATGTAAACAGGAATACCTCGATCGATCAGTTTTCTGAACAAACACCAGTGGTTAATCCTGTCAAAAGCTTTGCTAGCATCTAGGAACGTAGCATAGACACTAGTGGATTGGCTTCTGAAGTAGTCCACAAATTCATGGAGTAGGTAAACAGCCTTGTCAGTTGAAAGAGCTGACTTGAAACCAAACTGATTGTCGTTTGTCCACAGATAATCCTCAATTCTGTTCAGGATTAAACCCTCTAACAGTTTAGATATAACATTTGCAATAGCTATAGGTCTGTAGTTGTTCATATCAGACAGACTGGCACACTTGTTTTTCACCAAAGGAATAATAACAGAGTCCATCAACATATCTGGCATGTAACCATGAACAAACATACAGTTAAAACACAATGACAACAGAATACACAAACTGAAATCAGCGTTGATGAGGCATTCACTGGTGAGACAGTCAGGGCCAGCTGATTTGCCTTTCTTGAGAACTTTGATCAGTGAATCAACTTCAACAGGAGTAACAGCAGAAATATCAGAGGCATCAGACATGTCGTTATACAGACGAATATCGTGCATAACAGAATCCTTCATTGAAACATTCTTGACTGAGTTGAAAATAGCTTCATATTGACATTTCCACTTTTCAGCAATATTAGCGTCACCAGTCACACCATCAATAGTGTTTGATCTAACAGACCGGTGGGAGCTCATAGCTTTCATTTGTTTCCAGAATTCTACCATGTTCGGTTCACTCATGTGATTAGCTAGCTGGTCACATTTGATACTTTCTTCATTGCGCCTGCATGCTCGTAGAGCATATTTGAACCTAGCCCTGCAATTTTTCATGTTTTCAAATATTGGACCAGAACGTGGTTTGCTATTACTCCTCCACCACAAAAAAGCATCCCGAACAGCTGTGTGAGCCTCGCTAACAACATCATTCCAGCCTGGGACGTTATATTGGGTGGCCACACTGTGACTAGGAATGCATTCACTCACACAGTAATTTAAAGCATCAACAATATCACTGTAAAACCTGTCGATATCGTCCCTGTGTGCCGCACAATTATGGTCGTGACACCTGATGGCGTCCATAGGAGCACGGATGTTACAGAGTTTCCAACGAGTAAGTTTCTTATATCTGGACAGGTCTGACGCTGTGGCATCACGCCATTTGTATGTCCTACTGCCCGTTGTGGCTGAGGGAGCTTCCCGGGGGCCACTTACAGCACTAGATACCTCAATATCTATAGATAAAGGTACATGATCGGAACTCACATAGTCATACAGAACTTTGATATTGGACACGTTATCATGGCCTGAGGATGTAGTCACACAGTGATCAAGCCATGATGTAGAGCCACGAGCCATGCTAACATGAGTAAAGGTATCACCTGGTAAGATAATCTTGTCCGAGATGTGTAAGGAGTAACTCTCACAAAAAGACACTAGTTTGTTTCCAAAACAACTTGAACGTGCTGTATTAGCGTTGAAGTCACCAATTGTGAACACATATGGAGTTGGAAAATCCTCAGTGATACGTTTAACAAGACTCAGGCAGTGCAAGTATTCATCCAAGTTTTCAACACTGTCATAGGGAAAATATACACACAATATAAGACAGTGAAAGTCACCCAGGTTGACTTCAATACCTGTAACTCTTACGCACTCGTAAGTTTTCACAACACAACTGTTCGCAAGTGACTTCCGCCATAGGATACCGACGCCGCCATAGGGGCGACCTAAGATAACACTTTCTTCCGTATTCATAAAAGAAACACCTTGTCCTATAAAGTCACCATGTAATCTGCTCAGAATAGACAATTCATTTTCGAACAACCAGTGTTCCTGCAACAACACAATGTCAGGGTTATCACATAAACTGGAGATCTCATTAGATGAAGTTTTTACATTCTGGCAGTTGAATGAACATATTCTAAGGTTGGTCCTACTATTGAATGAATATAATGACAAACACAATAATGACAATCACATGTAGATCATTTCCTCTCAAAAAACTGTCGAAGGTATAAACCAGATGGCCACACATTTTTTTCAAGCAACTTCTTGCTGCAACTGGCAGGACATGTAATCTTAAAAGAGGCATAACCATCATACTTGGTTTCTAGTTGCTCAATCTTGAGATTGACATTTAATTTAACATGGGTTTTGATGTAGGAGCGTACATGATGGGGTCTGGTGGTGGGGTCGAGTCGACTGATGAAGACTTGGTGCTTCTTATGACCTTAACCTTGACCCTGATGTCCGCCAAACCTCCTACCAGACTTTGGTACAACGCGTAACTGTGAGTGGGGACGTGTCTTGTTGACAACCTGTAGCTGGTTCGTGGTCTGCTTGGCAGTCGGTTGGTTGTCAGACGATTGGAGTGCATTGGCGGAGGACCTCTTCTTCTTCTTGGAACGGCGACTCTCAACTTCCTCGAACTCAAGCTCGTGTTCTTCAGCAATTACAGCAACTTTGGCAGCTTTGGCAACCCCAGAAGGGCTGCTGCCGACAGCGTCATCAGTACAGGCCTCTGTAGAGTTAGCGGCCACATCCGCATTCTCACCGTCGGCCGTGGCGGTAGGTGGAGGACCACGGGCTGCATTGGAGACCGGGGCGTGGTCGACAGCTGCTACCACGGTCTCCTCATCGCTGGTGATGTTGACAGCACTCTGAGTACTGCCAGCCTCATCCTCACCTTCCACGACCAGGACATCAGCTGGAGGGGGTGTGTCGCCGAGTTTGGACTTTATTGCCGCCACGTCGTCCTGGATAGCAGATATCATTTTGAACACGGTAGCAATGCTCTCTCCAAGGGACATCACATGGCACACATCATCAGACAGCCTGGCAAGGTCAAATGACTCCAACGAAGCTGGTGGCAAATCCTTGAGGTTCAGGGCAACGTATTGTGGTGCCAGCTGACCAACCTCATTCAGCTTGTGGTAAATGTCGGCGATGTTGTCTTTCTTCTGGCTGGGGCCGATCCTCTTCTTCTTCCGCGATGTTCCCTCTGGACACTGCTCGAAAAGCAACTTCTTTGCTCCTTCAACCTGGTTCTCATCGTAGAAGTCGCTAACCCATTTCACAAGATAGTCCATCGAGACATCACCCATCTTGTTTTGCATAAAGCAAAGCAGCTCACAGAAGGACATCTGACGTGGGAGTGCTGTAGTTGGCCCATGCAGGGGAGGGTCGTCACCATGGTTGTCACCAGCCATATCTGGTGTTAGTCCATTTAGTCCAGAAGACATTTCTGACAGTTATCTAACAAGATACTGACATGTATTTAGCACACCAACATAGGTTTAACGAGATAGCTTTGATAGCTTTGAAGCCCAACAGGAGTAACGTTCAGCGGGGCTGATCATTAGATTGGCGGGGCTAACGTTAGCTTAGCATTAGCGTTAGCTTAGCGTTAGCCTTAGTTATGTTGGAGAAAGAACAAAGTTTCTGTGTCGTCCAGCTTGTTGCCTCGCCTGCCTCCATTCTCCACAATATAGCATTTCAACCTCCTTTAGAAGTCCAGAACCACTCACTCAATGGAGACCCTCCCCAATTTGGGACCCGAATCACACACTAACAAAATGAAAACTGAAATTTCTAAATGGCCCAACACACACACACACGACAAAACTTAAAATTGGCTGGACTGCCGTGGATTAATCTGCCACCTGCTAAAGTAAGACATAGTCCATTGTTAAACTAAAATTGTACGCCGTACTCCTAAGCTAAAGAAAAACACAAAATAATCCCATATGTAACATTTCTACTAACATCAGAACTTTAATACACCGTGTTCCAAATTATTATGCAAACAGGATTTTAGTGTCATCAACATTCAGTTTTTTGTTTCTCAATTAAACTCACGGATGGTATTGCGTCTCAGGGTTCTTGGGATCACTGATATCAATCTCAGACACCTGTCATAATTAGTTTGTCAGGTGAGCCCAATTAAAGGAAAACTTCTTAAGAAAGATTTTCCACATTATTAAGCATGCCACAGGTTTCAAGCACAATGGGAAAGAAAAAGGATCTCTCTGCTGCTGAAAAGCATCAAATCGTGCAGTGCCTTGGGCAAGGTATGAAGACATTAGATATTTCACAAAAACTTAAGAGTGATCATCATGCTGTGAAGAAATTTGTGGCAGAGCACAAACAGGTTGGTACAGATAAAGACATAATGAGGAAGACACCGTCGCAGACTTGTACCGAACAGTCAACTCCAAAGTCTCGATCGTGTCCAACCTTCCACCTCCATAACCGTACAACGGCACTGGGTTATCTCTAATCCTGTGGTGGGGAAAAAAACTTCTTCACCGTGGCCCAGTTCAGCAAGGACCCCTTCGCTCCCGTGTTGCTCAACAGTGGCGCCTTCATATCATCCAGCCCCACTGTGCAAAATGTGTACCCGTTCATGTTGGTGGCCACCGTATGAGTGGTTGTCGGGGGAAGGCGGAGCGATTTCTTCCGTGGGCTCTCCAGGTAAAATTCATGGCACACCCTGGCAAAATGGTTTAAGTGACCACATCTGTAGCAATGTGCTCCTCTCACTGTACCGTCCTCAGCCTTTTTGAGGTGCATCGCAGATCCACAATCCATGCAAAGGGGTTTTCTTGGGGCAGACCTTCAGCTGGTAGCGTTGGCGTCCATATCTTTATCGTCCAAGCTATCTTCGCTATTTGGGTCCACGACATTTGCCGCAATGAAGGGCTTCGGCGGCTGCTGTGACTGGCGTCCGGTTAGCTCCCGAGCTAGCTTGTCTGCAGCTTCCATTTGGAGAGCTACTGTTAACCTTTCCTGTTTTGGTCTCCTAACCGTGGTTGGGGGACACAGGGGAGATATGTCTTCTCCAGGGCCGGAGGCAGCTTTTCCTCCGGGGTCAACTCCTGAGTAAACTTCACGGTTGTTAACAACAGTATGGTGGTACGCAGAAGAACAGGCCATTTTGCTGAAGAGTTGGGGCTTTATTAACAGGCTGCACTGTTATTAGCAGCAATTTTAGCTCGCTACCTGCTCCGGTCGCCTCTGTCTCTACTCACCCACACATTTCACACACACCGTCCGCTCTGCAGGGCCATTCACACAGGGGCGCGCCTCGGCTGTGCGCACGCACTCACTCTCGTTCATGCACTGAGCTGCCCTATCTAAACATATGAGCTAGACACATCCTACAACACTACCCCCACCATGGACTGGCAATTAGCATTAATTCTATTCCATTTAAATAATATAAAACTGGTACACACTCTCTACATTCATAGGCCTAGCAGTAGCAGTAGCAGTGTCCAATATATCACATGAATCCCAATAGGTAGGTAGGTTATACTATAATAACGAGTGTCTATGCAGTGATAAAATTAGCTCATTTAGCAGTGAAAACATGAGTGAAAAAATACATTGAAATAAAATTGTCTCTAATTAAACAAGGAGTACATTTCACTTTGAAAACCTATTCCTTGGTGATCGGGAGTAATACTGACCAACTAATCAGAATACAATACATTCAAATGAAATAAAGTGCATGTAGGTATATGAAAGCATTGTCTCTTCAGCTTTTTTTTTTTAAACAAACGTATAGAACATTATAACTAGACTAGAGTCCAAAAAAATGTAAACTGGAGAGTCTCTAGTGCAAATATGAACTGCTACAGTTGGCTCACTCAGTAACCCAGTCCCCGTAACAGTCCGGTCCTCTGCGCTGACGTTTGGGCCGTGACATGTGCTGAGCCTGATGGTGTGGCTCTCCCACCACACCCCCACCATGGTCAAATATCACATGGGAAGGAGTGGATGGAAGAGACCCGATCACATTGGGAACATTAGCAGGTGGAGTAGACGGCCGAGGATTGCTGGGGCCATCACTGGAGGCAGTAGCGAAAAAGTTGTACAGGCTGAGGTCCTGGTCTGCTGGGTCTCCGTCCACAGCCGGTGGCAAGATCTCAGAAGGTGTCCAGTTCTGGGCTTGGTCCAGGACCCAAGTGTTGTCTAGCGGCTCACGGCTGTGGTAGTGTTTCAGCTGGTCATGGTGGACGACTTTGACTTTGGCTCTGGGGCTCTTTTGGATCCGGTAGATTAGATCATCCAACTGTCCCATAACAAAGAAGGGTCCTTCGTAGGAGGGGAGGAACTTTCTGACTCTGTTTTTGACATGACGTGTTCCTTTGATGAGGTACCGCACTGCGTCTCCTACTTTGTACTGTGTGTGGCAAGCGTTTTTGTCATATTGTCTTTTTGCACGTGTGACTTGACTCACCCAGGGCTTCTCGAGTGATGTTGTGAGCCAGCTTCAGCCGCTTGCATATTTGTTGCACGTACTCTGGGGCTGAAGGTGCCTGGTCAGAGTCCAGGGGCAAACCGGCTACAAGGTCCACTGGCTCATTTATTTCACGTCCAAACATCATATAGTTGGGGGTGAAACCAGTAGCACTGTGCTTGGTTGCTCTGTAGGCCATAACTGCATATGGGGTCATCAGGTCCCAATCCCAGTGACAGCGTTCTGCAGTAGAGGCCAGGATCTTTTGAAGTGTGGCATTGAAACATTCAACTTGGCCATCTGACTGTGGTCTGAACAGCGTAGTGTGGGTTTTCTCAATGCCAAATAGACGGCACATTTCTTGAAATACCTCTGATTCAAAATTGCGTCCTTGGTCGCTGTGCAAAGAGTGAGGCATTCCGAAGCAGCACACCCATTCTGTTGCAACAACGCGTGCCACGGTGACAGCCTTTTCGTCTGGGATAGGAAATGCTTCAGCCCATTTTGTGAAATACTCCTGTATTACGAGCACATAGCTGTTTTTGCGTTCTGTCTCATTGAGTGGGCCTATAATGTCCAGTGCAATGCGCTCCATGGGGTCCCCGACCTGACAGTTCCCATGGGCGCTTGTGGCGTTTTGTGGGGTCTGGCTCTGCATGCACAGTTAGTACAAGTCCGCCACCAGAGGCCCACGTCTTCTCTCATGTGGTACCAGTAGTATCTGGTTTGAAGTCTGGCCACAGTCCATTCAATACCAAAATGTCAACCTATTGGCCCCTCGTGCATCTGGCGCATAACGTCGGATTGCATTTTGCGTGGCAGGACAATTTGGGGGTAGTACTGTGTGTCGTCCAAACAGTAAAAGTGGCGGACCAGAACTCCATCTCGGAAATACAGTCTTTTCCATTGACTCCAGTATGTTTTGGTGGCTGGATTGCAAGGGGTGACTGTGATCCGGGGGGGGGGGGGGCGCTCACTGCTGGCCTCTAACCAAGCTTTTATTGGTGCAATGTCTGTGTCAGCGGCTTGGGCCTGGCGCAACTCCTCCATAGTCCAGCCAGGAAACAGTGTGGTCTCGTTTGTATTTGTCACATAAATTGTGTCTTTTAGTTTTAAAGTGTCTGTATTGGTAAAGCTGTCTGCACTTACCCCCACCGGACTCACAGCTGTAGTTGTAGGGCATGTCTCTACCCCCACCGGACTCAGTGACAGGGAGCTGGTGTCGGAGTCCAATTCACACTGAATGGCTTGGTGGCTTGTGGTTCTCGGCTGTGAGGAGGGGTCCTGCAGTTTACAAGGACAGGACTGGCGGCAGGGCCTGCCAGAGAGACTGTCAGCGTTAGTGTGTAAGCGACCTGGGCAATGAATGATCTCAAACTCGTACTCTGCTAGCTTCTCAAGCCACCGGGCTAACTGACCTTCTGGCTCTTTCATTCGGGTTAACCAACGCAGGCTGCTGTGGTCAGTACGTACTTTGAAAGGCCGCCCAAGTAGATACAGCCGAAAATGTGACGTGAAATCGACAATGGCTAGCAGCTCTCGTCTTGTAGTACAATAATTCTGTTCAGCTTTGGCTAGTTTGCGGCTGCCGTATGCCAACACACGTTCCGCACCATCCTGCATTTGCGAGAGGACGGCGCCGATACCCATGTTGCTAGCATCGGTGTCCAAGATCATTTCACCATGGTCCAGTGGGTAGCCTAAGACAGGGGCTGTGGTGAGGCGGTGCTTGAGCATGTTGAAGGCAGCTTGGTGTTCAGCGTGCTACTGGAAATGTGCGTTTTTCCTTGTCAGGTTGTGTAACGGTTCAGCAATGGAGGCAAAGTCTTTCACAAACCTGCAATAGTAGGAGGCGAGGCCAATGAAACGTCTGACCTCTTGGACCAATGTGGGAGTGGGCCAAGCTTGGACTTTGTGGACTTTATTGGGGTCAATGGCTACACCGTGCTCGGACACAATGTGACCTAGATAGGCAACTTGGCGGCAGAAGAGGAAGCATTTGGCTGGTTTTAGTTTGAGGTTTGCGTGTTTAAGTCTCTGGAACACCTGACTCAGCCGCTGCAGCATCCCGGACACATCCTTGGCCAGTACGATGATGTCATCCAGGTAGACGAGGCAGGTCTCCCACTGCATGCCTGCAAGGACGCGGTCCATAAGGCGTTGGAACGTTGCTGGTGCATTGCATAACCCAAACGGCATAACGTTCCATTCAAACAGTCCCTTTCGGGTGCAAAAGGCGGCTGCGCGGTAGGCTCTT
The DNA here is from genome assembly GCA_020510985.1 of Pholidichthys leucotaenia. Classification (NCBI taxonomy): domain Eukaryota; kingdom Metazoa; phylum Chordata; class Actinopteri; order Cichliformes; family Pholidichthyidae; genus Pholidichthys; species Pholidichthys leucotaenia. Next base: position 13,902,274 of record CM035847.1, on the reverse strand, counting down.
GGAGTCAGCTCGACTTGCCAATAACCTGAAGCAAGGCTGCGGAGGTCCAGTGAGCTGAACCAGCTGGAGCTGGCGATGTGGTCCAGCGCGTCATCGATGCAGGGCAGGGGGTAGGAATCCTTCTGGGTGATGTCATTCAGGTGCCGGTAATCCACACAGAACTGCCAGGACCCGTCCTTCTTCTTGACCAGTACCACTGGCGCCGCCCAGGGGCTGCTGGAGGGCTCAATAACATCTGCCTCCAGCATTTCTCGCACTTTTGTTCTGCCGCTGCCCGCCTTGAAAAAGGCAGCCGGCGTGGGCGGAGTCGAATTGGCCTAGTCTCACTGGTGTCGATCTCGTGCTGCACCAAACCGGTCCGGCTGCATTCCTCATCCTTCGAGGCGAAGACACCCATATAACAGTCCAATAGCTCCCGCAGCTGGCATCTCTGTTCCGGGTCCAGCCCGCTGCAGCTCCGCTGGAATAATTCCTCGACCACCTGCTGCGTCTCTGCTGACAGGTTGACCCCTCCCCTTGCTGTCCTTGTGTGTGCTCGTGCTTTCTCTGCACGCGCTGGTGGCATCATCGTGTCCGGTCCTCATGGTGGCCCGCCCGGTCCGGTCCGTCCCGGCGGTCCCTTGATCGCGCAGGCCTCCATGTTCCTTCTCTGGGTTCTGCTGTGGAGCGTGACGGTCTGGTTTCCCCGCTGGAGGGACGGTCCGGCGGTGTCGATCTTGGCGTTCCAGGCTGTGAGCAGGTCTAGTCCAATAATACAGGGGTCTTGGATGTCAGCCAGCCAGAACGGGTGTTTTATGTTCAGACCAGTCACCCCCACCACGAGGACTCTCCACCCCCCCAGCCTGGCGCGCTCACTGGTAGCTATGGTGATGCAGCGCTCGGTGGGTTCCCACCCCCGTGGGGTTGTCTCGTTCGTGCCCGGCAGCACACCAGGTCGGACTAAGGAGATTGTAGAGCCGGTGTCAATCAGGGCCCAGATCGACGTCTTCTCCAGGCTGCACTGTAGATACATCCCTGGCGAGTGTCCAATTCGACCCACGCGCGGTGACAGCTCATCAGTTTGTCGTGGGGTGGGTGCGGGGCAGTACCGTGCGAGGTGTCCTGGCTCCCCACAGCGAGGGCACCCTTCCACGCGCCACCGCGGCCGTCTTCTCCATGGACGCACTGCCGTGGTCTGCCGTAACTCCTCCTCCTCCCCCTCGCTCTCAGCCGTGGCCTGGAAGGTTCTTTGTCTCGGCGTTGACGCTTCGATTGTGCGATTCATCAGCGGCTCCACCCATTCTGCTTCTGCCACCGCAGTCTCCCAATCGCTCGCGGTGTGGATCCGTACGTGGCTCTGGAGCTGGGCCGGGTGGAGACCTTGGATGAAGTTCCGGAGGGCGAGCTTCTCTACCACCTCCGGTGCGAAATCCGGGTAGCTGTGCCGTGTTAGCAGCCGTATGTCCATCGCTTAGGCTCCTAGGCTTTCCTGGCTGCTTCGGCGGCGGTGGGTCAGCTGTTCCTGGGCGTGCTCAGTGCCATTCTCCCAAATCGTCTCCGGAGTGCTCCTTGTAGTGCTGGTCAGCTGCAGCGCTCCTCAGGCCAGAGATCAGAGAGCGTGCAGAGAGCCCTCCCTTCCAAGGCCAGCATGACTTGCACGGCGGTTTCCTCTGGTGACCAACCGTTCAGCGCAGCGGCCAGCTCGACCTGGATCAGATAGTCATCCAACGGGGTCTCACCGCTGAAGCGGGGAGTCTTGGCCCCCTGCCATATGGATTGGGTGGTCGCCTCCGCTCGATCGCCGCTCCTGATCGCCCTGGAATCGCCAGCCCGTCCTGCCCTGAAAAGGGCAGGAAGCGGGGCTAGTTTGCTCTGCTCTGCCCGCTCTGCCTTGAAAAAGGCAGAGGGCGGGGTGCGCTGGCCCTGTCAGGTCCGCCTCTTTGTTCGTCCTGGCGAGCGGCTCCCGGGGGTGGTGTCTCGGTCCCATCGTCCGTCGCCAGCTGAGCGATGAGTCGTTCCAGCTGCTGGATCTTCATTCTGATCCTGGCTTCCATCTGCTCCGTCCCACTCCTGACACCAGTATGACGTATGCGGGATTCACACAAAGAAGAGAGGCAGATGGTAGTGACGAACAGGCTTTATTCACACACACACTGAGCACAGACAGGAGGGGAGGTCATTCTCCCAGACCTCCGTTTCAATCATGGTTACACACACATGATACATCTTGCCCTAATCCTGCCTATGAAACACTGCTGGGTCATTATAACGCAGTTATAATGACCCAGCCCTGGTCATATATAATACAGCCCTGGTCATATATAATACAGCCCTGACATTACACAACTTTAATGACGCGTTTGGAGCAGGATTCGGGGGCACGTAAATGTCTAGGCCTCCCATGGGGCCGTGGCTTTGACTGTCGGCTCTGAAAAAGGGGTTTGTGGGGGCAAATTGAGCGGGGCTGCCGAATGGCACGGACAAATCTTCTACATTAGCAAGTGTGTTCGCGCAGCTTTCATCACACAGAAATGGGTTATAATGTCGACACTTTGTCTCAGCCTGATGTTCATGAGCTTCCACAGTACCTTGTCTGTATTCCTGATTATTAGTTAGTGACATGAACAGGTTTGAGTAGTTGGTTTCTTGTTTATAAATATTGGCGGGATAGCGAGGGCCGCCATGTCGCATTAGCTTAGCTGCTATCACAGTTGTATTATAGTCACTCAGCTTAGTTGTTATTTTCCTTTGCTTTTTAGTACTCACCACTCTCTTAACAACGTGAGAGTCCCTTCGTGGTCGCCAGTGTTAACCTTTCCTGTTTTGGTCTCCTAACCGTGGTTGGGGGACACGGGGGAGACCTGTCTTCTCCAGGGCCGGAGGCAGCTTTTTCTCCGGAGTCAACTCCCGAGTAAACTTCACGGTTGTTAACAACAGTATGGTGGTACACAGAAGAACAGGCTGTTTTGCTGAAGAGTTGGGGCATTATTAACAGACTGCACTGTTATTAGCAGCAATTTTAGCTCACTACCTACTCCGGTCGCCTCTCTCTCAACTCACTCGAACATTTCACACACACCGTCCGCTCCGCGGGGCCATTCACAAAAGGGCGCGCCTCGGCTGCACGCACGCACTCACTCTCGTTCATGCACTGAGCTGCCCTATCTAAACATATGAGCTAGACACATCCTACAACACTAGCTTGATGGCTCTGGCTAACGTGAGGTCCCTTGGTACCGTAAGTAGCCTCGCCTGCAATGTGGCGTTGCATTTAAGTTCCACAAGGTGGTCACAAATCATTTCTTCCTCCAGTGCTCCAAAACGACACTCGCTAGCTAGCTGCCTCAAGTTGGCAACAAACTGCCGAATGGGTTCACTGACCCACTGATGCCGCTGCCGAAAACAGATCCTCCGGACAGTCACGCTATCCGGGGTGTGGAAATGGCTAGCTAGCAGCTCCGCTACATCTTCATAAGTGTCCAAAGCATCGAACGTTCGCAGTACTCGCTGGCCCTCTATACCCAAATTGTGAACCAGAAGTGCCCGGGCCCTTAGCCTATCAAACTCACCGAGTTCAAGCGCGGCAACATACTGTAGGTTTCAAAGGCATCAAACCAACAAGGCCAGGGCACTGGCGGGTCCCCGGGAAACTCAAGAAAAGCGCGAATTGGAGCTACGCATGCCTCCATGAGTTAAATCCAATGTTGCCTAATGTTATGCATGGTTTTACCCTGGTTCTCAGATGAGGCGAGGTGACTTGTAGAACACTGCTTTTGTTCCGGCCCCAGATTATGAGCTGCATTTTGGTGTGCAATAACTGATGTTTGACACATCTTTAATGTCCTTGCTTTTGACTTTAATTGCATCAAACACCGTAAAGACTGAAACATATCAAACACAAGAAACATTATTTTAGCTGTGGACACAAAATTCTAGTATTACAGAAATTAAATCATACTGCATACACACAAATGTAAACATTTATGATCTCAAATTGATAGATTTTTTAGGTTTACTGAGTTGTTGCAAGAAAGCTACCAGCAAAAATTATGCAGCATTTACTGTAAACAAATACAACAGATTATCAAATCCACATTTAAAATTGTATGGTTTGTGCACATCAGATTTTCATATTAGAAACACACACAAAAAGTTTCTATTCTTTGAACATGTGCATATTCAAACAACCATCATTAAACTTCAACAGAGTTAAACATTTCACTAACCACTTTGCCGGGTCGCAGCCTTCCAAGGGCAGAAATTCCTTGCAGGCTCTCACATTTTGTCTGCAATTAATAGCCCGGAATAAATACCTTGTAAATTGGTATTTCAGCTAATTTAAAGTCAAGATGTCAATTCAAAAACATAACAATAAAATTGACTAGAACTAGGCATCCAGTAAATAAGGATTGCCAGATTTGCACTTCTAAGAACTACCAAGGCCATGCAGGCCGGGAATTGCAGCAGTGATCGACCAGAATAATACTGCATTTACTTCAAGTCAAAAATACATCCCTATTCACAAAATGAAGCTTCAAAAATTACTTTTTCACAACTATTACAGTTTTTTGCACATGCATGGAGACTAGGTGAAAAGTTACATAGGCATGGATTACTACTGACAGTCACATGGTCTAGTCACACTTCAACAAACTTCAAAAATATCATCATCTCTCAAACAATCCACAAAATATCGGGTAGATAATTGGCTATGAGGGATTATTTCATCATTATGACAGTTTCACCCTACCTGGGCTGAGGTAAGCAACTGGATGGCTTTGGATTTTTGTCTTAGCCAGCCATGCTGAATCCGTCCGTTGTCCTATTCTGCTGGGCAGGAAGTCTCAAAATCGTCTACTTCCTGTTGTGAATAATCTTATACCTCATGTATTTTTGATGACAAATTATTTCAATAATTTTTTAAATCTCAAAGGACAAATTTCCAAACCTAGGTTTTTAAAAGAAAATATGGAGGGAATAAAATAAAAAAAAAGGTAGGGAATTCACAAGGGATTCCCCAGAGGTCAAAGGTCATTTCCATGTTGGGGGCTCCCCCAGACACAAAGTAAACAACTTTTGACCAGCACACAGAGCCAGGCTGTGAGTATCTATATACCTGCCAAAACAAATCTTTGGGAGGCATTGCTGTACAACCAAAGGTCAAATACTAGAAAGGATGTCACTGTTGACATATATAGCGGGGAAATTACAACAGTCACAAGAATTGCCATGTTTCTCACATGGATCAAACAAACACAGCTGCTGCCGTTACACTCCCACCAAAATCTTTATGATGGAAGACTATAAAGTCATGCCAACATAAAATTTTCACAATGTCACCTAATCTTTAACCGGCAGCAAGAGCACAACCTTTTGCACTGGTCTTTCCAGTTCGGAGACTGGCTTAATCTTCTCCCCACGAGCCACACTTCTGGCGTTCGAAATTCTCAGCCTCACTTTTCGGACAAGTCCGTCCTTGTCGGCCATTGCACTCGTCACAAGTCCAAGTGGCCACTGGTTTCTCGCCAACCCTTCATCCATCATGAGAACAATGTCTCCTGTTTGGAGGTTTCTTTGTGGTTTGCACCACTTTTGGCGATGTTGGAGATTCAGTAAGTATTCTTGTTTCCATCTACTTCGAAAGAGCTGACTCAGGTGTTGAACACGCCTCCAGCGTTTCCGTGCATAAACGTCCTGGGCGCAGAAGGCTCCTGGTGGAGGTAAGACTCCCTCAAGCTTGCCATGAAGTAGAGCGTTTGGCGTTATGGAAGGTTCGGCGAGTGGGTCATTCAAAGATGTTGGAGACAATGGACGACTGTTCACGATGTATGCTGCCTCATAGAACAGTGTTCTTAAGGAGGCGTCGTCTAGTCGTGTGTTCGCAAAGTCTATCACCGACTTCAGCGTCTTCCTCACTGTGCGGATCTGTCTTTCCCATACGCCACCTTGCTCACTAGCATGAGGAGCATTGAACTTGAACTCCACTTGCTTGTTTGCTAGAACTGTCTCCAGCTTGTCATGATCCAATTCGGCGAGAGCTTGTTTCAGTTCATTGTCAGCACCGATGAAGTTGGAACCTTGATCGCAGAGTATGCTTCTAACCACACCTCGCAATGCCAAGAAGCATCTTAGGGCATTGATGAAACAGTCAGTTGAGAGGTCGTCTAGAAGCTCCAGGTGAATTGCATGACTGTACAGACACGTGCACAGCAGTCCGTAGCGCTTGATTTCTGATCTTCCGCGCTTGATGAGATACGGGCCAAAGACATCCATTCCAGACTTGTAGAATGGAGGATGCGCTTCTGTACGTTCTTGTGGCAAGTCAGCCATCTTCTGACTCTCCGCTGGTCTTCTTTGCTTGCGACACATGATACAGTTGCGTATCACTTGAGCCACTGTCTTGGAGCCCCTTTGTACGTAATATCTTTGAGATCGTAGTTCATTCAAAGTTGAGCTGCGACCTCCATGATTGGTCTTTTGATGTACATGCCTGATGATGGCTTCGGTGACATGTGATTTTCTTGGAAGGATAATGGGGTGACATTCTTCCTTGGTGATGTCTTCTGCTTCACGAACTCTTCCCCCAACCCTTAGCAGGCCTTCTTCATCCAACATGGGATCTAGAGTCTTCAAGCAGCTTGACGTTGCTACGTTTCCACCTTTCCCCAGGGTTGTGATCTCTTCAGGAAACTCTTTGGCTTGTAACCACTTGATGGCTAGATTACGTGCTTTTCTGTCTTGGAGTAGACGGCTTGTCTTCGAAGACACTCTTCTTATCATAGTTCCCAAGATGTTGATCATGGTCTGCCACTTCGAGATCCTTTGTAGTACATCCAACAGTCCTGTTGGTAGAACAACGCTAGATGCCCCGAGACACTGTGCTTTTACTTCAGGGTCGCCAAGGTTGAGAGTATCGTCTGGCGAAGTCAGTGGTAGCTCTGCTTTGTAGAGAAATTCTGGGCCTTTCAGCCACATAGAGGTGCCCAGTTCTTTGGCCGACACGCCTCTCGAAGCTAGATCGGCTGGATTCGACTTGGTCGGTACGTGGTGCCATTGTTGCACTTCAGTATTCTCCCGAATGTACTGTACACGGTTGCTGACAAACACGTGAAACCGCTTTGCACTGTTGGCGATGTATCCCAGCACGACCTTGCTGTCTGTCCAAAAATATTCCTTGGTGACCTGGATCTCGAGCTCTCTTCTGAGGAACTTGCTGATTTTCACTGACGTTGTTGCTGCTGTCAATTCAAGCCGAGGAATGGAGACAACTTTTGATGGTGCCACTCTCGCTTTGCTCATGAGCAAGGCGCAGTCTATGTTTCCATCTTGGTCACACATTCTGACATACGAGCACTGCCCATAACCTTGAGTGCTGGCATCACTGAAATGATGCAACTCGAAAGATTTCACTTCCTTGTCAGGCTTGAAACATCTGGGTATTTTTAGATCCTCCAGTTCCTGAATATCTGCTTTCCAGCTCTCCCACCGTTCAATTATGACAGGCTCGACAGGTTCGTCCCAGGATTTCTTTTGCTTGCACAGTTCTTGCAGGATCTTTCTCCCTTGCAACACCACAGGGCTAACAAATCCATTTGGGTCATAGACTGACATGACTGTAGAGAGGATGCCTCTTCTTGTGTTGGGTTTATCCTGTAGTGTTATCTTGAACCTGAAGCAGTCATTTTGAACATCCCATCTTGTTCCAAGTGTGCGCTCAACCGGGAGAGGTTCCAGTTCCAAGTTTATTTCGGAGACGGTAGTGGCTCTTTCTGAAGGTGGTATAGATTCCAGGACGTCTATGCTGTTCGACAGGAACTTATGGAGTCTAACTTTGCCCTTTTTGCATATTTCAGTGGCCTGGCAGATTAGCTCCTTCGCTTCATCTTTGGTGTCGCTGAAATCTTGGTCGAGAGCCTTCAGGATCTCACAGGGTGGTGGCACTATCAATTCTTTGGCGACAATCCTATGGCATACACCATTGTTGCCTTGTTCATGACAAGGGCCTCCAATGATGCTCCATCCCAAGTCTGTTTTCACAGCAAAGGCTTCTTCGGGATTTCCGGAGACTATCTCCACCGGTCTGAGTGCTTGTGGGCAGGAGTATCCAATGAGCAGTCCCACTTCACAGTCTTGAATAGGAGGAATGAAGGGGGCTATTCGAGCCAAATGAGGCATCATACTTGCCGCTACCTTTGAAGGAATGTGCTCCCTGTTGTGAGGGATGTGGTCTCTTGTGTAGCACGAATTGACTCGGACTTCGACAGTCGAGTCGTATCCTCTCAGTTTGATGTCTGAGAACTTCTTACAATAGACCACCGATGAAGATGTCATAGTTGTTATCTTCATTCTTGTTATTTCATGTGGCATGCACAGCTTGGCTGCCAGATCCTCTGTGATATAGGAGCTGTCGCTCTGGGAATCAATCAGTGCATAAACCAATACTTCTTGCGAGCCAGCTTGGCCTGTCTTGACCCAGACAGGTACGATCATTTAAGTATAACTCTTCATGTAATCTTGGTTGGTGTTGGGAAAAATTGTATATACTGTATGCATATAAACAGTTATCATTTTATTAATGATTCATGAAATGAAGATTGATATTCTCATATGTATGATGCTTTTTCTTATTAGTCATAAATACAACTTGTGCCTCTTCTTATAATCACTGTTAGTGACTAAGCTGCATCACCCTTCTGTTTATTTATCTGATGTGTGATAAAAGAGTGTTGACATATATGCTGTATCAAGACTTGTCCCCTGTACACCCTGTGTGTGCAGGGGACATTGCATGAACAGAGTGTTCATACAATTTATCTCCTACACACACTTGAAGACATACGGAGCGTACTTTTTGCTTATGTGGTAATACTGTTTGTTCTGCTTTTGCTGAGTTTATCACATACTCCATGTATAGAAAGAAAGCAACTGCAGACTATTTTTTAGTGTCCCACTTGCCCTGTAAAAAGGTATGTGTTGATACTCCTTGTACAAGTAAAAACTTCAAAGGCTCTGCGTGTCTTAAGTCTGATCTCTGATTCAGTCTAATACCTTTTTGTACTCTGTATTTGTGAGGTTATATTTCAGACTTCTGACATAGCTGGTGCCGAAACCCGGGACAGCTGAGATCCAGGTGGAGCGGGAAGGGATGTGTGTCCTGCAGGTTGAAAATTGGAAACCCGACTTGAGGGAACGCTGCCAGAGACTCTCCTTCTCCCGGCTCTAATCTGGTGACGGCTGTCCTTACTGATAGAGCCTAAAAAGTAAGTTACAAATTTTTCCCTTTTCAGATTGACTGTAGTAGACGTATATGAAGAATAACCGAGCCTCACAATTCACAATTTCCCATTTTTAAAGAACCACGGGTCAGCTGACGAGCAAGTAATGGTGGTACAAGGCGGCGTCCTGTACTTTTCCTTGTGGTTAAAAACCGCTGCAGGAATGCAGTGGTCTTAGGAAGTAACGTGACGGCGATTCACGGTTACTGACCGGTCAGGTTTTAAAATAAAGAGGGGTGCAAGAGACAGTGTGACGGCGATTCACGACTGTTTGGTGGTCAGGTTTTAAAATAAGTAGGGTGAAGGAATTCACCCCAAATTGGGCGGTAATAGTGTTGCAGTCGGCGTACTGTTCAACGTTCCTGACCACGAACCCACCTCAAAAATTGGGCGGTAATAGTGTTGCAGTCGGCGTACTGTTCAACGTTCCTGGCCATCTAAAAATGGGGAATTGTGTTAGAAGACCAGATAGGCAGACGAATAAACAGAAGAAAAAACAGGTCATAGCGCGCGCAGCTGTAAAAATTACAATAACAGACAAAATGAAAAGGGAAAAATAAAGGATCCAGAAAAATACTTAAATAAATGGAAAAAAGGATTTCTCATTCAAGCCCACGTTGAACGTGGATGAATGCCAGGCATTGTTAACAACCATTAAAATGACGTCTAATAAACCTGTTAAAACAGGCAAACCCAGTGCGGAGCTCCAATGTGCCATCTTGTGGTCACAAGTGGCAGAGGCTTCCCAACGGAAAGCTGATGAAGCCAGAGAAAAGCAGAAACAAATGAAAACTCCACTATTGGAAAATCCACCCCCATACCCCAAACCGGGACCTAAGGCGGGCCCGTATTCCACTCTTTCACAAGAAGCCCAAGAGGTTGGGAAAAGGAGGAAGCAAATAAAATCATAATTAAATGGCAGCAAAACTGGATAACGTTAAAATGGACAATGAGAACGTTGTTTTATCTATTATCTATTCTGTGTGTGTGTGTGTGTGTGTGTGTGTGTGTGTGTGTGTGTGTGTGTGTGGTTGATCTGTGAAGAAAGTGGTCTAAATATGGGTGTACTTTTACAAAGTTTTGGGTTTTTATTTTTTCAATTTAACTCTGTGGGGTCTTGATTAATGTTGCGTACATGATAAACTGTTTACATATTTAAAAAAAAGGAGAAAAAAGCAATTTTGGCGCATTACTGACCTTTGTCCTTGACTGAAATATGACAGTGCACTTTATAGGAAAAAAAGGACTGACGTGTGACAATGTGACTACAGGCCATACTATGATCATATTATGATGTCATTTAATAATGCCTAATCACTGAAGATTTTATGTTTACCCTATATCACATGATTTAGAGCACAGAGGATCAAAACAGATTGATAATTAATGTGTCTGTGCATATGATCTGCCAGACACTGTGGATTATCAGACAAAGGTCTTGGAGAAAGAATCACTTTTTGAAGCCAAGTATGACTTTGTATGACATTGTAGATAACATAAGATGTACTGATTCAAATGACTTTGACTTTACAAATGTAATGTTTATATGATTTTATACTGATATTACTCACCACATAATGGTGCGGTAACAATATATTTCAGAAATGTGACAGCAATGAGGGATGTGCTTCTCCTGATTCAGCGGTGGCCAAGCTGGGTCAGGGTGAACTACATTGCACTCCATAATTTACCAAGGAATGTATGAAATAGGGACATTCCTTGTAAAACATTAAATCAAATTCTAAATTAGGCAAAACGTCCGCCTTTCCTTTGACTGAAAGAATGTGACACAATATTTCAAATTCAACCCATCTGTGTTCAATTGGACAAACTGATCTTATTTATCAATGCTGAAGCATATCAAAAATGCACAGATAGTTATTTTGTTTTTCTTAAATGAAATTTGTAAACTATTTCAAGAGATGTCACAAAAAGAAGCTATAATTATTGAGATATTAAGCCTCCATGTATCAAAACAGAGGGTATCAAAGAAATTAATTAGCAAATAATTAGCAATCCCCAGAAAAATAGATAATGCATAAAAATTATCAATAAATGCAATTTTATTTACATAAGTGCTTTTCATTTCATTTTCTGTAGTGCCCAGGATAAACATATGGCTGCAGTTATAACTCAAATACAGGCTGGGCAATACAGACCACCTTTTTATTATTTATGGGATAATACAAATAATAAGATCATGCCCTCTATTATCCTACACATTTCCCATGTTGTGGAGGAGGGGGCGAACAGCAACTCTCTCCCTCTCTCTACTTAGCAAAGGAAGAAGCGAGCGATAGGCTTGCTCTGTAAAAATAGAAGTGTGCTTATGCTGTAACGGTGTTGTCTGGGGTTAACTTATCTGTATTCTGTACAGATAGTAAATATGCTTATAGCACATGCCACCTGCATAACGCTACTCACTGTGCTGCTATTGGTCTTTTAGGAACCGTCAGTCTTATTAATAATGTTGATGTTTTAAAAGACTGTCAAAATAATATGGACCTTCCTCCTGTTTCATGTGTAAATAATTAGATATACATTTGGCTTGTCTGATGAAAATTTGCTCTGCCACCCACATTATACAGATGAGCTGTCCTGGTGGCACATGGCCAATCATGTGCCACCAGGAGGAAATCAATGATGAGGATGTTGGAAAAAACTGTCCTAATATTTTGAAAGAAGTAACAAAAACATGCCAAAAGTGCATCATTTGTTTATAAAATAATGCTCAAGGAGCAATGGAAAGCTTAATCCAAGCTGTAAGAAGTAAGATCAAATTTCATAGTATCGGTACAATCAAACAAATGCTGGCAAAAACCACACATGGAAAGGGTGTTACTTGGCCAGAAGCTCTGAAATTAGTCAGACTAACCATTAACTCTATACTAGACCCAAAGACAGGATTATCACCTTTTGAATGCGTTTTTTCGCCATCCTTATGTATTACCTGACCTCTCACCACTAACCACACCTAACAAATACACAGATCTTGGTGAACATCTCAGGGAATGTTTTGATTCTGTCAGAAGCTGCTCCACAGAAAGAAACGGATCAACCTGGAGACTATGTCCCACTCCCACTGCAGTACGTATTGCTGAATGACCATCTCGGATTCACCTTTCACACGCTAAAAGACTACGGGTGCCTGTAAGTGAACTAACTAACTTGTTTCCCTGAGTAAGTCCAGTACAAAGGGGGCATGTCCTTTTAAGGACAAGGCCGTCTCAACCCTGGTGAAGAAAGAGGCCCGGAGGGGTCCTCTCTCAGGTGGAAGCATGGCACCAAAACTATTGATGACTCTGTGTTCAGCACTTCTCCTGGCAGTGGGGTGGTAATCTCTTTCTGATTCAAGGACAAGGAACCCACGAAGCACGGACAATGAACAATACGCATAACCTATGGTACCAGACAATGGTGGTTTCAGTGAGAGGACTGGGAATCGATACTTCTTGCTATGTGTGTTCATTGCTACCCCATTTACACAAGAATGCAATACCCATGATTGACTACAATACCCATGATCCCTGTTCCACTGAGTGAAGAGAAAACGCCCGGAGCGACAATAGTGATGAACTCTCGTCTCAGTCTGTTTAATACAAGCAATAATGTTGGACATTGGTTGGTGGGGAATTTGTCAGAAAGGTATCTTAATAGATTGAATGTCACTATTACTGATTACACTGGGTCTAAGATTAGAATATTTAATATTATTGGGATTGGAACTTCTTTGCTTGCAGTTAAGAAGCATTTAATGAAAGTAAATCCTACACTGTTTACTTCACCAATCTGCTTTCACAAAAATTGTAGTAAAAACAGTTTCAACCTCGGTATTTCACAAAGATGCAATGATACTAAGGAAGTGACCTGTGAAGTGTCATATTATGATTCTGTCTGTAGAAATGTATTTCACTTTCCCTATATTGCTGCTGGAAAATTCACCTTAAAGAGGAAAAATTGTACTTTTAACTGTAGCAATAATCCTACTGTTTTTTGGCCAAATGATGTTGGGTATGGATTCTTGGAAAACAAATGGGTACTCTTTTTCCAATGTATGGCAGTGTTCTAGCTATACGCCACATGAATGCTTAATGATGTCAATATAGGAAATCTTTTGAAGTTACATTATACTGATAATTGCATATGATTAAAAAGATTAATAAAATAATAAACAGGAGGAAAATATTGGGAAAAATTGTATATACTGTATGCATATAAACAGTTATCATTTTATTAATGATTCATGAAATGAAGATTGATATTCTCATATGTATGATGCTTTTTCTTATTAGTCATAAATACAACTTGTGCCTCTTCTTATAATCACTGTTAGTGACTAAGCTGCATCACCCTTCTGTTTATTTATCTGATGTGTGATAAAAGAGTGTTGACATATATGCTGTATCAAGACTTGTCCCCTGTACACCCTGTGTGTGCAGGGGACATTGCATGAACAGAGTGTTCATACAATTTATCTCCTACACACACTTGAAGACATACGGAGCGTACTTTTTGCTTATGTGGTAATACTGTTTGTTCTGCTTTTGCTGAGTTTATCACATACTCCATGTATATAAAGAAAGCAACTGCAGACTATTTTTTAGTGTCCCACTTGCCCTGTAAAAAGGTATGTGTTGATACTCCTTGTACAAGTAAAAACTTCAAAGGCTCTGCGTGTCTTAAGTCTGATCTCTGATTCAGTCTAATACCTTTTTGTACTCTGTATTTGTGAGGTTATATTTCAGACTTCTGACAGTTGGTTTTGTTTGAAATAGATTCAAATGTGTTTTCATCTTTGTCGGCTTCTGACTCTGTAAGCTTTGTGTCTGCTTTCTTCTTGTCTAAGTGCAGCAGAGTTTGGTGTTTGCCTTTGCACATGTTGCATGACACTTTAACTAGACACTTCTTTGATGTGTGGCCACGTCTGAGACATTTGAAGCAAAGGCCTTGCTTTGAATGCTTTGTATTTTGTCATCATAAGGCAACTCTTTGAAAGCATTGCACTTGTAGATGAGGTGATCTTTGTCGCAGTAGGTGCAAACTGGAGAATTTTTGGCTCCACTTTTAGGGGTTTCTTTTTCAGCACTGGTGTTGGTGTTGGTGGCATGAGTAATGCCAGGTGCTCGTTTTGTCTTTGCCCTAGACTCGTTTCCTCTATTCGTGGTTGGCAACTTGTCTTGGTTTTGAGCGACCACGTATATAGGGTTGTGAGCCACTCTGGCTTCTCTGGCTACGAAGTCGACAAATTCTTGAAACGAAGGGTAGCCCTTTCCAACATCTATGTCTTCTGTAACACATTGTGTCCACCTAGTGTTGCAATACTCGGGTAACTTGGTTGCTGTTTCCTGGATTTGGACGCAATCGTTCAAAACTTCAAGACCTTTCACGTAGGGGATAGCTTCTTTGAGGGTGCTCAGGAAATCGCTGAAATCTTGAAGACCTTTCTTATCTTTGCCTGTTACTTTGGGCCAGTCTCTCAACTTGTTTCTCAAGGAGAGTTGAATGGTGAAGGGGTGTCCGAACCGCTCTTCCAACGTGGTCCATGCACGGTTGTAGGCAGCTTCATCACTTCCGAAAAAACAACCTTCTACTGCCGCTCTGGCTTCTCCTGCAAGGTACTGCTGCAGATAATACAGCTTGTCTGATGGTGGAATTCCCTTGTTCTCAACAAGTGTCACAAAACTTTTGCGAAAGTTGATGAACTTGAGTGGGTCACCATCAAACACAGAAGGTGTGGGGACAGGCAGCCTTGATCTGCTGACGCTATCTGAGAATGTTTGGGCGATGAAGGCCAACTGTGACTCTACTTGGCTTGCGCAATCTTCAGCTCTTGGTGATCTGGCCTCAGGAGAAAAAGCAGGTGCCTCTGGATTCAGATAACCTTTACTAGGCTTGTCACTGCAACAAGAGATGTCATCTGACTTTTGGACTCTTTCCTCTTCTTCTGCTATTTCTAATTGTTCATGACAACTTTCCAAGGCCACCTTGTATTTCCTTATCTTTGCGTGAAGTTCTGCACACTTTTGCTTAGCGCTCAATTCAGCCAGCTTCCTGGCCTTTTCTGAGGCATTACTTGATCCTGTTGAAGAGCCTGTTGAAGATTCTGAAATCTGTGCACTTACAGATACCTTTGACTGGATGGAGACTTTAGACTTGGCAGAAATATCAGACTCATAGTCTAACTTGCTTCCAAAGAGAGACCTGGAATAATTCATTCCCCAAGTAGTCTTGAGAAGGCTTTTTCTCTCCTTGTCTGCTATCATTGGATTCTCTCCAATTTGTTTCAAGGCTTTCGCCATGTCTGAGCACATTTGCTTAGCGCTGTCGACTCTGCGCCGCATCTCGCTGTCTGGCGGGCACAAATCTCGACAGGCTTCATATGTAGCTGTCATTTCTTTGTCCAGGCGAGTCAGGTCTTCCAAGTCATCTTCAGTTGTGTCCAAGACCTCATCTTTGTATGCATAAAAAAGAGCAAACACAGCCTTCTTTACTTTACTGTATGTTCGCTTAAACCTTTTGTTTGCTCTGTCCACCTGTGCTTCTTGTTCTTCTTTTTTTACTGATGACAGCATCTAAAGTCGCAACTTTGTCATTGAGGCTGTCGTATTCAGCAGAAATCTCTGGTGAGACAGACTTATCCTCTCCCTTTGCTTTCACTAACCGCCTGACTTCTTTCAGTCTCTTCATGCATGTCTCTCGTCTTTGCTTCATCTCATGAAGTGGGACATGCCTGAGTTTTGTTTGTGCAGTGTTCTGGTTAGTCTTGCCAGTGGCGCCATCTTCTGGATCACTTGCATCTTCTTTTTCTTGGATTCCAGCCACCGCATTCTCTCCTTCTGGTTGCTTCTTGTCACCATTATTCTTTTCTTGTTCACTGATTGTAGCCAACTCCATTTCAAGAGTTTCTATTGCATCATGTACTGTTTCTGCATCAGTGTTGAGTTGAGCTCGCTCTTCCTCAGACAAGGTTTCAACTGCCAAGTCAGCATTTATGGCTTGTAATTGCTCTTTGGCAGCTGTGATCTGCTCTCCCAATTCTTGCTCAGTTGCATTTTTGGCAGCTGCAGCCATTTTGTTGCAGTACAGTGTTTATGGAAAATAGTGAGGAAATGGGACAAAAAATGAAATGGTAATTTATATTACCTCTTTGAATAAAGTGAGTTTCGATTGCCGGCAGTATTACATACACTGTCAACTGTGTCAGTGAGTTGGTGAACTCTTTGTGACAGCATATGCCACCCGACAGTCGTTTTGGCAATCTAATGACCGTAAAAAAAAAATGTTTAGTAAATCTGGATGGTCTGACAGGCAATGCTAGCCAGGCTTAGTAATTGGGATTTTCACCAACCAGATTTCTTGAGTGAAAACCTTTAGATAAAAAATATTATGCAAACCTGAAACACAATGTGTTTTTTATGTTTACCTCGAAATTTCCACTCAAAATAACTGAATGGAAACTATACTTGAATTAGGGAATTCTTATCTTTGGGGTATATGACTCCCTAAATACTTGAACTTGTACTTGTTTTGATTAATTCAAAATTGAATTAAATTTGAGGAATCTTGAAATATACTTATATCATTGGATTGAAGCTCAACCAGCCCTTACCTCAGCCCTTGATCTTACTTGATCTTACTAGCCTGATTTAAATTGATGTTCAAAAATACTGATTGAAATACGCTAGCAACAGGATGTGCACAAGCAGTACATGTACAATGAAAACAGAATAATGCAAGCACTTCTCTCAACATCAGCACAAAATAAACACAGTATTCAGTGACTAATAAACTTGACTTTGCACTTGAGAAACACAAACTTGACTTGACTTGACTTAAAATGTGTCCTCAAGGTTCAATTACTGGATACATGTCCTTCACTTACAGGCTGTAGCAGAAAAGTGAATGTCTCTTACTTAATTGTCATATACTAGCACACTGGTGAGTGGTACCGACAGGATGTCACCATCACGATCTCGATGACACGGCACGACCCAACCTCTTGAATCTGCAGCGTTCTTTGCTTGCACACCCACGCTCGTCCACGATGACTTGGTACAGACGAGTATGAGGTAGTGTCTTTACTGTTCCGGCCCCGGATTATGAGCTGCATTTTGGTGTGCAATAACTGATGTTTGACACATCTTTAATGTCCTTGCTTTTGACTTTAATTGCATCAAACACCGTAAAGACTGAAACATATCAAACACAAGAAACATTATTTTAGCTGTGGACACAAAATTCTAGTATTACAGAAATTAAATCATACTGCATACACACAAATGTAAACATTTATGATCTCAAATTGATAGATTTTTTAGGTTTACTGAGTTGTTGCAAGAAAGCTACCAGCAAAAATTATGCAGCATTTACTGTAAACAAATACAACAGATTATCAAATCCACATTTAAAATTGTATGGTTTGTGCACATCAGATTTTCATATTAGAAACACACACAAAAAGTTTCTATTCTTTGAACATGTGCATATTCAAACAACCATCACTAAACTTCAACAGAGTTAAACATTTCACTAACCACTTTGCCGGGTCGCAGCCTTCTGAGGGCAGAAATTCCTTGCAGGCTCTCACATTTGTCTGCAATTAATAGCCCGGAATAAATACCTTGTAAATTGGTATTTCAGCTAATTTAAAGTCAAGATGTCAATTCAAAAACATAACAATAAAATTGACTAGAACTAGGCATCCAGTAAATAAGGATTGCCAGATTTGCACTTCTAAGAACTACCAAGGCCATGCAGGCCGGGAATTGCAGCAGTGATCGACCAGAATAATACTGCATTTACTTCAAGTCAAAAATACATCCCTATTCACAAAATGAAGCTTCAAAAATTACTTTTTCACAACTATTACAGTTTTTTGCACATGCATGGAGACTAGGTGAAAAGTTACATAGGCATGGATTACTACTGACAGTCACATGGTCTAGTCACACTTCAACAAACTTCAAAAATATCATCATCTCTCAAACAATCCACAAAATATCGGGTAGAAAATTGACTATGAGGGATTATTTCATCATTATGACAGTTTCACCCTACCTGGGCTGAGGTAAGCAACTGGATGGCTTTGGATTTTTGTCTTAGCCAGCCATGCTGAATCCGTCCGTTGTCCTATTCTGCTGGGCAGGAAGTCTCAAAATCGTCTACTTCCTGTTGTGAATAATCTTATACTTCATGTATTTTTGATGACAAATATTTCAATAATTTTTAAATCTCAAAGGACAAATTTCCAAACCTAGGTTTTTAAAAGAAAATATGGAGGGAATAAAATAAAAAAAAAAAGGTAGGGAATTCACAAGGGATTCTCCAGAGGTCAAAGGTCATTTCCATGTTGGGGGCTCCCCCAGACACAAAGTAAACAACTTTTGACTAGCACACAGAGCCAGGCTGTGAGTATCTATATACCTGCCAAAACAAATCTTTGGGAGGCATTGCTGTACAACCAAAGGTCAAATACTAGAAAGGATGTCACTGTTGACATATATAGTGGGGAAATTACAACAGTCACAAGAATTGCCATGTTTCTCACATAGATCAAACAAACACAGCTGCTGCCGTTACAGCTTTATTGAATAATATGAAGATGGCGGTCATGGACAAGGCACCGGCAAACAGGCTGTAAGATGGCTGCCCTATATAGGGCGGTGCAATGATGTCACAGGAGGTGCGCGTAACCACCCCGCACTTCACAATGGAAGTGCTATATAACAATCAGGAAGCTGATGCCATTTATTTTCTCATGTGGTGCTGTAAGAAAAAAAACACCTAAGGTTATTTTTT
This sequence comes from Pholidichthys leucotaenia, assembly GCA_020510985.1. Classification (NCBI taxonomy): domain Eukaryota; kingdom Metazoa; phylum Chordata; class Actinopteri; order Cichliformes; family Pholidichthyidae; genus Pholidichthys; species Pholidichthys leucotaenia. Next base: position 13,883,222 of record CM035847.1, on the reverse strand, counting down.
GAGGAAACAGAGCAGTTTATGAAGCCAAGGAGGGACGGGACATCTGTAATAATTTGACTAGGCTGATCTTAAAAATGTTCCATCACATCTGAAGTGATAATCAGATTTCTCTTGATATCTTGTTCTTTTTTCTGGTTTATTTCTGTTTAGAAAGCTTGGGATCAGTCCGCCATGGTCTCCACATTTGAGTCTCTGGTGGGGAAGGAGCCTGAGCTGGTATACGAGGTTGAGAGATACCGGCTAGATATAGTCGGCCTCACCTCAACACACAGCTCCGGTTCCGGAACCAGTCTCCTGGAGAGGGGCTGGAGCTTGGCCTTTTCTGGAATTGCCCCAGGCGAGAGGTGACAAGCAGGGGTGGGTATTCTTGTATCCCCCCACCTTGCTGCCTCTATATTGGAGTTTTCCCCAGTGGACGAAAGGGTTGCTTCCCTGTGCCTTCGGGTTGGGAAACGGGTCCTGACCATCATTTGTGCCTATGCACCAAATGATGTTTCAGAGTACCCACCCTTTTTGGAGTCTGTGACTGGGGTGCTGGAAGGTGATCCTCTTGGAGACTCCATTGTCGTACTGGGGGACTTCAATGCGCCCCTGGGCAACGACAGTGAAACCTGGAGGGGGGTGATTGGGAGGAACGGCCTGCCCAATCTGAACCCAAGTGGTGTTCAGTTATTGGACTTCTGCGTTAACCACAGTTTGTCCATAACGAACACCATGTTCAAGCATAAGGGTGTCCATATGTACACCTGGCACCAGGACACCCTAGGTCGCAGGTCGATGATCGATTTTGTTATAGTGTCATCAGACCTGCAACCATATGTCTTGAACACCCGGGTAAAGAGAGGTGCAGAGCTGTCAACTGATCACCACCTGGTGGTGAGTTGGATCCGATGGCAGGGGGGGAAGCCATTCAGACCTGGTAGACCCAAACGTATGGTGAGGGTGTGCTGGGAACGTCTGGGTGAGGCCCCTGTCCGAGAGGTCTTCAACTCCCACCTCCAGAAGAACTTCAACCACATTCCGAGGGAGTCTGGAGACATGGAGTCTGAATGGGCCATGTTCTCCACCTTGATTAATGAAGCGGCGGACCAGAGCTGCGGCCGCAAGGTGGTCGGTGCATCTCATGGTGGCAACTCCCGAACCAAGTGGTGGAAACCAGTGGTGAGGGGGGCCGTTAAGCTGAAGAAGGAGTCCTATAAGGCTTGGTTGGCTTGTGGGACTCCTGAAGCAGCTGAGGTGTACCGGCAGGCCAAGCGGAGTGCAGCTTGGGTGGTTGCTGAAGCAAAAACCCGGGCATGGGAGGAGTTCGGTGAGGCCATGGAACAAGACTTTCGGTCGACCTCGAAGAGATTCTGGCAAACTGTCCGGCGGCTCAGGAGGGGGAAGCAGCTCCCTGTCCACACTGTGTATGGTGCGGATGGGGCGTGGTTGACTTCAATTGGGGATATCGTTGGGCAGTGGAAGGAATACTTCGAGGACCTCCTCAATCCCACTGATACGCCTTCCACAGAGGAAGCAGGACTTGTGGACGAGGGGGATGACTCGCCTATCACAGGGGCTGAGGTCGCCAAGGTGGTTAAAAATCTCCTTGGTGGCCGGGCCCCAGGGGGTGGAAGAGATTTGCCCTGAGTACCTCAAGGCCCTGCATGTTGTAGGGCTGTCATGGTTGACACGCCTCTGCAACATTGCGTGGAGGTCGGGGGCAATGCCTTTGGCATGGCAATCTGAGGTGGTGGTTCCTCTCTTCAATAAAGAGGACCGGAGGATGTGCTCCAACTTTAGAGGGATCACACTCCTCAGCCTTCCTGGAAAGGTCTATGCCAAGGTACTGGAGAGGACAGTCCAGCCGCTGGTCGAACCTCAGATTCAGGAGGAGCAATGTGGTTTTCGTCCTGGCCGTGGCACATCGGACCAGCTCTTTACCCTCTCGAGAATTCTTGAGGGTTCATGGGAGTTTGCCCCACCAGTTTACATGTGTTTTGTGGACTTGGAGAAGGCATTTGACCGCGTCCCTCGTGGTTTTTTGTGGGGGGTGCTTCGGGAGTATGGGGTATCGGGCTTATTGTTACGAGCTATTCGGTCTCTGTACAACCGTTGTGAGAGTTTGGTTCGTATTGCCAACACTCTGTCGGACTCATTCCCAGTGAGAGTTGGACTCCGCCAGGGCTGCCCTTTGTCACCGATCCTGCTCATAATTTTTATGGACAGGATTTCTAGGTGCAGCCAGGGAACGGAGGGTGTCATGCTTGGTGACCACAGGATCTCATCTCTGTTGTTTGCAGATGATGTTATCCTGTTGGCTTCATCCAGCAATGACCTACAGCTCTTGCTGGGACGGTTTGCCGCTGAGCGTGAAGCGGCTGGGATGAGAATCAGCACCTCCAAGTCTGAGTCCATGGTCCTCAGCCGGAAAAAGGTGGATTGTCCTCTCTGGGTTGGGGACAGGCTCCTGCCCCAAGTGGAGGAATTTAAGTATCTTGGGGTCTTATTCACGAGTGAGGGGAGAATGGAGTAAGAGATTGACAGACGGATCGGAGCAGCATCTGCAGTGATGCCGATGTTTTACCGGTCTGTTGTAAGAGGGAGCTTAGTTCTAAGGCAAAGCTGTCGACTTACCAGTGAATCTACCTTCCTACTCTCACCTATGGTCACGAGCTTTGGGTAATGACCAAAAGAACAAGATCGTGGATACAAGCGGCTGAAATGAGCTTTCTCCGTAGGATTGCTGGACTCACCCTCAGAGATAGGGTGAGGAGCTCAGTCATCCGGGAGAGGCTCAGAGTAGAACCACTGCTCCTGCACATTGAAAGGAGTCAGTTGAGGTGTAATGGGCATCTGATTAGGATGCCTCTTGGACACCTTCCACTTGAGGTGTTTCGGGCACGTCTCTCTGGGAGGAGACCCCGGGGCAGATCCAGGACTCGGTGGAGAGACTATAGGCGCTTTTCCACTAGCCCCACTCAGCCCCGGTTTGAAAACCCGGCTCTACTCACTTTGGTTCGGTTCAGCCTCAGTTGCTTTTCAACTACTGCTGGCGCACCTGCTGGCACACCTGCTGTGGGTGGGATTTGTTGAACAGCAGGCGGCGCCACACCCTCGTGACGTGAAACACACGCGACTGAATCCTCCACAACAAACATGGCTGATGACGAGGAGAGAAGGAAGGAGGAATGACTGTGACATGAAACTGGTTAAATCTATGGTGCTGACTTGTTGTGCTCTGCACAATCTGTGTGAGAGTCATGGAGAGACGTTTGACACTACATTGGATGATGCAGTAGATGAACCAGTGGTGGCAGCGGCACAGAGAGCAGAGGAGCAGGGTGGTGATATTGTAGCAAACTCAATATAAGCACCCTACTTGGCTTGACAAGTGGGTTGACCCTATTGGCGACACGGGTAGAGTGCGGGACTCCGGAGCGGGAGGTGTGAGTTCAAACCTGCCGGTGGGATGTCGCCATATTGAGCTGCACGTTACAATATAACATGTGATGCAATACTTGTCTATTTGTCCACATTTATGTGCATACATATTTCAAAAATGTTTTTTGTAAATAAAATGTTGTGCATGGTCCATCTCCCTGTCCTCTTGTTCATAACGCTTATCTGTTAAGAAGGTGCAAAGCCATCAGCCTAATGATGAGTCCACACTTCTGTTGTGATAATTGCTCACGCTGAGCGCTCTGACAGCCCCGTACGCTGTGGGGGTCACACATGACGTGTTCCTCCCCACACTCTCAAATTTTTTTCCCATATATTTTTCTCTTTAGCGTACAGAAATGGCAATACGCCCGTATTTGCTAAAATTGCATTTTCCCCGTATTAAAATACGGCGAAACCGTATCACTTGACAGGTATGTAATTACATGCAGAAACACCGCACAGGCCATCTTCACAAAAATCCAGCTCGACAAGCCACTTTTGCTTAGGTGGAAATGCAAATTGAACTATAAATCATGTGCTGATACATGTCATATTTTCCCATGTAAAGGTCTCCCACTTTTACTTACAAATTGATTTTTAATTTTTGGGAAAAGGAAATATAAATTTTGCACTTGTTGGTAACAACAGTTGCGTGCAACAAAAACACAGTTGTGTATCCTTGTCCAATCTGTCTACTGTTATTAGTGCCAAATTTTTGCTAGATTCCTTCTTAATTTATTAAATTTTGACTGATGATGCAACATTCAACTTACACGTACTTACCTTTATCAGTGTCTACAAGTTCAAGCACACCTGTACAACTGCTTATAACCTAAAAAAATGTACCCGTTCAAGAGAAATGGATTCAGCATTGCAAATTTGTTTAAAATAAAAAAAAAAAACCTACCAAGACATTACGTTTCGTTGTGTTGTTAAAAATTAAATTACCATTAGAAGGCTATACACCTGACCTGATGAACAGCAGCATGTGGAGTGAACAGAGAATGGAATGTGTATGTAATTATTGGCTTTTCTCATATGGTGTCATAACAGATAAACCAGACTTTTGATGCAAACAATACAATTTTATTCCAGAAGCAAAATTTACAAACAAAAAAACAGACTGGGCGATGACATCTCTGCGAGCTCTTCCCTTCGTAACGCAGCGAGGGCTTCATGCGCATCTGCCCGCACATCTGCAGCCACCTGTCGCAAATGCTGCATGTACTCCTGATACTTGCCGCTGGTCATGTTGCCGTTCCAAGAGCCGCATCTCCTCGTCATGCATGTTGACCATCGTTGATGTAAGGTCAGCGATGGGAGTTGTCTGTTTTCGTCTTGCCTAGATGGAAAGACAGAAAGGCATGGTCGTTAAAGCTGGATCACTACATATATTATGGAATTACACAGGTGAAAGTCTGTGGTGGAATGTCACTATTATATTATGCTTCATTGCTGTATATAAGCTGAACTGTCATGTTGCTGCCCCTCAGTAGAGCAGATTTTGCAACACGCAGGGTGCTGTCTTCGGCTGCAGCCCCCCTGCAAAACTAAAAAGGATTAAGATTAAGAATATGGATGGATGGATGGGTAATGTTTAAAATAGTTGCTTGTAGTGTGGCCGCAGAAATCTGAATGGGTTAATACAGTCAGCTGACGCAAAGCATTTCAATGAAGCATGTTGATTTCAACGGCAGTTCATGAGCTTTATTTGTTTGTCTAAAACAGGAGTTACAACAGCACTTCAATCACCACACCTAAAAATGGTTGTGGAACACCGATAAGTGAAGACCAAAGAATAACCTTTTTGTACATTTAAAAAGACATTTTCAATTAATTAATATGCAGCTACAGGAAATTGCATTAATCAATTTGGTACATAACTTGTTAGGCTCCAGCCCCACCGCAACCTGTAAAGGATTAAGCGGTAGAAGATGGATGGATGGATGGATGGATGGATTTTCGACCCTGGTTTCCGCTGCTGGACCTGTTTCAACCAAAAAAAAAAATCGTGGTTATTGTGCCTTACCGGCACTTGAACGTGATCCAGATGGAGCTGGTGATGTGGAGCTGATCCAGCTGGCGCTCCGGCAGACGCACACGCAGACGCAGCGCCAGGAGAGTCCGCTGTGTCAGTCATCTCCACTGAGGTGGATCCCTGTGATATGAAATGCGATTCTAGAAAGAAAATGCACGCAATTTAAAACTTAACACCAAAGTGCAACATGTACACAACACTCTCAAGTTTTTAACCGTAATACAATAAGCGTAATTCAGCGTTTTGTTCGCGCTAATACTTAACACAAAGCAAGCGTGAATCTGCAGTTGGCTGCAAAACAATACGCAAGCCTCAGTAACAACCGTTACTCACAATCTAACAACCTTCCTATTTCTTAAAAACAGTGAGCTTGGCATAGAACGGATCAAGTGGCGAACAGATGCGCAATATCAAATAAACACTCACCATCCACGGTTTCCAAGGGCCGTGACCGTGATCGTGTGGAGCCCAATGTCTCTCAGTGAACCACTTCCACTCCTTCCATCCGCTGAACTTGGAGCAATGTGGTCCTTCACTGCTCGGTAATCGCTTTTCAGCTTTTTCAGCTTCTCCCGACACTGTTTGGCAGTACGGATGTGCCCTTGAGAAGCCATCTGCTCGGACACCTGCATTTCAAGTAGATCCGTCCAACTCGCGCTGGATGCGATCGTGGCCTAATATAGAAAGAAAATTGCGCACCTCCTAATATATAATATTAGGAGTATATTATTATATAAGTATATTATACAGTATATTAATATAATATACCGTATTAAAGGGGCGCACTGTGTTCACTGCTGAACAATTACAAATGGCGGTTGTGGAGTAAATTCAGCAGAAAAAGTCGCTTTCATGACGTTACAACCTGACCAATCAGCGGCGACCAGTCTCTTAAAGTCATATCACAGCCATACTCAGCCCTACTTGGCCCGGTTAGACCCTGCCCTGGATCAGGTACGAAAAAAGTACCTGCTTAACCGGTGCTGGGGCTAGTAGAAAAGCGCCTAAAGCGGGCTGAGTGGTGCGGTGTAGGGCCAAGTGAGGCTAGTGGAAAAGGGCCTTATGTCTCCCAGCTGGTCTGGGAACGCCTTGGTATCCTCTCTGAAGAGCTGGAGCAGGTGGCTGGGGAGAGGGAAGTCTGGGCTTCTCTGCTTTAACTGCTGCCTCCGCGACCCGGACCTCCGGGAAAGCTGTAGAAGATGGATGGATGGATGTTAGTAGTTAGAAAAAACTGCATTTCATTGAAGTACTTGATTATAAAAGATGATTTTTTTTGCAAGAGACTTTCATATATTTATTACACACCGAGTGAAACATTTTAAACCTGATTTCATATTGATGATAATGATTATAGTTTTTAAAATTAAATGACAAATCCTGATTTTCTCATTTATGGAGATGGTCCAACGTAGATGAAGCTGAAGATGGGATCTGTTCTACTGCTGCTGAACATCATTGAGGGTCATTGTCAGGAATCTGAAAGTATTTGAACTCACAAAGACAAAAACATTCCAAATATTTGTCAATCAGATACGAGACATTTATTGCTCATATGAGTCTTTAACTTGTGCACAAGGAGCGTCACTGACCTTCTGTTACAGAATTGGAAGTGAGCGCTGCTGCTCACAGGCAGCATTACCTTTATATACACAAAGTAAAAGCTGGACATAATTACACAACATTTGCCCCACCCTTGTGAGTGATGCACAGAAATCAGACTTCTCATCACAAGAGTCTATCACAAGATTCTTTAGACAACAACTCAGCAGTTTCCAAACTTCAGTACAGACAGGACAATTATTTTTAACTTTCTTAGTAAGTTCCAGACATCATCAGACATGTTCATTAAAGGGCAACAAGTGAAAGGTACAAATCAGCAAGTATAGTTCAAAATCCATTATGAAATGATAACATGTATATACATAATGCATAATATGCATAATTTTCTGACATTCCCTCCTGTTTATCGTTTCATAATATTCTCATCACATGCAAACATCAGTACAATGTAACTTCAGAGCAGATTTTCTACATTGTCTTCACAAAGCATCATTTCCAAATTTATACAGGAGTACAGTCATCATTGTCCTCAGGTTTGGGGTTATGGCCATTATCAGTCTCATAGCCATCATCAGTCTCTTGGGGAAGTGGGGTATATTGTCCATATTGTCCTTCAGTGGAAATGGCCAAAAGAGTTTGTTGGAACATGAATGCATGCTGTGAAAGGGCGCGAGATATCATGGATCTGATACATGGAATGATACAACAACAGAAAAATGACACACAAATCAGAATCACACCAAGTGGTATAAGACTCCTTAAAAATACCTGCCACCAGGCACCTGAAAAGAACCATTGCAACCAACCTTGATCTGTCACATAATCTGCAGACATGGCTTTTTGAATGTTACGTAAAGCAGTAAGGGCATTAGTCATGTTGTTATTGTGTACATTATCTGGGACGTAAGTACAGCAGGTAAGATTAAATTTAACACATATTCCTCCATCTGCAGCTGTAAGCAAATCTAAGGCCATTTGATGCATCATTAGCATTTCCCGAAGAGAATCAATTTCAGCATTTTGTAATTTCACAATATCATAGGAAGCATTGACAAAAAGACCAAGTCTATAGTCTAGTGTCTCCACACGGAGCATTAACTTTGCAACCCCTTCCCAAGGAAACAATGAGAGGGCAATCTTTTGACCCTTAGTCCATAGTTTAAATTCCTCAGGGACATTTGCTCCCCAAATGCGATCATGTGGTTTTACCTGTGGTACTTGTCGTTTCTGTCGTGAGGGCTGTTGTATTTCCTTATCAATTATAAATGTGTGATCACTTACAAATATTGGAGCACACACTCCAGTCCAACCTGGTGAAAGTACAGGAAAAGCCCTGTGTCCACACAACCACCATCCCCCTTGAACCCAATAAGTGCCATTACTTGCTTTTCCTAATACTACTGGGGCTCCTTCACCTTGAACTGCAATTTGTTCGCAGTTTTTAGTAATACCATATGACTCTGTACCTACTGACTGTTTGTCACACATGGGGTGGTCATAACCAGAATACTTCATAACAACCCTTTGTGGTTTAAACCTATGCTTAGTGGTGAACTTCCAATTTACCCAGAATGTTTTATCACATGCACCTTTTTTCAGGCCACGAGAATAGGGATCTTTATCATCTATTTTAATATAATAATGCTGATAACCAATTCCTGCCATACTAGCATAACATTTGGCCTGAGATTTATTCATGGGCATTCCATAGATGGTTACCTGTTTAGCTGATTTAGGCATATAAGAGCATACATAACAATTTGATCTGTTAACAGACTTCACAACATTTGAAACATATTGATACCATGAATTAGAATATATTGGGTCAGGTTCATGATCTCCCTCTGTGAGCCACCAATGCTGGGTGTGATAGGTCCATCTCCGCTGTCGCTGTAGAACCGGGAAGGTGGTGAAAACGAAGGCCAGGATCAGAAGTGTAACAGAAACACAGGCCAGAATGCTTCCACAGGTCGCCATGGTGCCTGTTTCCCCTGGGAGTGTACCTGTGAACTCAGGTCACTATCTTCACCGGGGTTGAGACAGGTCTTATCCTTAAAAGGACTAGACCCCCCTTTGTAGCCGGACTTACCCTAGGGGTGGCTGGAGGTCACCTATGGGAACCTGAAGTCTCTTAACGTGAGAGAGGTGGATCCAGGATGGTCGTTCAGCAATTCTTACTGCAGTAGGAGTAGTCAACAGTACTTCATACGGTCCTAGCCACCTCACAGAAGTCCAGTTTTGGCGGTGGTGATTTTTGATGAAGATGTGATCACCTGGTTGGAGGGGATTCTCTTGGCCCTCCTGTGGATCAGAGAGAGATCTGACAGATTCAACATAGTCTCTGTTTTGTTTACAGGTTCTCAAGTGTTCCCCTAGACTTTTATAGGGGTTAGCAGGTATTAATGGCAAAAGGTCAGGCAACACATAGGGTCTATGGAAAGCACATTCAAATGGCGATAGGCCGCTTTTCTTATCTGGGATGGTGTTAATGTTTAGTTTAACTACTGTTAATGCTTTAGGCCATGTAAGTCCTTGATCATGCATCACCTTGTTTAGCATTTGTTTAATTGTCCCATTTTTCCTTTCCACTAGGCCTGCACTTTGTGGGTGATAGGCTGTGTGAAATTTCAGCTGTGTACCAACAGAGCGAGTCAAGTCTTTGACCATCTGTGCGGTAAAATGTGTACCATTGTCTGCATAGAGAATTTCAGGAATGCCAAATGTTGGAAAAATGTTGTTTTGTAAAACCTTACAAACAAACTTGGCATCTGCTTTAGCAGTGGGATGTATTTCAGTCCATTTGGTAAATGTGTCAATGAGAACCAGACAATATTGCAATTGTCCAACCTTAGACAGCTCAATAAAATCTATACACCACTGTGAAAAGGGTGCTTTAGGTGGTGGAAAACTACCTTGTCTCGTTCTCATAGCACCTTGAGCATTATTTTGTATGCAAACTAAACATTGTTGGCACACTTTTTTCAGTTCCTTCAGGATGCCTGGGCAATAAAAATGTTTTTCAGCTATTATCTTCATACCCCCTGCTGACACGTGGCCTCGGCCATGTGTCAGGAGCGCCACCCAGCGGTACAAGGAGGGAGGAAGAATTATTTTGTCATCATCTGTACAATAAACCCCATTGGAGGCTTTGACTGAGTGTGGAGGCATAGTCATCTGCTGTTGCTCGTCCAGTAGGACTGTAAGATCTACTGGTGAGGACACAAAACTAGTGGCTAGATGACCCCTAGCAGCACATTGAGCAGCATGGTCAGCTAAAGCATTCCCTTTGGATATCAGGTCTGTGCCTTTAGTATGAGCAGGGCAATGGACAATAGACAGTGTTTTAGGAAGCTTAAGAGCATCAGTAAGTTCCTTAAGGAGATCACTGTGTTGTGTTGGTTTACCAGAAGAAGTTGTAAACCCTCGAAGTTTCCACAATGCAGTGTGAGAGTGTGCAGCATTAAAGGCATATCTGCTGTCTGTGCAGATGGTGACATCAATGTTAGCAGCCCAGTGTAAAGCAGCAATTAAGGCCAGCAGTTCTGCTTTTTGAGCAGAGGCCGGTTGTGGCAGGTTTTTAACAATTAAGATCTCTGTCAAGGTGGTTACGGCAAAAGCAGTTGATGTGGACCCGTCAGGCAGTTTAGTAGATGATCCATCTGTAAAGAGCCAGAGGGAGTCCTGATTCACCTGTTGTGAGAGATCTGGACGAGGTAGGAAATCTGTTAATGACTGGTGAATGCAGTCATGATCTGGTGGATCTGTGTTGTCACCTGCAGAGGGTAGCAGTGTAGCTGGGTTCAATGAGGCACATCTCACAAAGGTAAGGTGTGGTTGTGTGAGTAGTGTCATGGTATAACGGAGACATCGTGCATTTGACAACATGGTGTGGCCATGCTCTGAAAGGAGAATGTCCACAGCATGTGGCACATGAACGACCAGTGGATGGTACAGGACAATGTCCAGCACCGCATTTACAGCGTCAACCGTGGCAGCAACTGTTTTCATGCACGGTGGAAGGCCCATAGCAACTGAATCCAGTCTTTTGGAATAGTAAGACAGTGGTTTATATTGCCCAGCATGCAATTGTGTTAGTACAGCTGACATGTGTCCCTCAACAGCATCACAAAACAAATGAAATGTCTCTTCATAATTAGGGATGTGTAGAGCACAAACATCAGATAGCATGGATTTTAAATGGTTAATAGCTACTTCATGTTCAGGAGTAAGGACAACCGGGGAATGCAGGTTGCCCTGAGGACCCTGAAGTAAAGCATACAGTGGTGCTGTGTGTTGTGAGAAATTGGGTAACCACTGCCTGCAATAATTCAGGGTGCCTAAGAGTGACATGAGCTCTTTCTTTGTTTTTGGGAGTGGTAAGTTCTGTATTGTACTGATTCGTGATTTTTCTAACATTTTCCCCCCAGCTGACAATGTATGCCCCAAAAATTTGACACTGTTTTTGCAAAATTGCAGTTTTTTCTTGCTGCACTTTAAGCCACTATCAAAGAGGAAGTGCAGCAAAGCCAGAGTGTCTTGTTTACACTGTTCCTCAGTAGTTGACGCCACTAGTATGTCATCCACATACAGGAGGATTTTAGATCCTGCAGGTGGTGAAAACTTAGCTATTAAAGCTGACATTTCTTGTGAAAAAATGGTTGGGCTCTCACAGTAACCCTGTGGCAGTCTGGTGTAAGTGTATCTGTTGCCCTTGAAAGTAAATGCAAACCAAAACTGGCTATTTTCATGTATTGGAATAGTAAAAAATGCATTACTGAGGTCAACCACTGAGAAAACAGATGAATCATGACCCACAGTGTTCAACAATGTATGAGGGTCGGGAACGGAAGGAGCTCTGGCCACAACTGCAGCGTTTACAGCTTGTAAGTCCTGGACTAATCTCCATCCAACACCGGGTGGAGCCTTTTTTACTGGGAAAAGAGGAGTGTTTACAGGAGAATTCAGACATGGTATGATCACTCCACTTGTCAACAGATCAGAAATGATTGGTTGGATGCCTTCTATTGCTTCTGGTTTTAAGGGATACTGTTTTTTGTAAGGGAATCCTCTCCCATTAGAATGAATTTGGACGGGAGTAGCATTTTTTAATTTACCAACGTCCGCATCTCCTGCAGACCACAAACCTTTTGGTAGAGCTTGTAACTCTCATTCACTAACAAATACAGGAGCAGATGGTACTGTGATTCCTAGAGCATCAGGTGGATGCTCTGTGCCACACAAATAGGTAATGTCAAAATGTAGAATAATGGACATGTGCATAGGAACATGATACAGCATTGTTGTGGGGGAAAATTCAACATTGAGAATGTCGGTGTTCCTCCAGTCTGTTACCTGCTGTCCCTGTTGGACTAATTTACCTGCGTCTGCCCAAAAATAATTCTTAGGTCCCCACATAGACATGTGTGGGGGTGTGCCTGTATTATGCAAGGGCCAAAGCTTTTGGGGCAGCACTACATCTAGTGCTGCTTCACCCTCAGCTTTAAAGTAAAGATGATTTGTCATTACTGTGATGGTAGGTTCACAGTACAGTGCTTCAGCCAATGCACAATCAAATGGCTCATTACAGCGTGTGTATTTCATGGTAACATGCAGTGGCCTTGGTTTCTGGAGATCCCTCACAAGGAACCATGTAAGAATACTTGTCATGTGTCTAGCACTTTCTAACCTGAGCGCAGTTTCTGCTTCGCTGTCAATTTGGAGATTGTAAGAATATAGGGTACCACATCCGTGGTCGTCACAATCCTCATCATTTATAAAAAATGCATGCTGATTTCTGAGAATAGTGTAATCATCCTTAATTTTGTCAGGACCTAAAATGATGTCTAGTTTGAAAAGCACATCTCTTCCCAGCAAGTTCACCGGGCAGGAGGGTGCTACTGCTACTGTGGTGACACAGGTGTGTCCAGTATTTGGGTCAACTATAGTTGCTGGGCCACAAACACTCTCAGTTGTGGTGGTTCCACCAGCATTTTGAATTCTTATAGTTTCACCTGTAGGGAAACACTGTGGTGGAATTTCACGCATTGTTGTTTTTGTGGCTCCTGTGTCACACAGAAATTTTACTTCTTTCCCATTAACTAGTAAAACAATGGTAGGAGCTGAAGTAGTGCTGCAGTACATGTTTAAATTAGTCATTTGTCATTTGGGTCACATATACAGTGTCTGTATCATTTTCTGAGGAGGCAAAAAGCATAACTGGTTTAACCTGAGTTTTCTTTTTTAGTTTTGCCTCTGCTACATGAAAAACATGATCTTTAAACTCCTCTTGAGTGCATGTTTTAAGTGTCACACATGATACTTTGATTGCCTCTTTAAGTTCTGTGGGTAGAGTGTCTAAAGATGTGTATTTAAACAAGAGGAGCTCTTTTGCAGTGTCTATTTCTCCCACTACAGCTGTAAATATCTTATTGAAGCGACACCAGTATTCCTGTATGTCTTCACCTGGTTTCATCCTGGTCATGGCCACATCAGAGAGGGTTTTAATGGGTTTATAATGGCCTGACATTCTTTCAAGTATTTCTGCTATTAGATAACCAAGAGTAGCTTTGTCTCTCTCTGGTTGATATTCGCCATCTCCCCACGCATGATTCTCCAAATCTTGGCAAAATAAATCAAATTTAGCTCCTAGGATCACTCTGAGAATTTTAATCATTTCCTCAGCACTTGGATTATACATCAGCCTAATCTCATCTATTTCTTCAGTGCACCTTTTTATATCACTCTCTGGTTTGGGTACAGCCTTTGCAATGTTATGCATTTCTGCTAAGGTCCAAGGCTTGTAGGTAGTGGCAGTTCTAATTATACTGGTTTTAATTTTGTCACCACCGGCCGTTTCATGAGTAATTGGCACACAAATAGGTTTTTTCAATAAATGGAAAATTGGCACTTGTTTCTTCTTTTTGTTTAATAACATTTTCTAGTTTATATATATCCGCCACTAATTTAGCATATGGACCCTCCTTAGGATCTTCACAGTCTGTGTTAGCGTGAGGAGGCGGAGGCTCGGCGCCGCTCTGAACCAGGGGTAAGGGCGGCGCTGAGCTGGAGCAGCCAGCGCTGGCTTGGACATTCATTTTTACGTTCGCCGCTCCTTTTCCTGCATATTTCTTTTTCCCTTCATCTGCCTTTGTTTTAGCTTCTGCCGCGGCATTTGCCCAAAGTGTAGCGCATTGTAATTCTGGGCTTGGTTTGTTGGTCTTTTTATTTTTTCCTCTATTTCTTGACGTCATTTCTATTGTACTTACTAACACTTGACATTCATCCACGCTCAACGTGGGTTTAAATGAGAAATCCTTTTCCCATTTATTTAAATACTTATTAGGATCCTTCACTTTTTCCTTATCCTTTAATTTTTCATTGTAATTTCTTATTGTCCTGCGCGCAATTTCTTCTCTTTTCTTCTGCTTACCTTTCACTTGTCTATCCGGTTTTCCTGTACAATTGCCCATTTTATGTAGCTGTGAAACGCCGTCACCCTACCTTCTGGAAATTATTGTGCTCACTTTTTGGATGGAAATAGATTCTCACACAACAATTATTTTTACCACCAGGAAAATTGTGGGTTCCCCTCACAATACCATTACTTAGCGTCAGCTTGACCTGTGGTTACACTGATAACAATTGCATTTCCGCGATTTAGACAAGAAACTTCACTCACTTTAACCTCTGCTAGTGCGGAACGCCGTCACCAGACAGAGGTAGGACGTCGCAGGCTCACAGAGTTCTCTGAAGGCGAGTTTCCAAAACTGACCGGCAGGTCAGACCATGCATGGGTTTCAACCTGGAGCCCGCTCCGTTACTGCCTCTGGCTGGGTTGTTGGCGAACCATCCTCTGCTACCAAGTATGTCAGGAATCTGAAAGTATTTGAACTCACAAAGACAAAAACATTCCAAATATTTGTCAATCAGATACGAGACATTTATTGCTCATATGAGTCTTTAACTTGTGCACAAGGAGCGTCACTGACCTTCTGTTACAGAATTGGAAGTGAGCGCTGCTGCTCACAGGCAGCATTACCTTTATATACACAAAGTAAAAGCTGGACATAATTACACAACATTTGCCCCACCCTTGTGAGTGATGCACAGAAATCAGACTTCTCATCACAAGAGTCTATCACAAGATTCTTTAGACAACAACTCAGCAGTTTCCAAACTTCAGTACAGACAGGACAATTATTTTTAACTTTCTTAGTAAGTTCCAGACATCATCAGACATGTTCATTAAAGGGCAACAAGTGAAAGGTACAAATCAGCAAGTATAGTTCAAAATCCATTATGAAATGATAACATGTATATACATAATGCATAATATGCATAATTTTCTGACAGTCATCATGCTACAGTACAGGACTGTGGTCTGCTGCAGAACATTAAAATGTCAGAGCTGATACAAGGCAGAACATCGAATTATTTAGCTACATGATGGTCAGAAATGATAATGGTAAACTGTTATATTTTGTACAGGTCATCAAGTAAAAGGTAAAGAAAAAACAATTATTATAATGAAAATAATAATAACAATTTGACCTGCTTCCCTCTGAACGCTCACATGCACAGAACTGAGGACCTTTAAATTATCACTGTAACACACCTCTGTCTTTGGACGCCGCACTTTCATGTATATTGACCCATCCGTGAAATCACAACTGTCCATATTTTCCATAATCCTTGGGCCATTTTCCTCTATTATGTGTTCTGCACTCCACACTCATATGTACATAGTTTCACCCAGAAAGCCACTACCACACCTGTATAAATACCTATGGGCTATTTATTACCTCCGCCAAGGAGGTTATGTGATCATCGGCGTTGGTTTGTCTGTTTGTTTGTTAGCAAGATAACTCAAAAACTTATGGATGGATTTTCATGAAATTTTCACAGATTGTCAGAAATGGGGTATCCTACAGATGATTAGATTTTGGTGATCCGGATCACCGTCCAGAAGAAAACCGCCATTACGGAAAATGCCATTTTCGTGAATAATTACTGAACCACTAATCCTATCATTGTCAATTCAATTGCTAGTCATATGTTTTCATGGTCAAGGAATCTGAAACCGTACACACAAACACTGTATGGGGGGAACTGTGGCGCTTGGTGGAGGTCTGCGCTCTCCGAGTGCTTTTCTAGTTGTTTTTACTTTTACCTTCACCTCAGTCACATGGTAAATCGTGTGTTCTATAACTGTTTTATTTCAAATTCTTCTCACTTACTTTATTGCTCAGTAGCCTGGTGGAGCACCCACAATTTAGTTGTGCTGTACAACTGTATGCTGTGTGTTGTGTCCATAATTAATAACACAACATAATAAAAATAATGTTTTTGGAAG
Source organism: Pholidichthys leucotaenia (assembly GCA_020510985.1). Classification (NCBI taxonomy): domain Eukaryota; kingdom Metazoa; phylum Chordata; class Actinopteri; order Cichliformes; family Pholidichthyidae; genus Pholidichthys; species Pholidichthys leucotaenia. Next base: position 13,866,849 of record CM035847.1, on the reverse strand, counting down.
TTGTCTGTGTTTTTTCAACTGATTTAAGACAATTTTGCACCGCTGAATCCAAAAATGACATCCGTTTCTCTCCATCAGGTCAGGTTTTTAGGTTTTTCACATTAACACACATCAGGTCAAGCCTCAGATCACCTACTAACCTTTTACCAATTATCACATAGGTTTTACCTGAATGCATGTTAATCAACACAGACCATTAGCTTCTAATATGTTTTTTTTTAATTCAAACCATTTCACTAAATTACTTCACCCATACTCAGTTAAACATCTAAATAGGTCTACCAAAGCACACACGGGGCACAAACCCAGTAAAGAAAACATATACATAATGACATGTGGGAAAACTCAAAACACACAAACTTAAAGTCCACTGTTGTTTCTCGGTGGAAAGCCCCCCACCCCCACCCCTCTTAGATTGCCATCTCGTGGTTCCCAGCCAGGATATCTCCTTTTCCTCATCTCTGCTGACTGACTGTGTCGTCTTCTTCGCACTACCACCCGACGCGGCACGTTGGGGTGCCTCCATGTCTCGAATGGGCCTACTGTGAGGAGTTTGTTCCCACATTACTGTGTAAGAGGACTGTTGACGCCATATTGTGGCTATGGAGGTAACAAGCTGGCATCATGGGTTCGCTGGAGTTGATGGCGAGATACTAGTCGGCAGTGGTGTCCAATATCCAGTTCGTGGTGACGAAGGGTCGAACGTGATGGGCTGGGACCAATTCTATGGACTGGGCTTCACGATCACCAGTGGCATGGGAGAGGAGTGGTCAGGTCTGTGATTTGTGGGACCGGCTGGTTCCGAGAGTGGTGGACGATGCAGAATGGGACTAATGTTGGCCTAGTATTCTGGGAGATGGACAGGAACAATCCCACCCAGGGCCATAGCGGGAGGGTTCCGGTGCCAGGGCCCAGGTTACCCTGGATGTGAGAACTGGGTGGCACAGTGGAACGCCTGTGACAGCGGGTGGAGTTGAGAGGATGGCTCCCTCTGCTTCCGGAGTTTGGCCGGGAGGTACCAAGAAGCAAGGGGCTGTAACGGCTTCACCGGTGTTACAAATGAAAGACAGCAGGGCAGGACCGGCTGGCACAGTGAACCGATGTGCCACACAGGAGCACTGGAGGCTGAGTCGGGCTTCTCGAGGGGTTGCTGGTGTAGTTCGACCCATTGAGGAAGCCCGATTTAGACGTCGTGGACACTGGAGGCTGTCGAGCTCCTCTGGTGGTCGCTGACGTGGTTCGACCCAAGGAGGAGGCTTGGTTGAGAGGGATCTATGGCAAGCAGAAACGATGAGAGGAAAGGGGCAGCTGCAGGTGGTGGCCGTTCGGGAGGACGGTTACCTTCAGTTGTCCGATGACTCATGGAGACACCCCAATGAGCTGCGGCGCCAATGAGGAAGAGGAGGCGTCAGGGCCCCGATGTGGGTCATCTCCAGGGGCGAAGCAAAGAAGCAGCTCTGGACGGACCCGCCGGACAGGTCTCCGGGGGTTGGTTTCTCCATCGGGACAGTATGGTGGTAGGGGGCGATGTGTCAAAGTTGAATGATTAACATGTGAGTAGCAGAAATGTTAACATGTGCGCTACCCAGGCTGCGTTGCTGTCTTGTCGACATGGTTAATGCATAAAAGTGGCTATGTTAAGTGCCCAGTTTACAAAAGAATTTTGCCAGGGTGCTTGAACCAAAATGTTAGTATGTGTGAATTGCCCGAGCCACGCAGTTAGTATGTTTCACTCGTAGTTGCTGTGTGAGTTGACCAAGTTTAAAAAAAAACAAAAAAGCCCAAAGATGTTTGTATTAATGTGTTTAATACATGGTTGATGTGTGGTTTGCCCGGGTTATGGGGTGAGTGTGCTGGGGTTTTCACAGCAGGGTGTGAATGTACATGAGAACTGCCAAACTGATGGAAAAAATGCACATTTGCAATCAAAAATCTGTCTAATTTAAGTGGTATGGTAGCTGAAACTGCACGAGTAAAAGTATGCTATCTTTATATTAGCGGTGTTATTGCGTTAATGCTTTGCCCCCATTAACGGCGACAGATTTTGTGATTGCAGTTAATGGCAGCTTACAGCAGAAAGTGCAAACAGTACTTTTTGGCTGAGCAGCTCTCTGTACCAAAGCCACTCTGGCCATAGACAGTGTGTTCTATGCAGACATTGTGAGTCAAACAAGCTGGGTGACAGCCATGGAAATCCCCAAAGTGCTGTCATGTTTCAGTTTGCAACGTTATCTGTCGGAGCTCTCACCTGGATAATTGTTACAGCCTCCTCCAAAACTTGGCCTGGATGTTGGGTTGTTCTTCTTTGGAAGCTGGCTAGCTGGTTAGAAGCTACATGCTAGGTTGTAGCCGACCTCCAGCAGCTTTAACAGACAGAAATTCGCCTGTTTTAATCCTCACAACTTTGGGTCAAACTGTTGGCAAGTACCAGTCTAAAAAAAAAAAGTCTCAAGCTGTGTTCGTAATGTCCATTCACTCCCCCGCTGTTTTTGCAGCACGGTGGGGTGTCATCACGGGTGAGATAGTTGTTTATGTTTGCAGTTTTTCTGCTCAAAGGGAAATTGTGTCCATTGTGACACATGAGGTCCATGGTTTTGTGCTGACCTGCTTAAAAGTTGTGGATGTTAGCTATGGGAGAAAGAGCAAGCTGCATTTGTGGCTGCTGGTTGGATGCTGAGTTGTGTTGCAGTGATATTATTGAGCCCTGGCATTCCGTTGTTTGCACATGCAGTCTACTTTTGAGAATTTTCTGGAGAATATCCTGGATAGTTTTTGTCATTTTGGATATGTTGACAGCTTTAATAAACCTACAGGTGAAGACAGCAAGCATATTTGTCCACTTCCATGTTCATAATAGTATGACAAACTTGAAAATTACCAACTCAAGGTACACTGCATCTGTATGGAAAAACACACGATTAAAGCATTTGTAATCACGATTAACTCAACTTTCCAAAACATTAATCATGATTAAACATTTTCATTGTCCAACACCACTCATAATAATGTAACAAGGCCCAACAGTTCTTTGTTTAAACGTTTTTTTATTTTCCCTTCAGAAGGGCCACTCAGCCAGACAAAGCAAATGGGCTGTTGCCCGGGCAACAAAAGTCTGAATGTGTGCACTTCCTTGCAAGGAAAGATTGAAAAACAATGCTACTGGGGAGCCGTTACTCTGTCACACTGTGAGCTATTAGCTGCTTTTCTTATTAAACATCATAAAGAGGAGAAAATGTCAAGCTCCCTGATTGGCTGAGCTGCCCTCAATTAAAGTCAATTTTCTTCTATTCTGGCAGAGGAAATATTAATCGATGTTTTTATTTTATTCATATCATTTAGATCAGTGGTTCTCAACTGGTCTGGCTTTGGGACCCACCATCACCCCTCAATGACAAGCCGCGACCCAAATCAAAGATTTTCAAATTCTCAAATTTACTGAATGTAAAGATTGTGCATTTTGAACCTGAGGTAGAAGAAGAGAATATCACAGTATACAAACACAAAACAAATTTAATGATTAACCAAAATGACCAGTAAGTGGCAATACAACAGAGGGAACAATTCCCTTTAAATTAGCTGCATTTTAAATTAAAAATTAAACAAAAAGTGCAATTCAAAAGAATTCAAGTCTCAAAATTGACTTTTCTTCTGATTGTTTTTTTCAGTATTTACCTACTGATAAGGTTATGTGCTTTGAAGAAAATGAAGGAACACTCACTAAAACCTGTAACAGTGACATCATAGACCTGAGTCTGGAGGAATTAATGGGAGAACTGGGGATGTTTTTTGCTCTTGACAAGAGTCTCAGTGTCTGGAGTTATATTAGACAAAGCGACTCTGAGGTCCTGCTCAATGTCCAGTCTGTTTCTCTGTTTTGTCTTCAACTGAACCAGAGCTGAGAAGCCACACTCACAGAGATAGGTAGTGCTGAAAGGTAGGAGGGTTTTTACTGCTCGAATGGCAAGAGAAGGATACTCGCTCATCACAGTGCTGCACGAGAATTGCGAGAGGCTTACCTCCGTGAACCTCTTTTTCAGCATGCGGTCACATGATAGCTCCACCAGCTGACTCTCTTCGTTGCTTGGCAACATAATGCTTTCCATGTCGATTCCAAAGGGATCGCGTATCCCAGGGGTCCCAAAACTTTTTCCTGTGAGGGCCACATAACTTTTGCCTTCTCTGATGGGGGCCGGGGTCAGTTTGTAACAGAAAAAGGGTGACGATCGCAGGGGTGCCTAAACGTAAACATTTATTGTTTTCCAGAAAGCCACAAATGACCAAATATTAATAACCCTTTCTGGGATCTTCACAGGAAAAAAAGTCAGAAAATAAATAATAACACTATTAATGAAATAAATAATAACCAAATAACCCTCTCTGGGTTCTTCACAGAAAAAAGTCCATGGAACATTAACTTTGTGTTGTGCCGTGCACAATCTGAACAGGTAAAAGTTCAGCTTAGTTGTCAGAGCAGAATCTCTTCCTTAAATGACTCATATGAGCAGTCTCTCAAAGTTCTTGTGTTTCTTCCTTATAATCCTTTTGTAGGTTCCAGCAGGCTTGTAGACACCGCTGCTGAACAGCCTTTTCTTTGCATTGAACAAAAAAATAATCGTTTGTCCACTGCAGGTTAAATACCCTGCATTCTGAATAAATTTTTCTCTTAGCTAACCTTTTCACCATTATTCCATTTTATTTGACAGGGGTGAGTCTAGGATTTACTTATTTTTTTTTTTCTGGGGGGGGGGGGGGGGGTTCAGATAGGGGCACAGACAGAATGTCACATTCTATGCGTGTATTAGTCTCGATCGCGTGGCCAGACTGAAAAAAAAAAAAAAAATCATCACGCTTACCAGTGAGGAGGAAAAATCAGTGCAGGCGGACACAGCAAGCCGAAGTTTAAAGGTGTTTTATTCCTCCATCACGAGGCTCAGCCAGCGCTCTGTGAGAGAGCTCTGAGCAGATGTCTAAGAACGAATTCTAAGTACGATAGTGAGGCATGAACAGGTAGCTCTTTATACAGTGATACAGAGAATCCATGGCACAGAATGCATAGCTGAGCACACGCTCAGCAGGGGAACGAGACAGCGCTCGGCCGACTTGGAAGCGAGGTGCGGGAGGGGGTGGAGGGGGTAAGCGTCCGATATTGTTCAGGGGGCCGGGCCAAATGTGGAGGCGGCGCGGGCCGTAGTTTGGGGACCACTGGCGTATCCAGTCCGTTTTGCCATGCTCAATTAGCATATACAAACAAACGGTGTGAGTCTTCTTCTATGGTGCGAAATATGGTGTCGCCCACCACCTACTGCCATCTACTGTTAAGGAGTGTGAATGACACTATGTTGATTTATTTCTTGATATTTTATTTGCCCAGGCAAAGGCCTGCGACCCACTGAAAACAGGTCCGCGACCCACTTTTGGGTCGCGACCCACCAGTTGAGAATCACTGATTTAGATGATATTAGAAAATACATGTAGATCATTGATATTTGATTTGACTTATAACTTCATCAGGTGCTGAGCTACAGCAATTTTTAGTTTTTTTTTAGGTCATCTTTAATATTTTATCCAGTTTAATGTCAGTGTAATCAAACAGTTTTACAAATACTGACCTCAGAAACACCCACACAACTCTGTTCTATTTGGCGTCCCCAAACCAATGTAGCCACGCCATGCCACTGTTCACGCCATGATGGTGCAGTGACTACACCTGTGTGTCTTTGTGGGGGTGTGAGGTCACACCTGAAAACTGACTGACCACAGTCACACAGAAGCCAACCGAGACACAGGCTGAGCAGCTGGAATTTTAGGTTCTCCAATTTATTTTATTTCTCCAGATAACAAGTGAACTACAGGAAACTATTTATTCAGACAGACATTTAATGAGAAAGAAACATCCTTACAATTTCAAGTTTTTTCAAGAACTTTATGTAAGATTCAATCACTTTTAAAATCCTTAAAATACAATATTAAAATTCATACATTTTCAAGGGTTTCCAGCACCCGTGGCAACCCTGGTCTGATTTGGCACTATGCAAATGAAGCTGGTTTGAAAATAAATGAACTGAGTTGATTGAGCAACAACAACAGAGAAGAAAAAGTCAGACATACAATCAAAACATGGAGCATCTCTGCTTTCTAAATGAAATGTTGGTTCAGACATTTAAGGGATTTGAATCCAGTACAGCCTGATCTCAGGGCAGAGGTTGCATTAAATGAAAATTGTCCTTCATTGACAGATATTTTTCAGCAATGACAGAAAATTCTGAAAGCTCTGTCATGTGATAGATTACACTGAAGGTGATCTAATTAAAATGAGATACTAGATCATAACAGAATTTTTACAACCATGTCTTTCAAAATGACAAAGTCTAGAGCAACCTGTGTCTCAGGGATTCTAAACTTGAACCTGTAACCACAGGAGGAGCTTCCCGTCTCACAAGAGATCAAAGTCTATGTGAAAGGTGTCTCACTTTTAACTCTACTGTGGATCATTCCATGTGATTTTAAGAGATTCACTCCAGCAAAACCCTTTCCACATTCAGCACATAGATTTATTTAACTTCACTGTGGGGAGTTGATGTTGTCCCAAGTTATTTTTCTTCACAAAGGCCTGAAAACATTGAACACACACAAATGGATTACCTCCAGTATGGATGAATTCATGTTTTCTTCAAGTACTCGTCCGAGTAAAGGCTTTTCCACACTGTTGACATACAAAATGTTAAACACCAGTGTGGATGAGTTCATGTGTTCTTAAGTGGCTCATCCGAGTAAAGGCCTTTCCACACCGACCACACACAAACTGCTTAACTCCAGTGTGGATGAGTTCATGTTTCCTTAGGCTACCCCTTTGAGTAAAGGCCTTTCCACACAGACCACACACAAACTGCTTAACACCAGTGTGGATGAGTTCATGTTTCCTTAGGCTACCCCTTTGAGTAAAGGCCTTTCCACACTGACCACACACAAACTGCTTAACTCCAGTGTGGATGAGTTCATGTTTCCTTAGGCTACCCTTTTGAGTAAAGGCCTTTCCACACTGACCACACACAAACTGCTTAACTCCAGTGTGGATGAGTTCATGTTTCCTTAGGTTACCCCTTTGAGTAAAGGCCTTTCCACACTGACTACACACAAACTGCTTAACTCCAGTGTGGATGAGTTCATGTTTCCTTAGGCTACCCCTTTCAGCAAAGGCCTTTCCACACAGACCACACACAAACTGCTTAACTCCAGTGTGGATGAGTTCATGTCTTCTTAAGTGGCTCATCCGAGTAAAGGCCTTTCCACACAGACCACACACAAACTGCTTAACTCCAGTGTGGATGAGTTCATGTTTCCTTAGGTTACCCCTTTCAGTAAAGGCCTTTCCACACAGACCACACACAAACTGCTTAACTCCAGTGTGGATGAGTTCATGTGTTCTTAAGTGGCTCATCCGAGTAAAGGTCTTTCCACACAGACCACACACAAACTGCTTAACTCCAGTGTGGATGAGTTCATGTTTCCTTCGGCTACCCCTTTCAGTAAAGGCCTTTCCACACAGAAACTGCTTAACTCCAGTATGGATGAGTTCATGTGTTCTTAAGTGGCTCATCCGAGTAAAGGCCTTTCCACACTGACCACACACAAACTGCTTAACTCCAGTGTGGATGAGTTCATGTCTTCTTAAGTGGCTCATCCGAGTAAAGGCCTTTCCACACAGACCACACACAAACTGCTTAACTCCAGTGTGGATGAGTTCATGTTTCCTTAGGCTACCCCTTTCAGTAAAGGCCTTTCCACACAGACCACACACAAACTGCTTAACTCCAGTGTGGATGAGTTCATGTGTTCTTAAGTGGCTCATCCGAGTAAAGGCCTTTCCACACCGACCACACACGAACTGCTTAACTCCAGTGTGGATGAGTTCATGTTTCCTTAGGTTACCCCTTTGAGTAAAGGCTTTTCCACACTGACCACACACAAACTGCTTAACTCCAGTGTGGATGAGTTCATGTTTCCTTAGGCTACCCCTTTCAGTAAAGGCCTTTCCACACAGACCACACACAAACTGCTTAACTCCAGTGTGGATGAGTTCATGTGTTCTTAAGTGGCTCATCCGAGTAAAGGCCTTTCCACACAGACCACACACAAACTGCTTAACTCCAGTGTGGATGAGTTCATGTTTCCTTAGGTTACCCCTTTGAGTAAAGGCCTTTCCACACTGACCACACACAAACTGCTTAACTCCAGTGTGGATGAGTTCATGTGTTCTTAAGTAACTCATCAGAGTAAAGGCCTTCCCACACTGACCACACACAAACTGCTTAACTCCAGTGTGGATGAGTTCATGTGTTCTTGAGTTACTCATCAGAGTAAAGGCCTTTCCACACTGACCACACACAAACTGCTTAACTCCAGTGTGGATGAGTTCATGTGTTCTTAAGTGACTCATCCGAGTAAAGGCCTTCCCACACTGACCACACACAAACTGCTTAACTCCAGTGTGGATGAGTTCATGTGTTCTTGAGTTACTCATCAGAGTAAAGGCCTTTCCACACTGACCACACACAAACTGCTTAACTCCAGTGTGGATGAGTTCATGTGTTCTTAAGTGGCTCATCCGAGTAAAGGTCTTTCCACACAGACCACACACAAACTGCTTAACTCCAGTGTGGATGAGTTCATGTTTCCTTCGGCTACCCCTTTCAGTAAAGGCCTTTCCACACAGAAACTGCTTAACTCCAGTATGGATGAGTTCATGTGTTCTTAAGTGGCTCATCCGAGTAAAGGCCTTTCCACACTGACCACACACAAACTGCTTAACTCCAGTGTGGATGAGTTCATGTCTTCTTAAGTGGCTCATCCGAGTAAAGGCCTTTCCACACAGACCACACACAAACTGCTTAACTCCAGTGTGGATGAGTTCATGTTTCCTTAGGCTACCCCTTTCAGTAAAGGCCTTTCCACACAGACCACACACAAACTGCTTAACTCCAGTGTGGATGAGTTCATGTGTTCTTAAGTGGCTCATCCGAGTAAAGGCCTTTCCACACCGACCACACACGAACTGCTTAACTCCAGTGTGGATGAGTTCATGTTTCCTTAGGTTACCCCTTTGAGTAAAGGCTTTTCCACACTGACCACACACAAACTGCTTAACTCCAGTGTGGATGAGTTCATGTTTCCTTAGGCTACCCCTTTCAGTAAAGGCCTTTCCACACAGACCACACACAAACTGCTTAACTCCAGTGTGGATGAGTTCATGTGTTCTTAAGTGGCTCATCCGAGTAAAGGCCTTTCCACACAGACCACACACAAACTGCTTAACTCCAGTGTGGATGAGTTCATGTTTCCTTAGGTTACCCCTTTGAGTAAAGGCCTTTCCACACTGACCACACACAAACTGCTTAACTCCAGTGTGGATGAGTTCATGTGTTCTTAAGTAACTCATCAGAGTAAAGGCCTTCCCACACTGACCACACACAAACTGCTTAACTCCAGTGTGGATGAGTTCATGTGTTCTTGAGTTACTCATCAGAGTAAAGGCCTTTCCACACTGACCACACACAAACTGCTTAACTCCAGTGTGGATGAGTTCATGTGTTCTTAAGTGACTCATCCGAGTAAAGGCCTTTCCACACTGACCACACACAAACTGCTTAACACCAGTGTGGATCAGTTTATGTGTTTTTAAGCTACCCAACAGTGTGAAACCTCTCCCACAGTCTTCACAAAAGTATTGTTTATCCCTAGTGTGGTGTTTGCTCTGTATTCTTCTTCTACTCTTGTCACTGTGTGATTTTGCTTCATTTGCTGCAGTTGGAGGATCTTCATCTTCCTGCAGTTGATGAGGGTTCACTCTGTTTTTCCTCTCATGTTCCTACAGCAACAAGAAGAAAAGAAAAAAAACAGGCTGTGAACATACAGTGCTGTGAAAAACTATTTCAAAAAAGTATTCCACACATTCATTGATGTGGAAACCAACTTGTGTATCAACTTGATAGACATTGAAAACATTAAATGTTTTATGGAAATATTCATCGTTCAAATATACCAAAACTAAATGAAAAGTACAATTACTTTTCAGAAGCAATCGATTGCATTTACAATTATTTTCCAGGATTCCACCAAGTAACTGATGAGTATTTGGACCCAAATCTGCCATTTATATAAAGTGGTGGTTGAAAGTTTGTGAACCCTTTAGAATTTCCTGCATAAATATGACCAAAAACCTCATCAGATTTTCACACAAGTCCTAAAAGGAGATAAAGAAAATCCAGTTAAATGACAAAAATATTTTACTTTTTCCATTTGTTTATTGAGGAAAATGGTCCAACATTAAATAAAGTGCATTCGGAAAGTATTCACAGCGCTTCACTTTTTCCACATTTTGTTATGTTATAGCCTTATTCCAAAAGTGATTAATTCCATCCATCTTCTACCGCTTTTCCGGAGGTCTAGGTCACGGAGGCAGCAGTTCAAGCAGAGAAGCCCAGACTTCCCTCTCCCCAGCCTCCTGCTCCAGCTCTTCAGAGAGGATACCAAGGCGTTCCCAGACAAGCTGGGACTCTCCACTGAGTCCTGGGTCTGCCCCGGGGTCTCCTCCCAGTCGGATGTGCCCGAAACACCTCAAGTGGGAGGCGCCCAGGAGGCATCCTAATCAGATGCCCATAACACCTCAACTGACTCCTTTCAATGTGGAGGAGCAACGGTTCTACTCTGAGCCTCTCCCGGATGACTGAGCTCCTCACCCTATCTCTGAGGGTGAGTCCAGCAATCCTACGGAGAAAGCTCATTTCAGCTGCTTGTATCCGCGATCTTGTTCTTTCGGTCATTACCCAAAGCTCGTGACCATAGGTGAGAGTAGGAACGTAGATTGACTGGTAAATCGACAGCTTTGCCTTAGAACTCAGCTCCCTCTTACAAAAGACCGGTAAAACATCGGCATCACTGCAGATGCTGCTCCGATCCGTCTGTCAATCTCGCTCCATTTTCCCCTCATTCATGAATAAGACCCCAAGATACTTAAACTCCTCCACTTGGGGCAGGAGCCTGTCCCCAATCCAGAGAGGACAATCCACCTTTTTCCGGCTGAGGACCATGGACTCGGACTTGGAGGTGCTGATTCTCATCCCAGCCGCTTCACACTCAGTGGCAAACCGTCCCAGCAAGAGCTGTAGGTCATTGCTGGATGAAGCCAACAGGACATCATTATCTGCAAACAACAGAGATGAGATCCTGTGGTCACAAAGTATGACACCCTCCATTCCCTGGCTGCACCTAGACATCCTGTCCATAAAAATTATGAACAGGATCGGTGACAAAAAGCAGCCCTGGCGGAGTCCAACTCTCACTGGGAATGAGTCCGACTGAGTGTTGGCAATACGAACCAAACTCTCATACAGGGACCAAATAGCTCGTAACAACAAGCCTGATACCCTATACTCACGAAGCACCCCCCACAAAAAACCACGAGTGACGCGGTCAAATGCCTTCTCCAAGTCCACAAAACACATGTTAACTCGTTGGGCAAACTCCCACGAACCCTCGAGAATTCTCGAGAGGGTAAAGAGCTGGTCCGATGTGCCACGGCCAGGACAAAAACCACATTGCTCCTCCTGAATCCGAGGTTCGACCAACGGCCGGACTCTCCTCTCCAGTACCTTGGCATAGACCTTCCCAGGGAGGCTGAGGAGTGTGATCCCTCTAAAGTTGGAGCACACCCCCACCCTCAGGGTGGAACCATCACCCTGGTTTGCCATGCCAAAGGCACTGCCCCTGACCTCCACGGAATGTTGCAGAGGCGTGTCAACCATGACAGCCCAACAACATCCAGGGCCTTGAGGTACTCAGGGTGAATCTTGTTCACCCCCGGGGCCCGGCCACCAAGGAGGTTTTTTTTTGCTTCAGCAACCACCCGAGCTGAACTCCGCTTGGCCTGCCGGTACACCTCAGCTGCTTTGGGAGTCCCACAAGCCAACCAAGCCTGATTGGACTCCTTCTTCGCCTCGCCTTCACAGGCCCGTGGCTCTGAGAGACATCCGTCACTACCAGAAATCCACGGAGCTGCTCATCCGTAAGCTGCCCGTCCAGCGCCTGGTGAGGGAGATCGCTCAGGACTCCAAGACCGTCCTGCGTTTCCTGAGCTTCGCCGTCATGGCTCTGCAGACCAGCGAGGCCCACCTGGTGGTTTCTTCTTCGCTAAGGGGGTCACCATCATGCCCAAAGACTTCCAGCTGGCCCGCCGCATCCGCGGAGAGAGAACTTAGACTTTCTGCTGCACATTCACCAACCAACCATAATGCTCTGCACTGTGTGTCTATATATATACATTTATAGTAATATGGACATATGTTTACTAGATGTTGTTTTTTCTTGCCTTCTGATTGTTGCTGTGAGTGTTGCTATCCCTGTGCTGTTGCAATCCTGGAATTTCCCCATTGTGGGACTAATAAAGGCTTATCTTATCTTATCTTCTTCAGCTTAATGGCCCCCCTCACCACTGGTGTCCATCACTGATTAATTTTCGTCCTCAAAATTCTACACCCAATACCCCATAATGACAACATGAAAAAAGTTTTTTTTTTTTGTTGAGATTTTTGTAAATTTATTAAAAACAAAAAACTAAGAACTCACATCTACCTAAGTATTCACAGCCGTTGCTCAAAACTTTGTTGATGCATATTTGGCAGCAATTACAGCCTCAAGTCTTTTTGAATATGATGCCACAAGCTTGGCACACCTACAGTGTGAAAAGTGTTTGCCCCCTTCCTCATTTCTTTTTTTTTTTTCTATGTCTGTCACACTTAAATGTAGATCATGAAACAAATTTAAATATGAGGCAAAGATAACACAAGTAAACACAAAATGCAGTTTTTAAATGAAGGTGGTAAAGCGGCATGATAAAATAAAGGCAGCGATGGAGTTTTAAGTTGGTTTATTGAATCATACCACCTTCATCGGAACACCTCCCCAGCCCTCGTGCTGCGGGCTGAGGTGATGTCCTCAGGCTCTCAGAGAAGAGGGACACAAAGTCTGTGTCCAGCAGTAGCAGTTGCAGAATCAGAATGAGAGAATGAACATGAAAATCAGACAGCTTATATACTCAGCTCAGACAATACATCAAAGACATTCACAGCAGTCAATCTGGGCATTTGCATATCAGAGGTACAGACAGGATGCATGAACACAATGCATGGATGACACTTTAACCTCACAGCTGTAAACGCAGCATGCAGCGGAAAAAACCCAGGAGTGCGAGCTGACTGTCTCTGTGTGTTGTGGGGGGGTTGAATTCAACCCGCTACAGTGGTTATTATAAAGGCCAAACAATCCAAACCTACATGGCCCTGTGTGAAAAAGTGATTGCCCCCTAAACCTAATAACTGGTTGGGCCACCCTTAGCAGCAGCAACTGCAATCAAGCGTTTACTATAACTCGCAATGAGTCTTTTACAGCATTGTGGAGGAATTTTGGCGCACTCATCTTTGCAGAATTGCTGTAATTCAGCCACACTGGAGGGTTTTCGAGCATGAACCACCTTTTAAGATCATGCCACAGCATCTCAATCAGATTCAGATCAGGACTTTGACTAGGCCGCTCCAAAGTCTTCATTTTGTTTTTCTTAACCCATTCAGAGGTGTACTTGCTGGTGTGTTTTGGATCATTATCCTGCTGCACAATCGAACTGCGCTTCAGCTTGAGGTCAAAAAAGATGGCTGGACATTCTCCTTCAGGATTTGTTTGGAGAAAGCAGAGTTCATGGTTCCATTTACCACAGCAAGTCGTTCAGGTCCTGAAGCAGCAAAACAGTCCCAGACCATTACACTACCACCACCATATCTTACTGTTGGTATAATGTTCTTTTACTGAAATGCTGTGTTACTTTTACGCCAGACGTAATGCCAACCAGTGCCTGTCAGGTCAGGCATTGGTGTGCTTGCTACCGGATAACCATGAAAACCGGTACTACCCATCTCATGGGTTTGGCTGTTGGTGACTCAACTGGCAAACCCACCCTTCCGAGGGCATGGAGGGTGAAACTGGGCATCCTGGCAGAACTAAAAGCAATATCTGTCACAGGTCTGTGGTGGACCACTCCCACTTACACGGGGTGAGACTGAACATCCTGGCAGATAAGCACATCTGTCGCAAGGTCTGTGGTGGACTTTTGCCAGTCGGTGCATTGTGACATGCACTACACAAAGCACAAAGATAAACACAAACCTATCATCTAGTCAGCCACTGCAACAGATACTGGATTCAGTTTGCGTTGGCCTGTCCTTGTGACTGAAAATACCTCTATCTGCCAAGAATGTGTCACTAGTCCAGCAAAAGCTTGCGGTACTCAAATACTTTGCAAGCAGTTTCATGAAATGGTCAGTCAGAAAGCAACTCATACTGGCTCGGATGTCGCCCGGGTTTGCAGGGTAGGAGTTTCTGGTGGTGGAGGGCGGGGGATGGAGTTGCGTGGAGGAATCTGATCGGACCTAAGTGAGACAGTCATTGTCGCCTGCAACAGACTGCTGTGATGGGAATGGGACACACACCTTCCAAAAAGTTTAACTTTTGTCTCGTCAGTCCATAGAGTATTTTCCCAAAAGCCTTGGGAATCATCAAGATGTTTTCTGGCAAAACTGAGACAAGCCTTTATGTTCTTTTTGCTCAGCAGTAGGTTTTGTCTCGGAACTCTGCCATGCAGGCCATTTTTGCCCAGTCTCTTTCTTATGGTGGAGTCATGAACATTGACCTTAATTGAGTAAGGCTAGTGAGGCCTGCAGTTCTTTGGATGTTGTTGTTGTTGTGGGGTCTTTTGTGACCTCTTGGAGGAGTCATTGCTGCGCTCTTGGGGTAATTTTGGTCGGCCGGCCACTCCTGGGAAGGTTCACCACTGTTCCATGTTTTCGCCATTTGTGGACAATGACTTTCACTGTGGTTTGCTGGAGTCCCAAAGCTTTAGAAATGGCTTTATAACCTTTTAGAGACTGATAGATCTCAGTTACTTTCTCATTTGTTCCTGAATTTCTTTCGATCACAGCATGATGTCTAGCATTTGAGGATCTTTTGGTCTACTTCACTTTGTCAGGCAGGTCCTATTTAAGTGATTTCTTGATTAGGAACAGGTGTGGCAGTAATCAGGCCTGGGTATGGCTAGAAAAATGGAACTCAGCTTACCAAAAATCTGATGAACCACACTTAATATATGTTTTAAAAGGGAGGCAATCACTTTTTCACACAGAGCCATGAAGGTTTGGATTTTTTTTCCCCCTTAATAATAAACACCTTCATTTAAAAACTGCATTTTGTGTTTACTTGTGTTTTCTTTGTCTAATATTTAAATTTGTTTGATGATCTGAAACATTTAAGTGTGACTAATACACAAAAAAATGAGAAATTAGGAAGGGGGCAAACACTTTTTCACACCATTCTATATGACTATCAGTGGGTGTTTTGCTGAACTGGACATCAGCCGACCGTTTTTTTTTTTAAATTTCATGTGTTTATACTCTGTATAGCCTACTACATTTGTATCCATAAAATAGGATACAATAGGAGCCCTCATACCTGCAGTGTACATACAGATGTGTCAGCCGATAATGACTCTTTATTTTATTTTCTGCTGAGGTTAGACTCGGATAAGCTCTACCTTGCTATTGTAGCAAAATTTTCCACATTGCCAATTTTCTCCATTTTTTCCCCCCTCTATCCATATTTCTATATTTACAGTATTTCGTTTTTGCTGTGCATAAAAGGGTAATTCAGTTCCCTCTTCTCTCTATTTCTCTCTCCCAGTTCAGGATACACAATATGGAAAACAACAATGAGATGATTACAAAAAGAGCGCATAGATCAATTAACGTTCCTGGGAATTGCAACACCGTTACACAATGGCATTTATCAAAAGTTGTGAACTGAGAGACATGTAGATTTTGTTTAAACAAAGTTATACACATAAAACACTCGAGTCTCCATCAGAACATCTTGATGGTTCTAGTCTTAATAAAATAAACACGCTGGTCAATAATCAGTTTATTCATGAGTCATCATCATCATCATAGCAGTCTGTCGTGGGCGACAATGACTGCTTAATTTAGGTCTGATCAGATTCCTCCACACATCTCTGTCCTTAGCCTTCCGCTGCCACGAACTCCTGTCTATATAGATAGATGTACTTTATTGATCCCAAACTGGGAAATCACAGTGTAACAGCAGCATGACAGTTGACAGCCAAACGACAGAAACACACACGACAGACAAAGGGATTACCCATGGAAAGTTAAAAAAAAAAAAAAAAAACTAACACGACTATAGAACCTATATACATCATAGCTTAATATATGATGATCCGTATAAACACATGAATCATCCCATTGCACAAAGAAGGACTATCAGGAGCAGAGTGAAATGTGATGTACCAGTTAGTCTGTAAGGTGCAGTGTGGCAGCATAGCTATGACCAGAATACAACATCATAGTGAGTTATTGTACAGTGAAATTGCATGTGGCAGGAAAGATTTCCTGTACCTGGCCGTTCGACAACGAAGCTGTAGTAGTCTACTGGAGAAAGTGCTTCGCTGCCTATCTAGTGTGTGGTGGAGGGGGTGATCAGGATTGTTCATAATGGATCGCAGTTTATTTAGTGTTCTCCTCTCCACCACTGTCTCAAAGGTCTCCGGTCTGAGACCAATTACATAGCCAGCCCTCTTGATAATCTTGTCAAGTCTGTTGGTATCTCTGGCCCTGATACTGCTACCCCAACAGACCGCAGCAAAGAAGATGGCGCTGGCGACAACAGTCTGGTAGAAAAGCTCCAGCATCCTGCTGCACACGTTGAAGGATCTCAGCTTTCTCAAGAAGTAGAGTCTGCTCATCCCCTTCTTGTGCGCAGCATCGGTGTTGGATCTCCAGTCCAACCCGCTGCTGATCCTGACACCCAGATATTTGTAGTCTTCAACCACTCCCACATCCTCCCCCCTAATCTGCAGTGGCTCAGAAGGAGCCTTCCTCTTCCTGAAGTCAATCACCATCTCCCTGGTCTTGCTGACATTCAACCTCAGGTGATTCTGTTCCGTCCATTCCACAAACGTGGATATATCCAACTTCTTCAAGTTTCTTTTTACAGTGTCTTTAAATCTGAGCCTTGGTCTACCCTGATTGCGTTTGCCCTCACATAACTATGAGTAACTGCAGAGGGAGACGCTGGGGATCCATCCTCTCAACATGTCCGAGCCATCTCAGGTTCATCTGTATTAGCATGTCCTCCACTGATGGTAGACCAGCTCGTTTCAACACTTCTATGTTGGTTATCTTGTCTTTCCATGAGATGTTCATTATGACTCGAAGGTGTCTCATCATGTACGCGTGGACTTTCTTTACCTGCACTCTGTAAACAGTGCAAGTTTCCGGACTGTACATTAGAGTAGCTACTACTGTCGCTCTGCACACTTTGCATTTCACACAGATAGACACATGTTGATTGTTCCGCAGTATCTCCCTCAAGTTTCTAAAGACAGCACTCGCTCTTCCAATTCTGAGAGATAGTTCATCCTCCAGCCTAGCATTCTCTGAAACGGTACCCCCTAGATACTTGAAAGTCTTGTACTTGACGAGTGGCTCTGTATCAATGCTGATCTCTTCTGGTAGTGATGTTGATAACTGGAACTTTGGTGGTTGATAAAGGCACTCTGTCTTCTTGATGTTGATTTGGAGGCTGCATTGGCTAGCTGATACAGCTGGTCGCTGCACTAGAGCTTCTTTAGCCTCTTCAGTGAGATGTCCAGGGTTGTTTAGTAATTGGCCAAAGTTGTCTGCAAATCTGTCCAGGATCTTGTCTTTCTCCTGCAAAACCGATTCACCATCCATAGACTTTAGTTGGACCAATCCTCTTTGTTTCGGGCCATAGATTTCTCTCAAACCTGTGAAGAATGTTTTCATGGCCTTCCTGTCTGCTGCAGTTTGAAGTTCCTCCGCTTTTCCATCCCACCAGTTGGACTTCATCTCTCTGGTGGACTTCTGTAGCTCACTCTGAGCCTTTGAGTATTTCTTCTTCTTCAACCTTGTGTCACACTAGGTTTTCCTGGTTAGCTGTATTCCTCGCTACTAGTCGTTTCTTCAGATGTTCATCATGCTCATCAAACCAATCTTGATGTTTCCTCTCAGGGTGGCCTAATACATCACTCGCAGTCTGATACACTGTATCCTTCAGTCTTGCCCATTTCTCCTCTATGTCATTCTCTGACTTGTTGCTGTCCCAGTCTTTCAAGTTTTCGTCCATTTCCTGTGTAAGCTCTTCCTGCTACTTTTGGCCTTTCAGTGCACTAGTGTTTAGCTTCCATAGTGGCTTTGCACCCGTCCTGCGGTGCTGTTTTCGTCTGCAAATCCTTAATCTAAATTTCAGCATAACATGATCAGTACCACAGTCCGCACCGCTCATTGCTCTGGTGTCCAATACATCCCTTATGTCTCTCTGCCTGACTATGATGTAGTCTGACAAGTGCCAGTGCTTGGATCTTAGGTTCATCCATGTCTTCTTGTGTGTGTTCTTGTGCTTCAATAAAGTGTTGGTTATCACAAGGTTGTACTCTCAGCATAGTGAAAGTAGAAGTTCTCCATTAGCTTTGCACTTGCCTACTCCATGACTGCCTAGCACTCCTTTCCATTTCTCAGTGTTCAAACCAAATCTGGCATTAAAATCTCCAACGAGGATAAGCCTGTAATTAGTCTGTACACGCCTGATAAGTCTCACGTAAATCACTGTAGAACTCTTTCTTCACCTCCTCTGTGTTGGTCATTGTTGGGGCATATACACTGATGAGTGTGGCATACATTTTCCGATGTAGTGGGAGTCTCATAGTCATTATCCTGTTGTTGATTGGCACTGGTTCCTCATCAAGCATTGCTGCTATCTCCTTTCTACAGGGATGAGACTGGGGTTTGGGAAAAAAAGAGGAAACTAAGCCGGGGGTCTTGGGGGACGCAGGCCCCCAAGCCGGATCCAAGGCGGAGCCTTGGTTGGGGGTCTGGTGGGCAACGCCCCCCAGAAGCTAACGAAATCTGGTGTTTTAGAATGCTCAAATGTGGTCTTATATTTAAAGTTATAAGTAAGTACAAATGCATTTATAGTTTACCTTTTTAATCTGCTGCTGCATCACATGTGTAAATTTATGATATCAGAATGGTATGTTGATGTAATAATACTAAATTATATTTTACTACTATTTAATATGTTTAGAACTGACACAGAATTACATTTACATAGTTCTAGAACAAACAAAATAATTTAACCAAGTAAAATAAATTATAAATATTAACAAAATTCCATCACCAAGTCCATCACCCATTTATTAAAATACATTGACATTCTGCAAACATTTTGATTTATTAATGTGTGCATTTGTTAGTGTTACTAGGAATATAAAAAAAGTTGCATATTAGTATATTTTAATATTTGAAAGATAATCTAAGAAAGTAAGTAAAACCTAAAAGATGTTTAATATTTCTATGCAATGACCATGAAGAAATTATGTTTACTAATAAAAGCAAAGATATCTTAGGAAAGGCAACCCATCACCACCCATGACAAAAAAACTTACACATGTATTATGTAACTCCTCCTAGTGAAACAAAAAATGATAAATTATATTCAAAATTCTTAGATTGCATTTCAAATTGTGAGAAAATATGTAACTAGAAAAGCAATCAGAGAGCGCAGACCTCCGCCAAGCGCCACAGTTCCCCCATACAGTGTTTGTGTGTATGTTTTCAGATTCCTTGACCATGAAAACATATGACTAGCAGTTGGATTCACAATGATAGGATTAGTGGTTCAGTAGTTATTCACGAAAATCGCATTTTGCGTAATGGCGGTTTTCTTGTGGACGGTGATCCGGATCACCACCAAAATCTAATTATCTGTAGGATACCCCATTTCTGACAATCTGTGAAAATTTCAAGAAAATCCGTCCATAACTTTTTGAGGTATCTTGCTAACAAACAAACAAACAAACAGACAGACAGAAAAACCAACGCCGATGAAAACATAACTTCCTTGGCGGAGGTAATAATAACATTTATCTATTAACAATCGATAATCAGCATTCAAATGCAATTAGTGTTTCAAAACAGGCATGACGTCACAACTTACACGTTATTTCATAACAAATTCATTACGCGAAAATTCTCAAGTACATTACTTATAACGAAAAAAAAATCTTACCTCGGAATGTGTCTTCCGATCACTAATTGCTGTAATCGGGGCGGACTGTGATGAACTTTGATTGACTGGCATCTGAATTTGACCGTGTCCATCGATAGTTTTGAATGCAGCACGAGCGAGTAGTTCGATCTCTTGTAGCCACAATTTTGAGATGTTTCTGTTTTGAACAGTGTTCAACTAAGGCAACACAACCACGAGATCCATAACTCAAGAAATCGTGACAATAAACACACTGGGCTTTCCCTGGTACTTCGCATTTCGCTATGAAGTCGGCCATTTTTTCAACCACAACTTCGGTATTTTTACCGACCTTTACAGTCACTGACAGTTTTTTCGAGCCATTCCCAACGAAACTTGTTCCTTATCCCTTGGTCGATTTCAAAAATTCTTGCTTTGTTGTCTTTTGTGAGTTTTAGCTTCACCATTTTCACAAAATCGGGAAAACTCAGTTGATTGAACTGTCCGCCATTTGCATTTCGCTCCGCCTGTTGGATATGACAAAGGAATAACAAAATCGCCGATTGGTTGCTTCAATAAGTATCAGCCAATCAGTGGCCTTGTTACATTACACGACTGATCTCGCTGGGTAGCGCGTTCTGCGCGGTGGATTTTAGCAGCCGATCGAAAATACGACTTGCCGCTCATAACAGACCTCCAACCCCCCCCCCCCAAATTTTCTCCTCGAATTAAGACGATTCACGAGAATGACCCTAGACATGATCAAATCCGAGGAATTCCGCAGATCTGAGGAGGATTCTCATCCCTGTTTCTAACTGCAAAGCCCACTCCTACTTCTCGAGTTGATCTCCCACTCCAAAAGAAAATGTACCCATGGTCTTCCAAGCTGTCATCTCCAGGCAATCTTGTTTCACTAAGTGCAGCTATGTCTACATTGTACCTGTTTATTTCCAGGGCCACAAGCGCGGTCTGTCTTTCTGGGCGCTGTGATGTTGTTCTGTCCAACATCGTGTGTACATTCCATTCTGCTACACACAAGGCTGCTGTTTTCCTCTTCTTTCGTCTTCCTGCTCCTAACTTACTTTTTGCTGTCTGTCGGAGTGTGAACAGATCAGCGTGGACTTTGTTAGCCCGGGCGATGTCCGAGCTGGTATGAGTTGCTTTCTGACCAACCATTTCATGAAACTGCTTGCAAAGTATTTGAGTACTGCAAGCTTTTGCTGGACTAGTAGCACATTCTTGGCAGATAAGGTATTATCAGTGGCAAGGACAAGCCAAGACAAACTGACTCCAGTATCTGTTGCAGTGACTGACCAGACGATAGGTTTGGTTATCTCTGCCCTTGGGCGCATGCGCACGCAGCGACCGGCAGCTGGTGAATTAGTGCGTGTGTGTGTGTGTGCTTTTGTGTACATTTATACGTTTTTATAAAATCCTCTGTGTCGTTTCTGCCCTGGAGTGTTTGTGGGAATATATGGCGAAGAGCTCCCTGGTATCTACAACATGGATTTCCTCTCCTCTCTCGCACTGCTGCTATCTGTGCTGTGGCTCTTTGTCTCTGAAGTAAACGCGTTCGGCTCCATGGCGAGCAGAATAGTGGGCAGAATACAATATTCCAGGGACGTGTTGCTACGCTTAAACACAGCTGATGCAGCGTCTGTGATTGAGCCTAAGCCGCAACTGCCGGACTTTATTTTGTGAGACGGACACAGCGGTGAAAAGAGAGGCAGCAGAAGGAAGCGTGGAAGACGTGGAGGTGTGAAATTGCGCCTTAGGAGACGTCAGCTTGGTAACATTCCTCTTCCTTCGATAATTTTTGGGAATGCACAGACTGTGAGAAACAAGGTGGATGAAATTCAAGGGAATGTACACTACCAGAAGGATTTTAAGAACTGCTGCGTCATGGCTTTCACTGAATCTTGGCTTACTGCGCATGACCGAGATGCAGACCTGTGGATTGACGGCTATGGAGCCCCGCTGCGCTCGGATCGGCAGGAAGAGGTAACGGGGAAGCGTAAGGGGGGCGGCGTATGTTTATACATTAATAAGCAGTACTGCACATCTGTAACGGTCAGAGAGCGCACCTGTACACCCGATGTGGAGCTGCTGTCTGTGTCACTACGCCCCTTTTATTTGCCTCGCGAGTTTCCCCAACTTTTCATCACAACCGTGTACATTCATCCGAGGGCAGACGCTGACTCCGCCTCCAGAACCATCTTTGATGTGGTGCAGCGGCTGCAGTCAATTTCTCCAGAGGCGCCAAACGTCATTCTTGGGGATTTTAAACCATGTTTCTTTAAAGAAGACACTTAAAAACTTTCATCAGTATGTCTCCTGCCCAACCAGGCAAAAAAAGGCATTGGACCTGTGCTATGGATCCATAGAGAGGGCCTATAAATCACTCCCCCTTCCTCCTTTAGGATCCTCAGATCACAACTGTGTACATTTGCTGCCCACATATAAAACTGCTCTCAGAAGAGGCAAGGTGGAGATGAGAGACACTGATGTGTGGACAGAAGATTCAGAGCACAGCCTCCAGGAATGCTTTGACTGTACAGACTGGAAGATGTTCATAATGGCCTGCGGGGATGATTTGGACTCTCTGGCTGAGCTCACATGCTCATACATGGCTTACTGTCAAAATAAGATCGTTCCACGTAAACGTGTCAAAATATATCCCAACAACAAACCATGGGTTACTAAATCAGTTAAATCCTGCTTAAAGAGGAAAGCACTTGCCTTTAAACAGGGGTCTGTTTCTGAGCTACAGGTTGCCACTAAGGAGCTGAAGGCCGAAATTTTAAGAGCAAAACAGAATTATAAATCAGAGTTGGAAAGCAAGATGGCAGCAAATAAACTTGGCTCGGCCTGGGCCAGTATGAAAACTACTGCAGGCCTTCAGAGCACAGAGCGCAGCAATCGTGTGTTTTTAGATGGTTTTAGTTCAGACACAGAGCTGGCTAATGCTCTTAATTGTTTTTATGGTCGTTTTGACTCCTTTGATTTCAGCACAGAAATCCAAGATTTGAAACAGAAACTCAAAGACAATCAGCACTTTAATACTGAGATGCAGGATGTTAAAAGGGAGTTCTGTGCTGTAAAAGTGAACAAAAGTCAGGGCCCTGATAATATATGTGGGCGCCTGGTAAAGTCCTGTGCACATGAACTGAGTCCTATATTTCATTACATTTTCAATAAGTCTTTACAGACACAACATGTGCCTAAGATCTGGAAAGATGCCGTGGTTGTTCCCGTTCCAAAATCCAGCTGTCCTAAAACGGTAAATGACTTTAGACCAGTTGCTTTGACTTCAATTTTAATGAAAATTTTTGAAAAACTGGTCAGATATGAGGTCCTAAGGCAGACTGAACATGCATTGGATCCTCTGCAGTTTGCCTATAGGCCTCACAGAGGAGTGGAGGATGCCACTGTCACTATGTTTGACATGCTTTTTAAACATCTGGATTTTAATGGGACACATGCCAGGCTTTTATTTGTGCACTTTTCTTCTGCCTTTAATACAATCCAACCTCATATTTTAGTTAAAAGGCTCCTGCATCAATTTGATTTGAGCAATAATCTGGTGGGTTGGATTCTGGATTTCTTAACCAACAGGACGCAGAGAGTAAGGGTCAATGGTACATTGTCTGACCTAAAGTGCTCTTCTACTGGCTCTCCTCAGGGGTGTGTGTTGTCACCACTACTCTTCATCCTGTACACAAACATGTGTCGGAGCAGACATGACAACAGACACATTATAAAGTATGCTGATGACTCAATCATTGTCAGTCTCCTCCAGGATGGTGAGAGTGGCCACGGCCCAGTAGTTGATGACTTTGTTCACTGGTGTGAGGATTCCTATCTGCAGCTGAATACGACAAAAACGAAAGATATGATTATTGACTTTAGGAGTTAAACTCCCAGGCACAAAGTCACCATACTAAAAGGCCATACCACCGAATGTGTACAATCGTACAAATATCTTGGGACGATTACTGATAGTAAATTAAACTTTGAAGTGAACTGTGAAAGGGTGTGCAAAAAGGGTCAGCAAAATTTGCATTGTTTGAGGAAACTGGCACGCTTCCAAATTGACCGAACCATAATGACTACGTTTTATCGGGCTTTTATTGAATCTGTTTTATCCTTTTCTTTAATGTCATGGTTTGGTCAGATAAAACTGAAACAGAGGAAATCCTTGGATCAGGTAGTTAGATGGTCCAGTCGTTTGCTTGGTGAGTCACAGCTGAGCCTGACATCCCTGTACACCAGACAAGTACAGAGGATGGCTGACTCGATTTTAAATGATGACTCCCACCCTTTGCACTGCAACTTTCGGCTTCTTCCCTCCAGACAGAGGTTTGCTGTCCCAAAAAGCAAAACCCAGCGCTACAAAAACAGCTTTGTCCCTGCTGCTGTCAAAGAGTTGAACAAGCAATAAAAACATATTGTACATATTTTATATTTACTTATTTTGTATGATGTGTGCCTGTGTTTGTGTCTGTGTTGAATGTAATTAGTGGCTTGTAAATATGGATGTCACCAGACTGCAAAACAAATCTACCTACGGGTACAAATAAAGTAACCTGAACCTGAACCTCTTTGTGTAGTGCATGTCACAATGGACCGACTGGCACAGTCCACCTCAGACCTTGCGACAGATGTGTTTATCTGCCAGGATGTCCAGTCTCACCCCGTGTAAGTGGGAGTGGTCCACCACAGACCTGTGGCAGATATTGTTTGTAGTTCTGCCAGGATGCCCTGTTTCACCCTCCACACCCTCGGAAGGGCGGGGATGCCAGTTGAGTCACTGACGGCCCGACCCATCAGACAGGTAGTACCAATTGTCATTGTTATCCATGAGCACGCAAGAAAATGCCTGACAGTGATAATATATAATAACCTACACTGACTTGTGTACAGTTTCAGGCTATTCGTAAGTTATGCCATTGTTCTGGTGATCGTCACTTCCTTGTGGTAACGTATCGTCACTTCCTGTTTTGCTGTCTGCCTGTGTGGTTTGCTCTCTAGCCACTAGCTATGGCTACTAGCTCTCTTTCCTCTCCTCCTCTGGTGTGCTCTCTCTGTCAGATGTTTAGCTATACCTCTGCCTCTTTTAGCGATAACAGTAAATGTAATAAATGTTGTCTTTTTGAGGCGCTCGAGGCGAGGTTGTCTGATTTGGAATCCCGGCTCCGCTGCATTGTAACACCGTCTGCGCCAGTTAATCTTGATGGACGCCCATTAGCTGCAGCGCAGCTAGCTAGCTTAGGCCCCCCTGTCAGCGGTCCCTCGGCTCTCCTCAGCAGCGAGGAGACTGGGTGGGTGACGGTGAGAAGGAAGCCTAGTCGCAAAGCCCCGGTACACCACCAACCTGTTCACGTTTCTAATCGTTTTTCCCCGCTCAGCGACACACCCGCTGAGGAAAAAACTCTGATCATTGGCGACTCTGTAGTCAGAAACGTGAACCTAGAGACTCCAGCGGCCATAGTCCAATGCATTCCTGGGGCCAGAGCAGGCGACATCAAGTCAAATTTGAAAATGCTGGCTAAAAGTAACTGTAAATATTCCACAATTGTTATTCACGCCGGCATTAATGACATCCGTCTCCGGCAGTCGGAAGTCACGAAACTTAATATAGAATCGGTGTGTGAGTTTGCAAAAACGATGTCTGCCACTGTAGTATTCTCTGGGCCCCTCCCCAATCTGACCAGTGATGACATGTTTAGCCGCTCGTCATCCTTGAACCGCTGGCTGTCTGTGTGTTGTCCTAAAAATGACGTGGGCTACATTGACAATTGGAGCTCTTTTTGGGGAAAACCTGGTCTTATGAGACGAGACAGCATTCATCCCACTTTGGATGGTGCTTCTCATTTATCTAACAATCTGGAATCTTTTTTATCCAAATTTTCAAAACCCTGACTACTCAGAGTTGGGACCAGGAAGCAGAGTCGCAGTCTTACACGCCTCTCTGCAGCTCCTCTTCATCCACCACCCCTCAACTTAGCCCCTGTCTTCCCCATCAGAGAATCATTGTCTGCTCCCTCCAAAGTGAATAAAAATATAATGTATAAGCATCCCAAAGTGATAAAGCAAAATATTGGTAAAACTCAAATTAAACATAAAGCCTCTAAATTGAATGATTTGGCCTCTGTTCCTCCTCATAATTTAAAAATTAAATGTGGTTTATTAAATATTAGGTCTCTAACTCCCAAGTCTCTGTTAGTCCATGATTTGTTAATTGATCATCAGATTGATTTAATTTCCCTTACAGAGACTTGGTTAGGGCAAGAGGATTATGTTGGTTTAAATGAATCAACTCCCTCTGGTTATTTAAACTGTCAAAATCCCAGAAGTTCTGGTCGTGGAGGAGGAGTAGCAACAATTTACCATTCCAAATTGCTAGTTAATGTAAAGCAAAAAAACATGTTATAATTCCTTTGAGGGCCTGGTCCTCCGTATTGGGCACTTTAGCAATTTTAGGTTAAACCCAATTTTATTTGCCATAGTTTATCGTCCCCCATCAACCTACTCAGAATTTTTATCCGAATTTGCTGATTTCTTAGCTGATTTAGTGCTGAAATCTGATAGAATAATTATAGTAGGGGACTTTAATATACATGTGGATGTAGATAGTGACTGCCTTAATGTGGTATTCATTTCAATATTAGATTCGATTGGGTTTTCTCAGAAAGTAGGAAATTCTACTCATTACCTCCACCATACATTGGACCTTGTTTTGACATATGGCATAGAAATAGAAAATCTTGTAGTGTCTCCTCATAACCCTGTACTGTCAGACCATTGTCTGTTAACCTTTGATTTTACTATTTCTGACTATTTGGCTCCTAAAGAAAAATATTATTACAGTAGATGCCTCTCAGATGATGCTGTTTCCAAATTTATGCAGATTGTTTCCTCTATGCCATGTGTCAACACAACGGAAATAAGCTATAGACAGCTTGCTCCTTCTGTAATTGATAACATGGTGGATAGTGTTTCAGCTTCTCTGCATCAGACTCTAGACTTGGTGGCCCCCTTAAAAAAGAAAAAGTCTAATCAGAGATTTCTAACTCCTTGGTTCAACACAGAAACTCGTACCTTAAAACAGAAGACTCGTCAATTAGAAAGAAAATGGCGCTCTACTAATTTAGATGAAATCTATTTAGCTTGGAGAAATCATCTTTTAATTTATAAAAAATCTCTTAGAAAAGCTAGAACGAGTTATTACTCTGCATTAATAGAAGAGAACAAGAATAATCCCAGGTTTCTTTTCAGTACTGTAGCCAGGTTCACAAAGAGTCAGGACTCTGTCAATCCTAGCATTTCCTTAGAGATTACTAGTCAGGACTTTATGAACTTTTTCAATAATAAAATTTCATCCATCAGAGATAAAATCAATCAGATTCTTCCCACAGTTAACTTAAATACTGTAACTACTACAACTCCTTCTATTGATGTCTGTCTTGATGAGTTTACTCCAATCGACCTTTGTGAGTTAGACAAAATAGTTTCCTCATCCAAACCTTCAACTTGTCTTTTAGACCCTATTCCTACCAGGTTATTTAAAGAAGTCTTCCCACTTATTGGTAGCTTTATTCTTCATATAATCAATTCTTCATTAACTTTAGGCCATGTACCGCAGGCTTTTAAAACGGCTGTAATTAAACCCTTACTCAAAAAGCCAACGCTAGATCCAGGAGCTTTAGCTAACTATAGACCAATCTCTAATCTCCCTTTCATTTCAAAAATCTTAGAAAGAGTTGTTGCTACGCAATTATTTGACCACCTGCAGGGAAAGGGTTTACTTGAAGAGTTTCAATCTGGGTTTAGAATCCATCATAGTAATGAAACAGCCTTAGCGAAGGTCACTAACGACCTCCTCATTGCATCTGATAATGGACTAGTTTCTGTACTTGTCCTTTTAGACCTTAGTGCAGCTTTTGATACTATCGATCATAATATTCTACTTGATAGATTAGAACACTATGTTGGACTTAATGGAACTTCATTGCAATGGTTTAGATCTTATTTATCTGATAGGTTCCAGTTTGTTCATGTAAATAATGAGTTTTCTTTCAACTCAAAGCTTAGTCATGGAGTTCCACAGGGATCTGTGCTAGGCCCTATTCTTTTTAGTTTATATATGCTTCCGTTAGGCAACATTATTAGAAAGCACTGTATACATTTTCATTGTTATGCAGATGACACACAATTATACCTGTCAATGAAGCCAGATGATAGTAATCAATTAGCCAAGTTAGAAGCCTGTCTTAAGGAAATCAAAGCTTGGATGACTTGTAATTTCCTGCTATTAAATTCAGATAAGACTGAAGTCATTCTTGTTGGTCCAAAAAACCTTAGAAATTCCTTTCCAAATCAAACTTTCAGTTTGGATGCGGTTACTCTTTCTCTTAATAGCTCTGTGAGGAACCTTGGAGTTATTTTTGATCAGGATTTGTCCTTCAATTCACATATTAAATTTGTTTCTAAGACTGCCTTCTATCATTTGCGTAATATTGCCAAGATTAGGAGCATCTTGTCTCAGAGTGATGCTGAGAAACTGATCCACGCTTTTGTTAGCTCGAGATTAGATTATTGTAATTCTTCATTATCAGGCTGTCCTAAAACATCTTTAAAAAGTCTTCAGCTGATCCAAAATGCTGCAGCAAGAGTTTTAACAGGTACTCGAAAGAGAGATCATATCTCTCCGGTTTTGGCCTCCCTTCATTGGCTTCCCATAGAGTTTAGAATTAAGTTTAAAATCCTTCTTCTTACTTACAAAGCTCTAAACAATCAGGCTCCTTTTTATTTAAAAGATCTGATACTACCGTATTATCCTAACAGAGCACTACGCTCCCAAAATGCAGGATTACTTGTAATACCTAGGCTCTCCAAAAGTACAATGGGAGGCTGAGCCTTCAGTTATCAAGCTCCTCTCCTGTGGAATCAGCTGCCAATCTGGATTCGGGAGTCAGACTCGATCTCTGTTTTTAAGAATAGGGCTAAAACCTACCTTTTTGATATAGCCTACAATTAGGGAGGGATCATGTGTTTCTGAACCCTCCCTTAGTTATGCTGCTAATAGGTTTAGTCAGCCGGGGGACCTCCAGTAATGCACTGGGCCTCACTCCTGTCCTCACTCTCTATGAAATGTTTTTTTTTTGCTGGTCATTAACATCTGTTTGTTCTCTCCCATAGATTGAGTCCCCATCCTGCTGTTTGTCTGTTCTTTTAAGATAAGATAAGATAAGATAAGCCTTTATTAGTCCCACAATGGGGAAATTCCAGGATTGCAACAGCACAGGGATAGCAACACTCAGAGCAACAATCAGAAGGCAAGAAAAAAAACAAGCAAGCAAGAGCAGCTAATATACATATGTACATATTACTATAAAATATATATATACACACACACACACAGACACACAGTGCAGAGCATTGTAGCTGGATGGAATAAATATATGAATATATGAACACACAGTGCAGAGCATTGTAGCTAGATGGAATAAATATGTAAATATATAAACACCCACAGTACGGAGCATTGCAGCTAGGTGGAATAAATATGCAAGTATATAAACACACACAGTGCGGAGCAATGTAGCTAGATGGAATAATATGTAGATATATAAAAACACAGTGCGGAGCATTGTAGCTAGATGGAATAAATATATAGATATATAAATATAAACACACCCAGTGCTGAGCATTGTAGCTAGATGGAATAAATATGTAAATATATAAACACACACAGTGCAGAGCATTGTTGCTAGGTGGGATGAAACAGCATAATCGTCTATTTAGTTATCCTACATGGTATGATTATGTGCCCATACATATTCTCACCCTCCATAGCGACCGGTATTTTCCTAGTTGTATGCCGGAGAGGACCATTGTGTAAGTCTATTGCATCTTTTGCATTCAAAAAAACTATTAGTTTGTTACGTCTTTTTGCTATCTCTGCGAGCAGCCCTGCTTAGGTTGTACAGTCTGACAGCCGTTGGTAGGAAGGACCTACGAAACCTCTCGGTTGTGCACCTGGGATGATGTAGTCTGCTGCTAAATGAGCTCCTCAGTGCATCCAGTATGTCCTGCATTTCTTCTTCTCTATCCCCTCACCCCCCAGCCAGTCACAGCAGATGACTGCCCCTCCCTGAGCCTGGTTCTGCTGGAGGTTTCTTCCTGTTAAAAGGGAGTTTTTCCTCTCCACCGTCGCCAAGTGCTTGGTCACAGGGGATCGCCTGATTGCTGGGGTCTTTCTGCAACTGTGGGGGTTCCCCCCTACAGTTGATAGTGCTATGAGATGACTGTTGTTGTGAAATGGCGCTATATAAATAAAGTTGAATTGAATTATTCTAATAACTAAATTAGAGATTTTTTTTCATTGAAAATGTGGACATTTTTTATGTGAATTTGGAGAGTTCTCAAATATTATCTTATATATATATATATATGTTTTCTTATGATTATTTTTACTCTTTTTTAAATTATAGACCATTTATGAAACTTCATAAAATTTGAAACGTGGTGAAAAATTTTTGCTCATGGATTTTAATTTTTTCTTGAATTTGACTTTTGCGTCATAAACTGGCATCTCTTTCTTCCATCTTTGTATTTTTGCCTCAATAATTTTCTGTCATTGTTTTCCTTAATTTTTTTTTCATTATTGCAAATGAGCTACATTTCTCTTGCGATTTTCTGACCTTTGTCTCAACAATTTATCAATTTTCGTTTTCTTAATGAATTTAGTAAATATTTTAAATAACGTCCTGTGTTTACATTAAGAATGGGCGCGTGACATCACCCAACGGAAAAACCGCAAGGAATTGTGGACAAACAGTTCAGCCTGTCTGTGCTTAGTAGTGAGCAATGAATGTGGTGAGGCTGTGTGTCCACCAAATGTGTTTTTTCTGCTGTGGGTGACTCTTTTCTATTCATTTTCTTTGTAGTCCAGCGTTTAATGCACTCGGTGCCCTCAGCGCAAAAATGCTCCCAGCAGTCAGCACTGTGCTCATGGCATTGAAAGCTGAAAAAGTTTCAAAAGCTTTCAAAGCAGTGCTCATCAGCTGCACACCTCTCTCACCAACCGATCACAATCGGCTTAAAAGTGCACCATGATCAATATTTAACAGCCAAAGCTTGGACGGACATGTATTTTATTACCAGTTTCATGTGATTTTTTCCAGTGAGTGGAGACGTAGCTCCCGACTGATCAAACCCAAGTTTTCAACCTCTGTTTTTGCGCACTTCCAACAAATTAAATATCATTTTGAAGGTCTTTCAATACAGAATATGGAAATAACGTTACATCAGTTTTGAAAATGTCCTCAAGGTGACTCATTTTGCCAGCACGGGTCACAAATCTGAAATCCCCAGCACACTTTGAGCGACAGGTCAGGCAAGCTGCCAGGATACCAGGCAGAGTATTTTTTTTAATAAGCGAATGAAAAGTGCTCAGGAAAAAAGATTGAGAGCATTTTTCTTTCCCTGTGGATATGCAGCCTTATTAAAATGACAGTGTATATGTTATTCAAACATAGGAAATGTAAATATACATATAAAACGTCATAAAAAATCCAGGGTGACACAAGAAAGTAAAACACTTATTTCCAATGTGGTCCTTTCAATCACATTATTCCTCAGAGTACCCGTCGTCGGCCTCCGTCGGTCTATGATGACCATGGAAGAGAATCCTAAACGTCTACTCTGCTGGAACAGCACCGCCTGTGGCTGAACAGGCCGATGCGCGAATGGCAGTCCCTGTGACACAGGTCGCACTTGTGGGTGGTCTCCGTGCTGCTGGGTCTGTGGTGGTTCTTCCTGCGGGTCCTTTTGTCATCTGTTGCAGCAGTCAGTCTCTCTTCACCCGCCTTGAGCTGTCTGGTCAGGGTGCCTCTCCATTTGGAGTGGTCCGTTGCAAGGTCCTCCCAGCGCTCTGTGTTGATATCCAGGGCCTTCATGTCTCTCTTGCAGACGTCTCTAAAGCACAGCTGTGGGCGGCCAACGTCTCTCCTGCCAGTCGCCAGTTCTCCGTAGAGGACGTCTTTGGGGATTCTGCCATCCTCCATACGGTGAATGTGGCCTAGCCAGTGGAGTCTGCGCTGCCTGAGTAGAGTGAACATGGAGGGAAGGCCGGCGCGGGACAGAACTTCTGTGTTGGGCACTTTGTCCTGCCAGGATATGTCCAGGATGTGGCGAATGCAGCGTAAGTGGAAGGAGTTCAGTCTCTCTTCCTGCTGGGCGTATGTTGTCCACGTCTCACTCCCATAGAGCAGTGTGCTGATGACGCGGGCATTGTACACTGCCATCTTCGTCTTGACAGAGAGTTTGGGATTCTCCCACACTCGTGTGGTGAGGCGAGCGAGTGTGAAGGCTGATTTTCCAATCCTCTTGTCGATCTCTGTATCAAGGGAGAGGTTGTTGCTGATCGTGGACCCCAGGTACGTGAACTGATTCACGACCTCCAGCTTGTAGTCGTCGATGGTGATGGTTGGTGGAGCTTCTGTGCCTTGCGCCAAGACGTTAGTCTTCTTCAGGCTGATGGTAAGCCCGAAGTCCTTGCATGCCTGGGAGAAGCGGTCCATCAGGGTCTGAAGCTCCTGCTGTGTGTGGGTTGCGACTGCAGCGTCGTCTGCAAACAGCATGTCTCTGATTAGAGCCTCGCGTACTTTGGTTCTGGCTTTCAGGCAGGCGAGGTTGAAAAGCCTGCCGTCAGATCTTGTGTGCAGGTAGATTCCCTCTGTTGCTGTGCTCAAGGCATGCCTCAGGAGCATAGCAAAGAAAATCCAAAAGAGGGTTGGCGCAAGTACACAGCCCTGTTTCACTCTGCTGCGTATGTTGAATGGCTCTGAGACGTTGCCATCGTGCTGCACTATCCCCTGCATGTTGGTGTGAAATGATTCGATGAGGCTTTGCAACTTTGGTGGGCATCCTATCTTTGGCAGGATCTTGAAAAGGCCCTCTCTGCTGACCAGATCGAACGCTTTGGTGAGGTCGATGAAGGCGACGTACAGAGGCATGTTCTGTTCTCTGCATTTCTCCTGGAGTTGGCGGATAGATAATATCATGTCTACCGTCGATCGCTCAGCGTGGAAGCTACACTGAGACTCGGGGTAGACACGTTCAGCAAGCTTCTGTAGACGAACGAGAACAACTCGTGTGTAGACTTTGCCAACAACGCTGAGGAGGGAGATGCCCCTGTAGTTGTTGCAGTCGCTTCTCTCCCCTTTGTTTTTGTAGAGGGTGATGATCTTGGCGTCCCTCATGTCCTGTGGTACGGCACCTTCCTTCCAGCACTGGCAGAGGACGTCACACAATGGTAGCAGTAGGGCGGTCTTGCAGTGCTTGATCAGGTCGGGGGGTATGCCGTCGTTGCCGGGTGCCTTGCCAGCGGCCAAGCTATCAATGGCCTTGCTGAGTTCGTCGATGGTTGGTTCGGCGTCAAGTTCGTCCATGGATGGCAGGCAGTCGATGGCATCAAGGGCTGACGGTGTCACGGTGTTCTGTCTGGAGTAGAGGTCGGAGTGGTGTTCCACCCATCTCTCCATCTGCTTGTTCTTTTCTCCCCAGTGGAGGATTTGAGGGGGCCGTCTTGCTCTGAGCCGGACCAAGTGCTTTCTTGATGCCATCGTACATACCACGGATGTTCCCTGTTATGGCAGCGGTTTGAATGTCTTGGCTGAGCTGAGTCCAGTACTCGTTGGCACAGCGCCGAGCAGTCTGCTGAACTTTGCTTTTCGCAGCCCTGAGAATCTGGAGATTCTTCTCGTTTGGGTACTTCTTGTACTCAGCAAGTGCTGAGCGCTTGGCTTCAATGACGGGGGTCATCTCAGTCAACTTGGCATCAAACCAGTCCTGTGACTTCATGGTCTTCCTCCCAAAGGTAGCCAAGGCTGTGCGGTGGATGGTGTTTTGCAGCTCTTTCCACTTCTGCTTTGCAGATTCTCCTTCTTGTGGTACACCAAGTTCCTTCTCAAAGGTGGAGGCAAACTGCTCAACAAGTTCTGGTTGGGCCATCTTGCTGGTGTCAATCCATGCCTTTCCAGGCTGTCTAGCACGATGGAATTTCTTCAGCTGCAGTTTGACCTTGCAACACACCAATGAATGGTCTGTGTCGCAATCTGCACTCTGAAACGAACGGGTGATTAGCACGTTCTTCAGTGAGGTGCGCCTAGTCAGGATCAAGTCCAGCTGGTGCCAGTGCTTTGAGCACGGATGTCGCCAGGAAACCTTGTGTTGGGGCTTGGTCTTGAAGAACGAGTTTGTGATGCACAGATCGTGATATGTGCAGAACTCGAGCAGCCGCTGTCCGTTGTCGTTCATTCTGCCCACGCCAAATGGTCCAAGACAGGAGGGCCAGGAGTCGTGGTCAGCACCCACTCTGGCATTGAAGTCTCCAAGGAGAATGAGTTGTTCAGAGTTGGGGATGATCCTGACAGTTGTTGCGAGATTCTCGTAGAACTCGTCTTTTGCCTCTGGTGTGGCTGTCAGTGTTGGGGCATACACACTGACGAAGGTGACTGGGCCTTGAGTGGTGTTGAGGCAGAGGGTGAGGAGTCGTGCAGAGCCATTGCTGCCCGGTTCCACCATCTTCAGCAAGGTGTTCTTCACTGCGAAGCCCACTCCGTGTTCCCTGTGTTCGTCACTGCCCTTTCCCTGCCAGGAGAACGTGTAGTCCTTCTCTCTCAGTGTGCCTGCGTCAGCCAACCGTGTTTCCTGGAGAGTGGCGATATCCACTTCCAGTGTCTTCAGCTCATTATTGATGATCAATAGTGACAACAGAAACAAACAACAGTGGTTCTGTAAATGAAATAGAAGATAGAAATCCAAACACAATCTTTTTGGGTGCAGTTACTGAAAAGGAAATTATCGAGACTGTGAGTAAATTTAAGAACAAAAAATCAACGGACTGGAATGAAATTGACATGACAATAGTGAAAAAAGTAATTGAAGGAATTGTTAAGCCACTCACCCACATCTGTAACCTGTCATTTCAAACTGGTACATTTCCAGACAAAATGAAAATAGCAAAAGTAATACCTCTATACAAAACAGGAGACAGTCATTGCTTCACAAATTACAGGCCAGTCTCTTTACTCTCACAATTCTCCAAAATACTTGAAAAAATCTTCACTAAGAGACTGGATGATTTCACTGAAAAACACAACCTCCTTACAGATAGCCAGTATGGTTTTAGAGCAGATAAATCTACATCTTTGGCACTGATCGAACTTATAGAAGAAATTACTAGTTGTATAGATAAAAAAAAGGTTGCTGTAGGAGTATTTATAGATTTAAAGAAAGCTTTTGACAACATTGACCACAGACTACTACTAAGGAAACTGGAAAGGTATGGGATAAGAGGGGTAGGACTGAGTTGGGTGGAAAGTTATTTAAGTAACAGACAACAATTTGTACAAATTGGTGAGCACAAATCACCCTTCATAGGCATCACTTGTGGTGTGCCCCAGGGGTCAGTTTTGGGACTCAAACTCTTTATTTTGTATATAAATGACATATGCCAAGTATCAAAAATTCTGAAATTTATTTTGTTTGCGGATGACACAAATATCCTTTGCACTGGTGAGAATTTGCAGCAGGTTTTAGAGGTGGTCACAACTGAAATGAAAAAGTTAACGCAGTGGTTCAACAAAAATAAATTATCTCTAAATCTAAAAAAAACAAAGATTATGTTGTTTGGAAATTATAAAATAAATCATGAAATAATGGTAACGATAGATGATACCAGAATAGAAACAGTACAGGAAAATAAGTTTCTGGGGGTGACGCTAGACAATAAAATCTGCTGGAAACCTCACATCAGTCACATCCGGGGCAAGTTAGCAAAATGTAAAGGCATACTGGGGAAGACAAGACACATCTTGGACTATAAATCATTGGTCTTACTGTACAATTCACTGTTTTTACCTTATCTTAACAGCATAGCTGTTGAACGTGTCCCCAGCTTCAAATTCCTGGGGACCCACATCTCGGAGGACCTGTCCTGGTCAGTTAACACCACCAGCCTGATCAAGAAGGCCCATCAGCGCCTCTTCTTCTTGAGGACACTGAAGAAGAACCATCTGTCAGCTGACATCCTGGGCAACTTCTACCGCTGCGTGATAGAGAGCACCCTGACCAACTGTATCACACTCTGGTATGGGAGCTGCTCTGTAGCTGACCGCAAGGCGCTGCAGCGGGTGGTGAAAACCGCCCAACGCATCACAGGGACTCCACTTCCAGCTATAGAGGACGTCGACAGGAAAAGATGTCTGCGCCGGGCACGCAGCATTCTTAGGGACTCCAACCATCCTGCTCATGGACTGTTCCAGCTTCTCCCCTCCAGAAGACGTTTCAGAAGCCTTCGGACTAGAACCAGCAGGTTTAGGAACAGTTTCTTTCCAACAGCTGTCACGTTATTGAACTTAGTTCCCCGCTGACTCTCTTACAATCATCTTTTACCATCCTCACCTGTACATAACTGCATAACTACATAACTACATCTAACTTGTTGCACATTATTTGCACATAACAGTACTTTTAACTTTCTGCACTGCTGCATATATTTGCATATATTTGCTTAAATTGCACATACTGTTAATTACCGTATATACTGCACTGCTGTCCTTTGCACTTCTGATTGGATGCTAAACTGTGTTTCGTTACCTTGTATTCATACATGTGTAATGACAATAAAGTTGAATCTAATCTAATCTAATCTAATCTTAACTACTGTGTAGAAGTGTGGGGAAACACCTACAAGACCAACCTACAGTCAATATGCACATTACAAAAAAGAGCTATAAGGATAATAAATAATGTAGGATATAGAGACCATACCAGTTCGTTGTTTTTAAAGTCACATGTCATAAAGTTCATCGATTTAGTTAAATTTAAGACAGCACAAGTAATGTACAGGGCAATTAATAATCAACTCCCAACTAATATACAAAAAATATTTAAAAAAAAGAGACAATGATCATAATTTGAGAGGAGACTTAAACTTTACAAAACCCAAGATACGAACAACCAAGAAAAGTATGTGCATATCTGTCTGTGGGGTGGATTTGTGGAACAGTCTGGAGCCAGAACTGAAACTATGTACAAACAGAAATCAATTCAAAAAGAGGTATAAACATTATTTGCTGAAAGGATATATGTTAGAAGGGTAGTATTTATATGTATGATTCACTATGCTCACTCTGGGACATTATGGGACACTATGGAATGGTGGGTGGGACAGCACTGTGTATATCTGTGTTGTTTGAGGCTGGTTTTGATGTATGGACATCAATGTATGTTAGGATGGATGGGTGTTAATGTTGATATGTAAAAAATACAGTAAATTGTTTATTTGGGGTCTTAAAGGTGGTAATTTGTATATAATTCACATGGGTGAATTTATGGAAAAGAGGAGATGGAATTAATAAGTGTTCACTTCTTCTCCCTTTCGAACACTGTATACTGTTACTTTATTGCATTTGTCATTTGTTTTGTTTTCGTTATACTTTTTTGTTCGAAATAAAGTATCTATCTATCTATCTATCTATGATGGCAGTCTTCCTGGTGTCGTTGATGTCCTTGAGGTTAGCAGCGAGTCCTGTCATCATAGTGCAGACGTTCCAAGTTCCCAGTTTTAGAGTTGGTCTCTTTTGTTTTTTTTTGTCTTGCCTGGTGCAAAGGTTCTCAACCTGCCGTTCGGACTTCTCCTCATCCCCATGCACCCAATGAGGAAAGCAAGCTGTGGCGGGACACCACCTTACTGGCTGGGGGCTGCCCAGCTTGAGGCGGGCGGTAGCTGTCCAATGAGATCCGATGATCCCTCCCACCGTCGGGAACAACCCCTGGCGCCGCGCTCTACGCCAATTGAGCGGTGGCTTATCACCGGTAACTGTCATTCCCCGTGTTTTGTCTACGCCAAAGGCGAAGCTGGAGTGTCCTCTCCAGCGATCCGGTGTTCTACCTTCCAGCGTTGGGCGTTGGTAGGATTCAAGCCTGGGCAGGAAGATATGGAGGACAAGATGTTGCCCATGCAGCATGTCCCCCCTCTCCACGTCACTGATGAATCCAAAGGAACAGCAGGGCTGCTATAGTTTGGCGCCATCACAGGAGCTGCCAGAATGATGTTGAGCACAACAGAGAACTGCCTTAGGGACTCCGACTCCGGATTTTTCCTCAGGGTTGACTCCCGAAGCCTTTCCCGTGACCGGGTGTGCCGCAAGGCAGCGGAGGTTTGCAATCAGGGTTTACCTTCCCCTAGATGGGCTACCTTCCCAGGTTGACGAGCCACCATCTACCCGAAGCATTTGGTTTTAAGGCGCCAGAGATCCGCCCTCGCCCCTTCTCCTATTAGTAAAAGCAGTTCCGCCGGGCTTAGAGACTAAACCACACGGGCAGGCTAGGAGTTGGACTTAGTTGTCAGAGGCTTTTCGAGACGCACGCCATAAGGAGCATTTTATGAGCACTGGGAGCTTAACTCCAGTGCCACTCCTGGCTATGACAACCTTGGAACCATTTGCTCCATTATTCTAGTAAATTTGAAGCTTTTATTGGATAGTGTATATGTTTGTGATTTTTCCTCTTGTAATTGTGTAGCTTTTTCTCAATGTTTTGCAGTTTTGGAAAATTGTGAGACTTTCAAATTATGACAAAATATCTTCCTAGAGCTGGCCGGCCATCTAAACTGAGCGATCGAGGGAGAAGGGCTTTAGTCAGGGAGGTGACCATGAACCCGATGGTCACTATCAGAGCTCCAGCATTCCTCTGTGGAGGGAGGAGAACCTTCCAGAAGGACAACCATCTCTGCAGCAATCCACCAATCAGGCCTGTATGGTAGAGTGGCCAGACAGAAGCCAATCCTTAGTAAAAGGCACACAGCAGCCCACCTGGAGTTTGCCAAAAGGCACCTGAAGGGCTCTCAGACCATGAGAAAAAAAAATTAACTGGTCTGATGAGACAAAGATTTAGCTCTTTGGTGTAAATGCAAGGAGTAAACCAAGCACCGCTCATCACCAGGACAATACCATCCCGACAGTGAAGCACGGTAGTGACAGCATCATGCTCTGGGGATGTTTTTCTAGCGGCTGGAACTCTGAGACTAGTCAGGATCGAAGGAAAGATGAATGCAACAAATGTACAGAGACATCCTGAATGAAAACCTGCTCCAGAGCGCTGTTGACCTCAGACTGGGGCAACGGTTCATCTTTCAGCAGGACAACGACCCTTAGCACACAGCCAAGAAATGAAAGGAGTGGCTTCAGGACAACTCTGTGAATGTCCTTGAGTGGCCCAGCCAGAGCCCAGACTTGAATCCAATTGAATATCTCTGGAGAGATCTGAAAATGGCTGTGCACAGACACTTCCCATCCAAACTGATGGAGCTTCAGAGGTGCTGCAAAGAAGACTGGGCAGAACTGCCCAAAGATACAGTGGTGTGGAAAAAGTGTTTGTCTCCTTCCTGATTTCTCATTGTTTTTCTGTGTTTGTCACACTTAAATGTTTCAGATCATCAAATAAATTTAAATATTAGAGAAAGATAACACAACCAAACATATAATGCAGTTCTTAAATGAAGGTGTTTATTATTAGGGGCAAAAAAAAAATCTATCATTAATATCATCCGATATACATCGTCATATCGCACAGCCCTCGGCGGGGATTAATTCGGCCTGTTACACCGGGCTTGGGACCGGCACTAGTAGTACACTGCCTTGTGAACCCCTTGTGGCTGGGTTTGGTTTTGTTTCCTTTAAATATTTTTAATTAAGTCTACAATTCAGTTGTGTTATGAAACCCATCCACTCATCCTCCACCACCCATCCAGGGATCCAGGTGGCAGGGGCATCAGTCCAGGCAAAGTAGCCCAGACTTTCACCCGGTTCACACAGCACCATGATCCCCATGATCCCTCCTGAAGGTAGTGAGCCCACTGGAGGGTGTGCTATTAAACCCTCGCCATTAATTAAAATAAAGAGACAAATGCAAATTGGACATTTTTGGAGACTTTGGGCTCGACTCTGACTCCGTTAGTGACTCCTGAACATTTCTCTGATCTGAATGATCATTTCAGAGGAATGTGATGCCAGTGTTGTAGTGATGCAAAATCCAATTGACAGTAATTGTAGTTATGTAATAGAGGGGGCACAGCCTATGAGACCATTAGGAAGGGTGTTCATTCACAGTTTGACTGCTTTGAGGGTAAAAACTAGAGGTGTGGAACTTTCTCCATTCTTAGGTGCACTGAATCGCGGGCCGTCGCAAAGATGCAGCACATTGTTGCTCAGGATCTCACAAGTTACGCTGTAATGTTGAAAACTGCTTCCCACACAGTCAGGAGCTCGTTAAATGCATCATGGTGACGAGAAGTTTTAAAGTGATAAAAATTCCCTTTTCCTTTTGAAAGCAGCTGTTTTGGGGCATTTCGGATTTTCTGGACTGGGTGGGAAGTGTAGGATAGGAATATTATAACATATTGGTATGGCGGTGCCCTAGGCTGGGAGGGGTGATGCCCCGCCTTTGGGGTGGTGGTGTCACCTGCACTATGGAGTTTTTGCATATGACGTCAGGGGGCGTGCCGCACTGGCCCGTTAGAGTGTGCCGCCATATTGGATGGCAAGAAACAGCAGCAGCAGGGTGAAATAAACCACATAGCTCACGTGTATCTACAAACTCCGCAAAATGGTGTACTCCTGTTGTTCCCCCTGATAAGGGGATAAGCGGGGAATTAAATGGCCGGTGTGAAATGCAAAAAAAAAAAAAAAAAAAGTTGGATTTTTGAATAATTACCTTCACTGACGTAATCTCTCGCTTTGTCATAACGGGCTGCAAGGTGGAGCAGTGGTTTAGCACTGTGGCAGCACAGTTTTACCCTCGGCCGGGGGATTGCGGGGATCATGAGACCGCGGGTTTAGGGCGCTCGCGCACGCAGCGGCCGGTGGCTTGTCACCAGACTGCAAACCAAATCTACCTACGGGTACAAATAAGTAACAAAAAAAAAAAAAACTTTGTGGTTTGGGGGCGCCTCTCTGCTTGCTACGATGCACACATGAAAGGGGAGAAAACTATTGTACATGTGCATAAAATCAGGTACGTTTTAACGCGGCGCGCCGTGGAGAGCCTTTAAAAAAAAACAAAAAAAAAAACACGCAGCGCGCTTCACTCACCTCTGAGTGAGGAGTTGCTGTTGTTTTCTGACTCGTTCACCAGCCAAGACTTCACATCATCCACATCCCTTTCCGCTGACACGTTTTCCGATATTTTTTCCTCCTGCTCCCCTTCGTCTTTGAAAGATATCATCTCATCGTTTGCCCCCAAATCATCCCCGCTGAGCAGATTACTGGCAGTCATTGTTCTGCTAATTGCTCCAGCTGTTACCCCACACCCGTCACCTCCGTTCAACTGAGGCATTTCAGCACACCAGAGGAGCGCACGGGAGCAAGATTAAAAACACTTGTCTGCTGTTATGAATGCTGACAATGACTCCACTGAATGTGACAGACATCGCAGACAGTTTCAGAGGCCATAGTGTCAGTTGTTGAAGAGGATGATAGGATGTTATTATGCCAGATTGTGACTGTG
Organism: Pholidichthys leucotaenia; assembly: GCA_020510985.1. Taxonomy (NCBI): domain Eukaryota; kingdom Metazoa; phylum Chordata; class Actinopteri; order Cichliformes; family Pholidichthyidae; genus Pholidichthys; species Pholidichthys leucotaenia. The sequence goes on along the minus strand of CM035847.1, from coordinate 13,825,113 downwards.
TGTTCTCCTCACTCATTCTGATCGCTAAACAGTACAAGTTACGCCTGGGTTGTCACAGTGCAACTGCTGCTCTTGCCATCCAAGATGGCGGCACCTACGGCGTGTTTATGTTTACCCCAGCGAGTCACGTGAATTTTACGAGCCTACGCAAAAACTCCATATATAAGCCTGAGGCACCTTGCCACACTCCTGTACTCACGGTAGGGTCTCCCTTTTAGTGTGTTAAAGGGCTGATGATTTTGACATTTTTTTAGCATGTTGTATAAACCCAAAAGTCATTGTCGATGATCAATATAATATTTACAACCGCGCCTGCATAAACTAGATATCATCAAAATATGGGGGTGCCGCCCACCGAATTAAGGGCGGCACCCCCGTGACGAAAGCGACAGAATGGACTCCGGTGTTGTTGACTGGAATGACAGCAGCTTTGTAGCTCACAGTTTCTCTGGTTTCTTGTTTTAATTTTAGGGCTATGCCTTCGCGTTGTGTCGCAGGCTTAGATAAACAGCAGGCCGTGAAACACCACATCACACGCTTCAGCTCCAACTGTCATACTGTAAGCCTAATTGTTCGCTCCTCGTGTGCTTTTACACAGGATGAGTGCACGAGGAGGGGAAAGACGAATGGATTTATGCGCAGCTTTGACCTACTTTCTGTGATCGCATGCTGACTCTCGCCGGTCCGGCCACATCCCCTCTCTCATTATCACCAGCTGATTTCCACTCCCGCTGATCATCTTTCTCGGTCTTCGCCCAGGTGCTACTCATCACACCATCACCAGCAGTTCATGTACTTAGCGGCCATTTGCCAGTCACGCAATGCTGGTCCATAGTATTGTCATCTGTGCTGTTAGTCTGCCAGTATTTTCAGCACTCTCACGATGTGTTAGCCACTCCATGTTCGCCGTGGTTCTCGTGCATCCTTGAAGCGATGTCGGCTCTGGGACGCACCTGTGGCTAACACTTCTCCTCTCATTTGTTCTCTGGGGGATGCCGGCCCCCGAACGCCATCAGTAAGTGTGTTTGTGTTTTTTATACATCTTCACCTTTTTGGGAAATGTCTGTCTTTCTGTATTAAATGTGCTGTGGTGAACCCTGCATGTAAATCCTTGTTATTTCATCCTCCCTCTCCGTGCCCTGCGTAAGAGCGCATGGAGGGTCATGATTCCTGGATTTACGCGCAGGAATCACCACAGCACATGTACTGAACATAAGAATGATGACAACAGTTGCCAAAAAGGTGAAGACTTCCAAAAATAAACAAACACTAACAGTTGGTGTTCGGGGCCGACATCGACCAGAGAACATGGAGAGGAGATGTGTTAACCACGGTTGCACCCCAGGGCCGACATCGCTTCAAGGGGCGCAACAGAACCACGGCTGTGTAGAGTGGCTAACACGTCGTGATAGTGTTAGCAATATTGGCTGGCTGACAACACGGTAGATGATGCATACAAAACATTAAGAGCTGACTGTCAAAGAGAGAGGGCACGTGGTCGGTCCGGCGAATCTTGGACAGTGCCCATCTGAAAGTGGGTCAAAACGCACAGAAAACACATGTATAAAACAAAAACAAGAACTCAAAAGATACTACATAATAAACCCGATGCCTGAGCCACAGAGAATACACTGCTATGATTTTATTGAAAAATCTGGTTTAAATACTGGAATTTCCCCATTGTGGGACTAATAAAGGCTTATCTTAAATAAATTATATTTATGAACAACTAATTTGTTGCAATATGTGTAACAAAAGCATAACACTTGGTGTTCCCCTGCCGTCTGTTTGTCGCTGCTGCTGCGGCGGCCATGTGTGCCTCTCTACCATCACTCTCTGAGTGTGACTCGCTCAGCACGATGTCCGCTTGGTACAGTTAAAACCTATACGGTCTGATGCCCCCAGATTCTTCATTATCATCACATCACATTCTTCATATCATCACATCACATTATCATCACATCTAAGACCATACGGTGTTGCTCAAACAACAAACCCTGGATCAACCCTGAGATTAAAACACTTCTGAGAGAGAAGAAGAGGATCTTCAGGTCGGGGAATAGGGAGATGCTGAAGTCTGTACAGAGGGAGCTGAGGAGAAAGATCAGAGAAGGCAAGGACAGCTTCAGGAAGAAGATGGAGGACAAGTTGCAACAGAGCGACATCAGCAGGGTCTGGAGAAACCTCAAAACCATCTCTGGGCTCCAGAATACCTCCCCCCAGGCCACGGGGGGCAGGAAGTGGGCGAACAACCTGAATCTGTTTTTCAATAGGTTTGACCAACCGCCCTCCCCCCTGACTGCACAACAACCACTGCTGCCTCTAAAGAAATCAAGTCCTGCTGCCCATTCCCCACTCCACCAACACCCCCCCACCCCCAACACACAGCCCCCCATCCTGACCCTGACCAGGACCCAGGTGAGGACGGAGCTGAGGAAGATCAAGGCGAGGAAGGCGTCGGGACCGGACGGCATCAGCGCAAAGTTCCTCAAGTCCTGTGCAGACCAGCTGTGTGGGATTGTGACGTACATCTTCAGCCTGAGCCTGAAGCTGGGGAGGGTACCACAGCTGTGGAAAACATCTTGTGTGGTACCTGTACCAAAAACTTCCCACCCCAAAGACCTGAACAGCTACAGACCGGTGGCCTTGACGTCCCACTTGATGAAGACCCTGGAGAGACTGCTCCTTGCTCACCTCCGCCCCCTGGTGGAACCAGCGATGGATCCACTCCAGTTCACCTACCAGCATGGCATTGGGGTGGAGGATGCGGTGATCTTCCTCCTTCACCGTTCTCTGTCCCACCTGGAGAAGCCCGGGAATATGGTGAGGATCATGTTCTTTGACTTCTCCAGTGCTTTCAACACCATCCAACCGATGATCCTGAAGGACAAGCTGCTGCGCGCAGGGGTGGACCAGCACCTGTCATCATGGATCCTGGACTACCTCACGAACCGGCCTCAGTTTGTGAGAACCCGGGACTGTGTGTCCGACACGATCATCAGTAGCACGGGGGCCCCCCAGGGAACGGTGCTGGCTCCCTTCCTGTTCACTCTTTATACTGCGGACTTCTCACACAACACAACACACTGCCATCTACAGAAGTTCTCTGATGACTCTGCGATCGTTGGCCTCATCTCCAATGGAGATGAAGCTGAGTACAGAGGGCTTATCCAGGACTTCGTAGACTGGTGCCATCGGAACTGCCTCCAGATCAACGCAAGGAAAACTAAGGAGCTGGTGGTGGACTGCCGCAGGCATGGGCAGCCCCTCACAGCACCAGTAAATATACAGGGAACAGACATCGAGATGGTGACATCCTATAAGTACCTGGGTGTTCATCTGAACAATAAACTAGACTGGTCACACAATACTGACGCACTCTACAAGAAGGGACAGCGCAGGCTGTTCCTGCTGAGGAGACTCAGGTCTTTTGGTGTACAAGGGGCGCTGCTGAAGACATTCCATGACACGGTGGTGGCATCAGCCATCACTTTTGGAGTGGTCTGCTGGGGCAGTGGCATTACAGCAGCCGATAGGAAGAGACTGAACAAACTGATTAAGAAAGCTAGCTCTGTCCTGGGGCAGCGCCTTGATCTGGTGGAGGAGATAGGAGAGAGAAGGACGGTGGCTAAACTGTCATCTCTGCTGGAGTCCGAGTTCCACCCTATGCGGGACGTACTGAATGCACTGAGGAGCTCATTTAGCAGCAGACTACATCATCCCAGGTGCACAACCGAGAGGTTTCGTAGGTCCTTCCTACCAACGGCTGTCAGACTGTACAACCTAAGCAGGGCTGCTTGCAGAGATATCAAAAAGACGTAACAAACTAATAGTTTTTAAATGCAAAAGATGCAATAGACTTACACAATGGTCCCCTCCGGCATACAACTAGGAAAATACCGGTCGCTATGGAGGGTGAGAATATGTATGGGCACATAATCATACCATGTAGGATAACTAAGTAGAGGGTTATGCTGTTTCATCCCATCTAGCAACAATGCTCTGCACTGTGTGTGTTTATATATTTACATATTTATTCCATCTAGCTACAATGCTCAGCACTGGGTGTGTTCATATTTATATATCTATATATTTATTCCATCTAGCTACAATGCTCCGCACTGTGTTTTTATATATCTATATATTTATTCCATCTAGCTACAATGCACCGCACTTTGTGTGTTTATATACTTACATATTTATTCCACCTAGCTGCAATGCTCCGTACTGTGGGTGTTTATATATTTACATATTTATTCCATCTAGCTACAATGCTCTGCACTGTGTGTCTGTGTGTGTGTATATATATATTTTATAGTAATATGTACATATGTATATTAGCTGCTCTTGCTTGCTTGTTTTTTTTTTTCTTGCCTTCTGATTGTTGCTCTGAGTGTTGCTATCCCTGTGCTGTTGCAATCCTGGAATTTCTCCGTTGTGGGACTAATAAAGGCTTATCTTATCTTATCTTATCTTATCTTCTTCAGAACTATAATCGTCTGAAGACTGGACAACACAAACCAATTCCACACTACATGTGCTGGAACCATCGATGTTTTCAACCGCTTCCACCCTGTGTACAATGGGCAGCCAAGCGCTGTGTTCTGTCGATGACGTGACTACATGGCCACAGGGTTTTCCAGCCACTGACGTAATTGGTGACGTGGCGCTCATGAAAACGTCGGATATTCGCGTCAAAAAATGCCTGTTTGACTTAGAACTGCACAGACCAACCTATTTTGTCTTATTGTATTATGTGTTGAAAAATTAGAGGAAGTCAAAAACGTGTCATCAGCACTTGAAAGTTCTTAGAATAAACATTATAAAACATCACCTTGCCTCCTGATCATTTCGGACATTACAGGAAGCACGACCTGGACAAGACACACGTAACCCACAGAACACTGGCACTGTGGGCAGCACCATTACGTTTAGCTTTCCCTTTCATGGGCTGTGCTGGAGGCCTAAGCACCAGAGTTATCCCATACCCATCTTCTACGAAAATAAACCCACCAGGTGCCTCCCCTCAACAACTTAAGTCCACTGTCCAACAGACAGAAGCGGTAGCGAGTAAATCCTTGAAAAAAAACCAAACTTCTGGACTTTTGCTTTGAAACACTCTTGCCTTCTGTGTGTTCATGGTCTTTTGTGTTGATGAACTGGGTGTATTGGATATAGATTTCTGAATTTATTCTACTGTGCTATTTTATGTTGTGTGCTTTCTGCAATTTGTGTTTAAAAAACTTCAGGTGTAAAAACATTAGAACAGGATGGAACCCCACTAAACTCAAACCGTTACAATATGACTGAAGAGAAGCAGCTGTCTGAGCTCTTTCTAGATAGACTTCACATGAGACGTATTCTGTTAATTGATGAAAAAGCAGTCATGAAGTAAAACAAAGAATTTATTTTTAACTCAACCCACACAGAAATTCAATGTTTTCATAAATTACAAAAATAAGGGCTGAAATCTTTTAGGTGTCAGCACTAGCTGAATGGAAAAAAAAATAATTGGAGTTGCATAGAAAAGCATCACTGTAAACATATAGAAAAAGCAGCTACTTTAAAATCTGTACTTCCTCACACAACTTTCTGAGCAAAAAATCTTAAAATGTCACAACTTTTTGGAAAAGCTCCCACAAATTCAGGTGTTTTGGGCCACAACAATCACAAAAACAGCCGACGAAATCCTGCAGGGACTGAACTACAGTGAGATTAGACAACAAAAAAATAATTTTTTTGTAAGTTGTCTGTGTTTTTTCAACTGATTTAAGGCAATTTTGCACCGCTGAATCCGAAAATGACATCCGTTTTTCTCGATCAGGTCAGGCGTTTATGCTGTTATAAGCAGTTGTACAGTTGTACTGTAAAATAAACAGACACTGATAAAGGTAAGTACTTGTAAATTGAATGTTACATCATCATTGTTCAAAATTCAGAGAATTTCAAGAAATAAAGAAATTTGCATCATATAAAGTGAAAATACACGTACATGAAAACAAAAACGTAGTAGTAGTAGTAGATTAGTTTATTTGACAGGGACAGTGCAATAAACATAGACAATTAATCAAAGACAATCAATCTGATGTGTTGCACATAGAGTGTATAGCTATTAGCTAATTTGCAACTCTTGTCCCTGGATGGGCTTTAGAAAAAAGAATCAAGATAAAAAATATACACAATAACCACATACATCAATGCAGAAAAATTATAAATACACAATTATAAATATTATAAATATTATAAATACACAAATATAACAGCCTGACTCACATTTAACATAAATATTATAAATATTATAAATACACAAATATAACAGCCTGACTCACATTTAACACATATAACATAACTCACATTTGCCTATTTCAGGCCTTCCTCCCTCCGTCACTCACTATAAACAAACACATTTATTCCTTCCCTTCATTCACTCTCACTTTGCAGACAAATAATTCATACATGAGTACATTCTTGTTTATTTTTCAGCCAGTTTTTAACATTTTTAGTGAATGTTTTAAAGTCCGTTATTATTTTAATTTCATTTGGCATTGTGTTCCAGATGTGACTGCCCTTTATAGAGAAAGCTGTTTGTCCAAATGTGGTTCTGCGGTGGAATATTTTACAGTTATTGTTAACAGAACTCCTGGTGGCTCTGCTGCTGTCCTGTCTTTGGACGAAACCAGCAAGTGGCTCGGGTGCTGATTTATGGAAACATTTGAACGTTAATTTCAGAAGACAGAGGTCAATGAAGCTCTCAAAACTCAATAGGTTGTATTTTTTTAAAACATTACAGTGATGCCACCTAATGGGCTTTTTGTCCAAGATTTTTAGGGTTTGATTATATAATGAACCTATATGTCTTATTGTGGAAGGGGCTGCTTGAGCCCAGACTGTCAAACAGTATGATATATGAGAAAAAACCATAGAATGCATATACAGTGCAGCTGCTTCGTAAGGTATGTAATATCTAATTAATTTAAAGCAGTTCAGATTTTTTTTTACTGTTTTTGAAATTTTCTTTATATGAAGATTAAATTTGAGTTGAGGATCTAGTACAATGCCAAGGTATTTGAATTCTGTAGCTAAACTGATGTCATGATCATGTATATTAACTTTAAAATGTTGCAGGTTACATTTTTTGATTGAAAAGCACATTGAGACTGTTTTCTGAAGGTTCAGCAATAGATGGTTCTTGAGGAGCCACTCTTGGACATCAACCATACTTGTAGACAGTACATCTGCAGCCTGTGCTGGAGTCTTGGCAGCTGTGTAAATAACTGCATCATCTGCATAAAGTTGGCATGTTGCAGCTGAGCAGTGTAACGGCAAGTCATTAATAAAAATGCTGAAAAGTAAAGGACCAAGAATGGACCCTTGTGGGATACCCATGCGGTTGTTTAAAAATGAGGATTTATCCTGGTGAACTTTTACACACTGTTCTCTATTCTGGAGATAAGATGCAAACCATTCTAATGTATTTGGGGAGAAGTTAAAAGATACCATTTTGGATAAAAGCAAACTGTGGTTTACAGTATCGAAAGCCTTTCTGAGATCTAGAAAAACAGCTCCTACCACATTACCCCTGTCCAAGGACTGTTTGACGTTTTCAATAAGGCAACAATTTGCTGTTTCTGTTGAGTATCCTGGTCTAAAACCAAATTGATGTGGATGAAGAAGTTGACTGTCTTGTAAGTAGTCTATCAGCTGTGTAGCTACAACTTTTTCAAGAACCTTAGATAGGACTGGTAAGATAGAGATTGGGCGGTAATTGCATATATCGTCTTTACTGCCTGATTTATGAACTGGTATGACGACAGCTTTTTTCCAGCCAGATGGAAATGTACTAGACCTAATGGAGAGATTAATGAGATGAGTCAGTGGTTTGATTAATATTTTGCTGTGCATTTTGAGAAAGGAGGTGCTCATATTGTAGATATCACTAGTTTTTGAGTTTGACAGTGTTTTAACAATACCAGCAATTAACTTCTCATTTACCTCATCGATGTGAAAAGTATCTGTTGGGAGTATGGAATTTGTGTTGTTGAGCACATTTGGCAGCACAAAAATTTTTGTTAAGTCTTCCACAGAGCCCACAAAGTGTGAATTAAATTCATTTGCCAAAGTAGCCTTGTCACTGACGGTCTTGCCATTGATTCTAAGTTCCTTTACCCCCTTCTGATCGTTTTTTTTATTAGTTAGGTTATTTAAATGCCTCCATAGGGAACTGTTGTTACCCTTTGCATGATCTATCAGTTTATTGTAATAAGATATTTTTGATTTTCGCAGCTCATGTACCACTTTATTTCTTAAACTTTTGTACACAAGGTGATCATTTTGTAGTTTGGAGGTTAGTGATGTTTTCAGTGCATAGTCTCGCCTCTTCATAAGTTTTCTTATTTCATTATTTAACCATGGTAGGCTAATCTTCTGTTGTCTACTTTTAATTTGCTTTGAAAATTTTTCTATAGACTTTGTGATTGTTGCAGTTATAAAATTACAACAATCATCTACTTCACATGTTGACATGAGCTGCTCCCAATTTTGATTCTCTAAGTAATGTTCAAACTCCTCATTTTTTGATTTGGGGATAATAAAATTTGATTTGTCAATATCGACTCCCCCAAAATACTGTAGTCGCTTTTTAGTAAGTTTCCTGACAGCAAGAACCATGTTATGATCTGAGAGACCAGTTACAAGATTATAGGTTCTGGTTATTCGTTCTGGTTTATTAGTAAATACCATGTCAATAAGTGTTCTGGATTGTTTGGTTATCCTGGTGGGTCCTTTGATGATTTGCTGGTAATTAAATTTAGTCATGAGGCTTTTCAGTTTTTGTTTGTCTTTTTTATCAGACCAGTTGATATTAAAGTCACCATGAATTATTGTTTCTCTGTTCTTCTCAAGTTGTTTAACCAGATCACTTAATTCATTATAAAAGGAAGAGTTGTGTGACGGTGGGTTGTACACTACTGCAATGTTGAAATTCATTACCGGAGAGAGACATACATTAACAGCTAAACATTCAAGTGAAGTATTCAAATCAACCAGTTGACATTTATATTTCTCTTTGATGTAAATTAAAACACCTCCTCCCCTCCCTACCTGCCTGTCTTTTCTAAAACACTGGTAGCCCACAATATCGATCATATTAGTGTCTATGTTACTGTGTAGCCAGCTTTCTGAGAGACAAAGGTAGTCCAGATTTGAGTCCAACAGCAACACCGAAATCTCATCTCTTTTGGGGATTATGCTCCGTATGTTTAAATGACCGCCGAGGATCCCCTTTGGTTTAGCCTTGGTGTCCCAAAGAACTCGTGCATGATTAACAGTTTGGAAAAATAAATGTTGTTTTTGCTTTTGTACAGCTCGGTTTTGTGCTAACCCAGTGGTCTGCTGTTTAATAGTAGCAGGTCCAGGGTTAAGGTGAATATCTCCTGCCAGAAGTAGCAGAACTAACAGAACTTTAACTGTATATCCTCTGCCATATTGTGATTTTTGCTTAACAGCCATGTTTGCCTTAATTTGGAAGTTTTTGCTCAGGGCTTTTAAAGACCACATAGAGTGTAGGGTGAGATGTCCAAGCCCAAATCCATACAGATAAAACTTTTTAACTTCACCTTTGGTTGAGTTTGTCGGAAAATCCTTCTTGTTGCAGGTCCAGACACACAAAGACAAAACAAAGAGGAAGTAGAGAAGTAGAGAAGGCTTATTAGTGGTGCCCATCAGCCCACTTTTTAATCCGGTGGCAGCCATCTTCAGTCTTTCTTGGAAAGAAGGAAAAAGAAAATCTGTGGATAGTATAATAAATTCTGCTTATATCGCCAGAATCTGATCCGATCGTCCTCGAATCCAGCTGGGCCTCAGCTAGCCAACTAGCCCCTTCCGTTGCTGGTCTCGTTGCTCATAGTCGCCGTAACTGGTCTCCCGTCCCGCTCCTCCAACCGAGTCTCGTCACACACCGCCGCTGCCACCGAGCTCCGCTGAGGTCACGGTAAATCCTCCGCTAGGCACCGCCACCTACCGTCGTCTGCCTGGGTGAAATCTCTGCTGAGCCCCGTCAACAAATAGCCGCTTGCCTGGTAGTATCTCCGCTGGGCCTCGCAGCTGGGCTTCGATTCAGGCTGGTGTAAGGTGGAATGACTGGCGCCAGCATTAAGCTAACTAGCGTTAGCTTAGCAATCGCTTCGGGTAGTCTCGTCGCACACCGCCGCTGCAGTCACGGTAAGTCCTCCGCTGGGCACCGCCGCCTACCGCCGTCTGCCTGGGTGAAATCTCTGCTGAGCCCCGTCAACAAATAGCCGCCTGCCTGGTAGTATCTCCGCTGGGCCTCGCAGCTGGGCTTTGATTCAAGCTGGTGTTAGGTGGAATGGCTGGCGCCAGCATTAAGCTAACTAGCGTTAGCTTAGCAATCGCTTCAGGTAGGGCACATCAGTGAATCACAAGGAAGCGCTGGAATCGCTGGTCAGTTTACTCACAGTGGCCGGATAAAAGCGATCAAAGGGGTAATCCACCGGAGGTATATCCGATCGCTGTAGGTTAGTTATTTAGAGACTGGCGCCAGCATTAAGCTAACTAGTGTTAGCTTAGCAATCGCTTCAGGTAGCATTAAGCTAACTAGTGTTAGCTTAGCAATCGCTTCAGGAAGGCGCAGGAAGTCGCTGGAGAAAGGCGATTAAAGGGCAATCCAGCGGAGGTGGCAATTCAGCCCGTGCGTGTTCGCCACGAGCGCCGATCGCTGCAGGCCAGCCACTTTTAATGGCAAAATCAGTGACTTTGTCTCAGCACTGAAAAAGTGTGACCATCCCGGTCGCCATCTTGAGTAGTGTTGAGTATGGCCACACGTATAAAACATGTGGCCATAGTTCAAAAAGTTGATCTGATTGAGCAAAACCAATGTGATTTTTGGATTCAGAACATCAAAATTGTCCTAAATCAGCTAAAAAAAACTAAGACAATAAATTTGGTGTTGACCAGTGTTATGCATACATGCTTCATGCATTGAATGGGTTTACTTACTCTGGGTTGTGAACTTGACACAACACACCCTTTGCACTAAAGAAAGCACTTGTTAGCACTTTGTGAAATTATAAGTTAACCTCTTGCACTCTGGTCAATTTCCCTAAAAACGCCAAAAAATAACGTACCCAAAGTAAATCAAAAGCTGTACTTCAACCCTTTGCAGCATCTTCATGGGGTTGGTCTCATTTAAAAGAAAACACTTTGAATATTTTGGCAAAACAGTCAATCTCTCTAAGTGCTTCTGCCACTGAGTAACAGTCATCTAAACATACTGAACTTGAAGAAAATAAATTTCGCCTGGGTGTTTTTTTTTGGATACAAATGCTTGCAAATAACACACAGCTTCAGATCCGGGCTGGAAAATGCAACAGAAATGTAGAACCAAGTGTTATCCAGCTGAGGTCAAAATTTTGTAACAATACCACAAAAAATGAATATATTACACAGCTTTTTTCTTAGGTTGTTCCCAGGCATTTTCAACTGTGCCAAATTGTGCCAAATGGCACAGTTAGGAAAAACGTCTGTAACTTTTCAATGATTCAATATAGAAGCTTCATCTTGGGCTCGAATGAAAGGTGAAGACTGTGTGTGTGTGTGTGTGGGTAGGTGTTTATTCATGAATGAATGAATGAATGAACAAACAAGCCCCCACACACAAAGAAGCATGCCACGTAAAAAATGTGTGGCCTTTTTTTTACAAGAAAAAATAACCTACAGTGCACTAAAAATTATACAACAATATTTGTAATGTAGAAGATAACAACTCCCCACCCCCCTCCCCCCCGCTACAGAGGACGGACATCGCCCATCGTTACATGACGGAAAGCGGTGACGGTGCGCCACGGTCTAATACGCACAGTTGGACTAAAATATCTGCAATATATCTGCAATCCGCTACAGAAGAGTAGCGGTGGGGGGGGGGGGGCGTTCGCAACATGACGGACCCGGCCGGAGCAGTCCGGGTCCGTCATGTTGCGATAACGCACAGTTGCAATTTACCGATCGGTCAAAAGTCATTTGGATTACAGTTTTCAGGGATAAAGAATAATTTAGCTTATAACACTTACCTGTCCACAACAGCAGCATAGCTGGCGAACTTCTCTTCCTCATTGTCAGACGAACATGAAGCTGGTCTGCTTGTTACGGACTTGTGGTTCTGGTAACGCCACCCGGTCAAACCATAATTCCATTATTGCGGTTTTGTGCTTCCATGATTGCGGTTTTGGCGAACGATTTTTCAAAACAAATAAAAACAGTAGTAAGAAAAAAAGACTGGCGAACGCCTGTGTGTCACCCAGCCTTACACAAAACAGCTTTTAAACTTCTGTGCTTCAACTGGCTGGTTGTATTCGCAGCCGTTGGTAGGCAGGTCCTTCTTGCTAGGTTTTCAGTCATTGGTTCTTCAAGGTTTCAGAAACCCAATTCAAGGCTCTTATTAGTCGAATGAGAGGTCAATCATATCTAAACCAATCAAAGCACTCCTTTGGCTTTCTGTTCGCGGCTGTGTCTGTAGTGGAAGAACGGAAATGCAGCTTTTTTTTTTTTTAGTGCGCTCTAGGAGGCAGCGCCCTCGTGCGCTCTAGGACGCAGAGACGTGCCCGCCCGCGGTACACCGGAGTGCAAGAGGTTAAATAAAAAAAAGTGCATTATTGTAACTGATTTTGGATCAGTTGTTTTTGTGATAATTTACAGTGCATCCGCAAAGTATTCACAGTGCTTCATTTTTTCCACATTTTGTTATGGTACAGCCTTATTCTAAAAGGGATTAAATTCATTTTTTTCCTCAAAATTCTACACACAATGCCCCATAATGACAACGTGAAAAAATTCTAGGGGGGGGGGGGTTTGCAAATTTATTAAAAATAAAAAATTAAGAAATCACATACAGAAGTATTCACAGCCTTTGCCATGAAGCTCAAAATTGAGCTCAGGTGCATCCTGTTTCCACTGATCATCTTTGAGATGTTTCTGCAGCTCAACTGGAGTCCACCTGTGGTAAATTCAGTTGATTGGACATGATTTGGAAAGGCACACACCTGTCTATATAAGGTCCCACAGCTGACAGTGCATGTCAGAGCACAAACCAAGCATCAAGTCAAAGGAATTGTCTGTAGACCTCCGAGACAGGATTGTCTCGAGGCACAAATCTGGGGAAGGCTAATCCTGATGGCCAGATGAGGCTTTCTGGAGGACTTGAGGCCTTTCCTCAAAATGGCTCATACAGACGAGGACTCATGTGAAACATCATTTTCTCTACCAGGCCATCTAGTGGACAAAACGTATACAACATGCCGATTTTTACAAGGGTGTTACTGGTTAGTGAATTTTTTTTTCATTTCAGTAAATGTCTTAAGAAATATCAATGATCACAAGGGAAATAAGAAATAATAATAAAACTGGGGTGACTACAGTGAATGTGTCTGTGTTACTTGGTGTGCTTGTACTACTTATTCTTGTTTATTAAGAAATAATAAATTTTCAACAGGCTTAAACTGTCTTTCCCAGAATATTCAACTCTGGCCTTATTCTCATGCAGGGCACAATACCAACAGTGCCTCAGCATAATGATGCGTAATAAAGGGCGGCGCAGTGGTGCACTGGTTAGCACTGTGGCAGCACAGCAACTCACCCTTGCCATGGGATCCCTGGTTCGATCCCAGCCCCTGACCAACAGTGATCTGTGTAGAGTTTGCATGTTCTCCCCGTGTCTGCGTAGGTTTACTCCGGGAGTTCTCTGGTTTCCTCCCACAAGCCAAAAACATGCAGGTTAGGTTAATTGGAGACTGTAAAAGCAGCCCTAGGTGTGAATGTATGTGTGAATGGTAAAGGGATAGTACCGTACCATGGCTGCTTTATCCATCTAGGTCAGGCACGGGCAAACTACGGCCCGGGGGCCATATGCAGCCCATTAAGCTTTTTAATCCGGCCCGCCGAACTTGAAGAAATTATATTAATAAACTTTGTTCATGTTTTATTTTCCCTGCAATTCTCACGCTTTCCCACTAGATGGAGCACTCTAGATACATTGACCTTTGTTGAGGTGCGGCGTATTACTCCACGTTTGCGCTTTACTCTTTGACCCCTCAGCCCTTCTGTAAAGATGAGCGGACCTAAGGTTCAGGGGAAGGATCAGTTTGTGCACGACATGAACACAAATGTGAAAGTCTTCAAATCCAAGCTGGCTTTATTCTCCAGGCAAAGTTTAAATAAGTCATTCCCCAGGGATAGCAACAGGAAATTCTGATTTCAGCTGAAATCTAATTTGGTCGATTGACTTATGAAGCTGGGAGGTTTTCAGTAAAACAGAAGTAATTTAGACTGAAAAAAATGATAAAGCCCCCCGAAGCTCCTGGGTTTTTATGATTTTTAAGTACCAGAACTGTGCTTAAATGACATAAAACAAACAGCTGAATGCCACTTATTACTGTATAATATTGACTTATGTTCCAAGAAGATAGCATTCCTAAACTAGAAAAGCACTCGGAGAGCGCAGACCTCCGCCAAGCACCACAGTTCCCCCCCATACAGTGTTTGTGTGTACGTTTTCAGATTCCTTGACCATGAAAACATATGACTAGCAATTGGATTCACAATGATAGGATTAGTGGTTCAGTAGTTATTCACGAAAATCGCATTTTCCGTAATGGCGGTTTTCTTGTGGACGGTGATCCGGATCACCACCAAAATCTAATTATCTGTAGGATAACCCATTTCTGACAATCTGTGAAAATTTCAAGAAAATCCGTCCATAACTTTTTGAGTTATGTTGCTAACAAACAAACAGACAGACGGACAGACAGACAAACCAACGCTGATGAAAACATAACCTCCTTGGCGGAGGTAAATATTCAAACAAGCATTATCCATCACATGCTTTAACACTTGATCAAATCAAAATCAGTTAAATTTATTTATTCCATAATGGAAATAAAATTCCAACATACCATTACTTTTTATAATTTCAGCATTCATTTCTGATCACCAGTTTAAATCTCCATTGAGTCTTGAGCAGTTCATTTTGCACAATCACTGATGCAGCCAAGTCTTAGAAATATTCAAAAGTTATGAGTCAATATCCACTGTGCACTGTCAATTTCAAACTGTTTGGAATCATAAAAGTAATGTAACTAAATTGTTTTGCTATTTTTTTCTCCTCACCATCAATGTCAGGGCGCTGCATGAGTTTTGGGGGATGGTTAACTTTTAGAACCGTTTCCTCCCCCGCGCAGCCCAGCTCATACAGCCGTTGTACGCCGCACTCAAGAAATGGAAACCGGTGGACAGAGTCGACTGGACTTTTGAACGGCAGCAGGCGTTCTGAGGTTAAAACAGCTCTGGCAAACACTGGCGCACCCAGACCCGGCGGCTCGGATAGCGCTCACTACCAACGCCTCAGACATGGGCATAGCAGCCGTCGTGGAGCAATGCGTTGCCGGTTCTTGGCAGCCGCTCACCTTTTTTTTTAGCAGGTCTTTGCACGACAGTGAGCATAAATACAGCGTGTTCGACAGAGAGTTACTGGCTCTCCACCTGGCCATACGCCACTTCCAGTTCTGCCTGAAAGGGCGCACCTTCACTGCATTCGTGGACCACAAGCCGCTAACGTACTTAACGTACTTTATCTTCCTGGAAGATAAAATAAAGCGGAATTTGGCGAATTACCGGAAAAATCACATTTCTGAGAACAAGCCGCCATGAATTTTGACAAAGCATACAACGAGCCATTTGATTGGTCCAATCGTTTGCAACTATCCAATCGCAGGTCTGTTTACAATACAGCAGTAGCTTGAGTACAGAACATCCGGGTTATCGCAGGAGACTTGACCCAGGGAAGCGCCGAGCACTTATGTAATCGTGTTGATTTTCGCTAAAATCGGTAACAATAAGGTACCTTACCCCCCCCCCCCCCCTAAAATTTTCTCAACTGATTTAGATGATTCACAGAAATAATCAATTTGAAAATAAATCGGCGGAAATCCGCGGATCGGCGGATAAATTGCCATCCCTGATTCCCTCATTTTCCCACACTAGCCACGCTGAAAGAGGCCTTCGCAAAAGTGAAGAAATACAGCGAGTTACTGCATGCGCTGCACGAAGAATTCTGCCGTTGGTTTTCTGATTTTGAAAAAATTGACAAGTCACTTCAGTTGGTGGCCTGTCCACTATCACAAGACCCTGAAACAGCACCAGAGGAGGTGCAGCTGGAACCGATGGATCTTCAGTCTGACCCCGTCTTAAAAGAAAAGTTCAGCTCTCTTAAACTGAATGACTTCTCTGCTTCATTTAATGAAGCCGCGTTTCCAAACCTCCGGAGGACGGCACAGAAGATGCTGGCATTGTTTGGCTTGACCTATGTGTGTGAACAGACGTTCAGCGTCATGAACATGAACAAAGGCAGCCACAGGTCCAAGATGACAGACCAACATCTCAGATCCATCCTGAGAATCGCCACAACAAAACTAACTCCAGACTTTGATGCGCTGGCTAAAAAGGGAGACCAGCAACACTGTTCCCACTAAAACTGAAAGCAAGTTTCTCCGTTGTGTTATGTAAAAAATGCATTTGAAAAATAATTTATTCAATAAGCCTTACATGTTGCACATCATTTCTGTTATGGGGTGAATATAGGTGGTGCGCAGGTGCACGTACGTTCTCAAAATAAACAATGCGCACCGGATCAAATATAACGCGCTCCGCATACTGGCGCCTCTGTTCCGTCCTTGTGCTGGTTGTTGTTGAGTTTTGGCACTGGGGACGCACACTGAATAGAAGAAGGACAAGTGCAACTGCATCTCCTGCCGTTTTGAAATAAAGACCGTCTGGAGGAGAGTGATGATGATGATATCCTGACGGATAACAGAACTTTCAGTGCTTTTAAAGGCCAAATGTCACGTAACAGGATCCTTAAAATGTCTTGAAACTAGATATAAAAGGGAACCGATCCGTTCGGGTCTTGGTGCATATGCTTCAGTAACGCCGGAATATTCGTTAATTTAAAACTGCCGCGCTTGGCCTGACGTTCCTACTCACGGCCCCCGGAATCGCCTGGGGAAGAAGGCGGAAGTGACGAAATAGAATGTACCTTAGTTTGATGCTTGGGGTATCCCGATTGATTGTTTATATGGAGACTGGAAGATTGAAGTGAGCAACAAGAAAGAAAAAATTGGATATTTCACCCATACCTTAAAACGGGGCTATAAGGGACAGCTGGGTAATAAGGGACACTTTTCTAGGAAATGTTTTCATACCTGTCAAGTGATACGTTTTCGCCGTATTTTAATACCGTAAAACGCGGCTATAAGGGACGGCGGAGTAATAAGGGACACTTTTCTGGGAAATGTTTTAAATGTAATTCGTGTTGTTATTGTCAAATATTTTAAGGATTCATGGATATTTGACAATAACAACACAACTCAGCGTCCTGCTCCAAATAAAAAAAGCAGAATTCTGGATTTGGAAGGCGATTCCTCTCTGTTCCGCAGCCACAGGACAGTTGAAAGTGTGAGGCCATCAGCCTAATGACTTCTCATTGTAGTGACAATAGCTACCGCTGAGCGATCTGCCCGCCCCGGCCATAAGCCTAATGATTGAGTCCACACTTCTAACTGTAGTGAGAATAGCTCCCGCTGAGCGATCTGCCAGCCCCCTAGCTGTGGGGGTCACACACACGACGTGTTCCTCAACACACTCAATTTTTTTTCCCATATATTTTTCTTTTGGGCGGACAGAAATGGCAATACGCCCGTATTTGCTAAAACTGCATTTTCCCCGTATTAAAATATGGCGAAAACGTATCACTTGACAGGTATGCGCCTCCATTCTCATATTGATCTGGTCAATTTCTTGACAGCAGCGGCTCTCCTCCACTGTAATAATAATGGCTTCCGAAAAATCAATATTTATGGGGCGCCCTCGACAGACCCCCTTCGGCTTCCCAATTCTGGAGGCAATTAATGTCCAATTCAATGACATTTTCCACTGGTTCTGTTGTCTGGTCATCGTTGGAACGGTTGTCATTAGACAAAGCATCTGATTCCGTCTCGGACGGCTCGAACCTGTAAGGTTCTATGCCTCTGTCACTGTCTGAACCACTGACAAAAAAAAGACAAAAAGAAAAGACAAAAAAAAGAAAAAAAAAAAGACAAAACTAAACTAATTTGTTCACAATCGCTGTCACTTTCCGTCATGATTGTCCAATGTTGATAAGTGTGAATGTGGATAGGCAGGGCAGCCAGGGTGAAATTTGTGACGTCAAAATCATGGCCGCGGTCTGGATTGGCTGTCACAAGCCAGCGAGCAAGGCGGGGCCTTCGCCTGGTGTATTTTGTGCAATTATGTAAATATGGGTGGGTGATATGGTCTCCGGTATGAATATTTGGTTTAAGCTATGTGTATTTTATCAAAATTCGTTGTCATTTAGAAAAAAAAAATGACATGACATTTGGCCTTTAAATAGTAACTGTTAGTAATAAAAAAGCTGTATTTCATTCGTTTAATTTTCAGTGTTTTAAGAGTCATTTTAATAAAGAGCTGAGTACTGTGGGGCTTCAAAGACAGATATTTTGTTGCAATGCCTTTGTTCATTTTCAGCTGATATTAAAGCACATGTTTTCTACATATCCCATGATATATTTTTTCTCCTATGAGGTGGGTCACCAAAACACTCCATCCATCTGCTCCTGGTTTGGCCCCCCTGTCAAAATTTAGAACCCATTGTGGCCCACTAGTCAAAAAGTTTGCCCACCCCTGATCTAGGTGGATGCCCTCAATTTCCCTTCTGGGGATCAATAAAGTATACAAAATCAAAAAAAATAAAATAAATAAATAAATAAAAAAACAATGATCCAAGCTCTTTGAAACACAACAGACACTTCACCTTGCAAAGAAAAACAAAATTACAAAAATGATCCAGCTGGGATTCAAACCCAGGCTTCCCACTTGTAGAGCAGATGCTTTACCACTAAGCCATCACCTCAGTTACAATAAATACCCACTATTTGTGGAAAAATACATCAATGGGAGAAATGCGCTCAAAATGTTCCCAAACGGAAGAAGTCCATGTTTTTGCAGCTGCCTCCATCTGAAAATTGGCTGCGACAAAGCCCTTGCACAGTCAAACATCGACAACACAAAACATGAGGGACGGGGAATTCCATTGTGTATCGCTGCTCACTTTATTTCCTGTTGCATGCAAAATCATAAATGGCTTCCTGACCCAGTCATGTGGTACGACATCGACAAATACATCAGCAAAACACGCCTCGAAAGGCGCTTTGCCAAATAGTTCCTAGATAAGCTCGGAGCACCCTTGAAGCTCCGGAGCCTGCCGTTCCATCACTAAAGGGTACAGAAAAATTTCTGCTGCTTTGAAGGTCCCAATGAGCAAAATGCCCTCCATCATCAATAAATGGAAAAAGTGGGAGCCACTAGGGGCGTGTTATGAAGTAGACGTGTGAGTCACGAGATCCCAACATTTTCGCTCAGAAAAATAAGTAATTAAAAGAAACCGTATTTGACGACCACGGGATAAGAGACAACACTTTTGGTCAAAATGCCTTCAAAATCAGCCGCAGAAGCACGGCAACCCACCATCCCAGAATTGGAGGCTAACAGAACTACAGCTGCTGCTAGCAAGGTTGCTATCAATACAAGCACATTGCAAGCCTTTCGCGACATTGTTAAAGAGGTTATTAAAGAAGAGGTTGACAGTCTGCGAAAAGAAATCAAGCGATCTATTGATTCAATTATAACAGGTCTTGAATAATGCAAGGAGAAAATACGTGAACACGAGGATGTGCTTAACAGCCAGGATGCTCGCATGGCAACCATGGAGACTAGATACACAGAGTTGAGCAATGAGTACGATAAACTACTGCTGAAAGTAGACGAATTGGAGAACAGAGGAAGACGATGCAACCTCTGGCTACTGGGAGTATCTGAGGGATTAGAACAAGGAAACCCGACCAGATTCATCGCTGGATTGTTACACGAAGTACTTGGTGGTCCACATGGTCTGGCGAAACCCCCGGTCCTAGACAGAGCTCATCGAGCAGCAGCTCAGACACCCAGGGAGGGAGGACGACCGTGGCCGTTCATCGTACGAGTCCACTACTCCCAGGAGAAGGAGCAAATACAACACCTCACCAGAGAGAAGGGTCATTTGGAGTTCCTTGGAAAGCAGATTTTTATCTTCCTGGACTTCAGCGCCGATTTGAATAGATGTCGTGCAGCCTTCAACGAGGTAAAGGTGGTACTCCTGGAAGAGGGAGTCAGTTACTGGCTCCTTTACCCAGCTCGTCCAGCTTTTCTTCAACGGAGAAACAAAGGTATTGATTCTCCTAAAAGTGCAAAAGATTTCACCATCTCCAGATTTGGGAAATGTGACGAGTGATCACCTAAGCGCCAGATATGTGAGCCTGCTTGTTTACACCTGACAGCCATGTGAAAGGAACAAATTTTATTTGATAGGCTCCGGTAATATTTTGCACTAGTAAGACAAGATAAAGACAAGCCTTTATTAGTCCCACAATGGGGAAATTCCAGGATTGCAACAGCACAGGGATAGCAATCCTGGAATTTCCCCATTGTGGGACTAATAATAGTAATATATCTCTGTCACATTCTTATATATATTTGTTAATGTTCTCTACAGACTGTTAGAAAAATAATATTATTCTATGTTTGAATCCAGTTAAAAAGTGTTTTTCGGGCTACTTCCTGCCATAACAAATTGTTATCAGGGAAGGTGCATTAGTTTTTACCTCTTGGGCACCCAAGGACAGTCTGAACACAGCCTCTTTTTATGTAGAAGGCAAATATAAGTGTGTCATAAAAATGTAGAGCATAATCTAACTACGTCTATTTACCAGGTCAAACCTACAGAATTATTATTTGGATGCGAGTTGACATAAAAAAGAACAGATTTTTTTCTTCTTCTTTTGTTTGTTTTGTTTTTGTCTTTTTAGGCTAGATGTGCAAATTATTATCATTTTCCTAGTTGTGGGACTTTCGTAACTAAGGTGAATGGATCTCTCAGAGGAAGTAGAGAAACTTCAGGGATTTTGTGGTTGTCATTTGGGGACAGCACCAGAGGTGATGGGGGAAAGATATGTGTTAACCTGTCATTATTTTTTTTTTCCCTTTTGGGTTTTTTGGGGGTCTCAGCTCGTCTCTCTCTCTCCACGCTTGGATTATCACAGTGTTGATTGAGATGTTACATTCAGGTTATTTATTTATTTCTGTCTGTTTTCATTTGACGAGTAATTCTGAATACTGGGAATGATGGACAAAAGAGGACAACTTAACTGTATTTTGTTGAACGTCAGGGTAAAATAACCCCATTAAAAGGAGAAAGGTGTTAACATACCTAAAGAAACAAGGTGCTGACGTTGCATTTATTCAGGAAACCCACCTCACTGGCATAGAGCACCTCAAGTTAAAGAGAGATTGGGTAAGCCATGTTTTCTATTCTTCATTTATGTCTAGTGCTAGGGGAGTACTTTATTAATAAATAAAAATCTCAGATTTCAATTAAATTCTGCAGACAAGGATAAATCCGGAAGATTCATACTAATTGACTCCATAATCAACGCGAACAGAATGACACTTGTGTCATTATATGGTCCTAATACAGACGACCCTATCTTCTTTAATAACTTAACTATGAAGCTGGCAACAGCAGAGGGTCAGTGTATATTGGGAGGTGATTTCAACCTTGTTTTAAACCCATCGTTAGATCGCTCCACTCCCAGAAACACCACACTGACAAAATCTGCAATGGTACTGTGCCAAGGTATGAATGAACTTGGTTTGAAAGACATATGGAGATTTCAAAACCCTCATGAAATCGACTTCTCTTTTTATTCTAATGTCCATAATGCATACTCAAGAACTGATATGTTTCTGGTTTCACAGTCACTCGTACCACAAATTAAGCATTGTTCTTATCTAGCTGCTACCTTGTCTGATCATAATGGCCTTCAAATGGAAGTAGATTTACTGCAAACCGAGTCTGTCCCCTACAGGTGGAGGTTTAAAGCACTCCTGCGCAAAGATCCCCATTTTATAGATTTTATGAATACCAAGTTGGATATATATTTGGAAACAAATTTAAATACCTCCTCTCACTCAATTGTATGGGAAGGCCTTAAGGCAAATATGAGAGGACACATCATTTCATAGGTTTCATATGAAAATAAACAAAAGAGAGAACAATTATTATAATTAGAAAATGAAATAAGAGCACTAGAAATCCAGCATGCTCAAACTAAAACTGAAACTCTCAGTACTTTAAAACAAAAATGGACTTTGTATGATAATCTTTGCACCAGTAAAGATGAGGCAGCGATGGCGAGAACTAATTACCATTATTATGAGTTTGACAACAAAACTAGTAAATTACTTGCTTGGCAGCTAAAGCAACAAGAAGCTGCAAAATTCATACAGTGCATCAAAACTGATGATGACCCAAGTTTAGAAAACTCAAAAGATATGAACGTTGAATTTAAAAAATGCTATGAAACATTGTATACCACTGAGCATATAACTGAGACTGGAATTAAAGAATTCATTCACAAATTACCATTGCCTAAACTTAAAATTGCAGACAGAGAGATGTTGGAAAAGGAGATATTAGAAGAAGAAGTTCTCCAAGCACTTAAATCCTTACAGAACAATAAGGCCCCAGGGCCTGATGGATATCCGATTGAATATTTCCAAACTTTCTCAAAAAAATTATTAACACCATTAACTAACATGATCAGAGAAGCATTTCAGAGAGAAATGCTTCCAAAAACAGTGGAGCTTGCAACCATAACTCTACTCCCAAAACCTGGAAAAGACCTGATAAAATGTAGCAACAAAAGACCCCTCAGCCTCCTTAATTGAGATAATAAAATATTATCCAAAAATATTGCAACACAATCAGAGAAAGTCATTCCAAAAATTATTAACGCAGACCAAACTGGCTTTATTAAGAACAGACAAGGTGCAGATAATGTCCAGCGACTGTTTCACATTTTAGAGTTTGCATAAACTCAAGATTATCCTGCTGTGGTTGTATCGATGGATGCGGAGGAGGTGTTAGACAGAATTGAACCAAGTTTTCTCCTTGAGACAATAAAGGCCATCAACTTTGGCGATAATTTTCTCAGATATATTAAGACCCAATTTAAAGCCCTCAGGTCACAGATTTTGACGAATGGTATCCTGTTGGACGCTTTCCCCCATCATGTGGCTGTCATCAAGGCTGCCCAAGCTCCCCCGCCCTCTTTGCAATAGCAATAGAACCACTGGCTATTGCCATGCGTTCAGACACATCTATTACTGGCATAAAAATTGGCACAGAAGAGCACAAGCACGCACTTTATACAGATGACTTATTAGTATGTATATCCCAACCCAGTGTATCATTCCCATCATTAATTACGTGTCTAGGAAAATATAGTGCAGTATCAGGCTATAAAATTAATTACTCTAAGAGTGAGGCATTCCCAATCAATCTGACAAATCAATACATAAACACATTCCCGGTATCATTTAAATGGTGTGTGGAGGGCTTCAAATACCTTGGGATTAATATTCATGGCGTACATGACAAGGTACACTACCGTTCAAAAGTTTGGGGTCACCCAGACAATTATTTTGTGTTTTCCATGAAAAGTCACACTTATTTACCACCATGAGTTGTAAAATGAATAGAAAATATAGTCAAGACATTGACAAGGTTAGAAATAATGATTTGCATTTGAAATAATAAGTTTTTCCAGATACTCAACCAGCTCAAAGGAAGGTCAGTTTTATAGCTTCTCTAACCAGCTAAACTGTTTTCAGCTGTGCTAACATGATTGCACAAGGGTTTTCTAATCATCCATTAGCCTTCTGACGTAATGAGCAAACACATTGTACCATTAGAACACTGGAGTGATAGTTGCTGGAAATGGGCCTCTATACACCTATGTAGATATTGCACCAAAAACCAGACATTTGCAGCTATAATAGTCATTTACCACATTAGCAATGTATATTAGATATTAGAGTGTATTTCTGATTAGTTTAAAGTTATCTTCATTGAAAAAAACAGTGCTTTTCTTTCAAAAATAAGGAAATTTCTAAGTGACCCCAAACTTTTGAATGGTAGTGTATATGAAGAAAATTATGTCTCATTACTCACCAAGTCCAAGAAGGAATTGCAGCGATGGACGGATCTCCCTCTATCATTAATTGGTAGGATTAACGCAATAAAAATAAATTTACTTCCTAAATTTATCTATTTATTTCGATGTATCTCATTGAAAGTTCCCGCATCCTTCTTTAAGGAACTAGATAAATCATTAACTTCCTTCCTAAGGCATAAAAAAAACTTCTAGAGTCAAACTCGTTACACTGCAGGCACCTTACTCAAAAGGTGGCTTAAAATCTTCCAAATTTCAGGCTGTACTACATGGCTGCCAAATTCCGTGCCCTATGGATGCGACATTACCCAAAAGCGGAAAAAGTAAGATAGGTCTCAATAGAACAGCATGAATTACAGGATAAACCATGAACAGACATGGTATCACTGTTAATGATCCTTGTGACTTCCTTGTTCGCCATTTTTCCTTCATCCATCCTCCTCTCTCTCTCATTTTCTTTATTCATCAATGCTTCAGAGTACTCCTGACGTGGAGAGGGGGGACATGCTGCATGGGCAACATCTTGTCCTCCATATCTTCCTGCCCAGGCTTGAATCCTACCAACGCTGGAAGGTGGAACACCGGTGTGCGGCGGCCTGTTCGGCCGCGGGCGATGCTGTTCCAGCGGAGCGGACGTTTGGGATTCTCTTCCATGGTCATCATAGACCGACGGAGGCCAATGTGACGGTAAAATTCAAATCCAACCTCAAGTCCCTAAAATTAATAAATTGGCCTCTGTTCCTCCCCAAAATTTAAATATTAAATGTGGTCTATTAAATATTAGGTCTCTAACTTCTAAGTCTCTTCTGGTTCATGATCTATTAATCGATCATTAGATCGATCTACTATCCCTCACAGAGACCTGGCTCGGGCAAGATGATTATGTTGGTCTGAATGTATCAACTCCCTCTGGGTATTTAAACTGTCATAACCCCAGAGGTTCTGGTCGTGGTGGCGGAGTGGCGCCAATTTTCCCATTCTAAATTACTAGTTAATGTTAAGCAAAAATTATGTTTTAATTCCTCTGAAGGTTTGGTCCTCAGTGTGGGGCTTGTTGGCAATCTTGGCTTCAACACAATTTTCTTTGCCATAGTTTATTGTCCTCCCTCCGCCTATTCAGAGTTTCTATCGGAATTTGCCGAATTTTTAGCTGATTTAGTGCTGAAATCCGATAGAATAATTATTGTAGGGGACTTTAATACACATGTTGATGTAGAGAGTGATTGTCTTAAGGCATTCAAATCAATTTTAGACTCAATGGGGTTTTAACAGAAAGTAAAAAATTCTACCCATCATTTTCACCATACATTAGACCTTGTTTTGACTTATGATACAGATATCAAAAATCTGGTAGCGTCCCCTCAAATCCTGTATTGTCTGACCATTGTCTGTTAATTTTTGATTTCATTATCTCTGATCACTTGTTTCCTAAAGAAAAATACTACTACAGCAGATGTCTTTCTGATGATGTTGTTGCCAAGCTTTTGCAGATTGTCTCCTCTATGCCATGGGTCAACACAATAGAAACAACAGATATAAAAGATGGAGAGTCTGCTCCATTCATGATTGATAGCATGGTTGATAGTGTTACAGCCTCTCTGCATCGGACTCTAGATTTGGTAGCCCCTTTAAAAAAGAAAAAGTCTAGCCAGAGATTTCTAACCCCTTAGTTTAACTCAGAAACTCATGGCTTAAAACAGAAAACTCGTCAATTGGAAAGGAAATGGCGTTCAACTAATTCAGATGAATTTTACTTAGCGTGGAGAAATAATTTCTTAATCTATAAAAAAATCTCTTAGAAAAGCTAGATCAAGCTATTATTCTGCATTAACAGAAGCAAACAAGAATAACCCCAGGGTTCACTTCAACACTAAAGCCTGCTTACAAAGAGCCAGGATTCGGTCAATCCTCGCATTCCCCCTGAGCTTTCTAGTCAGGACTTTTTGAACTTTTTCAATCTTAAAATTTTATCTATTAGAGATGAAATCAGTCAGATTCTTCCTACTGTAAACTCAAGTACATTAACTGCTACAGCTCCCTCAATTGATATCTGCTTAGATAAGTTTACTCCAATTGACCTCTTAGAGTTGGATAAAATAATTTCCTCATCCAAGTCTTCATCTTGCCTTTTAGACCCTATTCCTTACAGGTTATTTAAAATTATCTTCCCAATTATTGGTAGCCATATTCTTCTTATAATTAATTCTTCTTTAACTCCGGGTGATGTACCACTGGCTTTTTAAAACTGCTATAATTAAACCCTTACTCAAAAAACCGACTCTCGATCCAGGAGTTTTGGCCAATTATCGACCAATCTCTAATTTGCCTTTCATTTCAAAAATCTTGGAAAGAGCTGTTGCTGCGCAATTATTTGACCATTTGCAGGGAGTTGGTTTGTTTGAGGTGTTTCAATCTGGGCTCAGAGCTAATCACAGCACTGAAACTGCTTTAGTGAAGGTCACTAATGACCTCCTGATCGCATCTGATAATGGATTTGTCTCTGTTCTTGTTCTTTTAGATCTCAGTGCAGCCTTTGACACTATCGATCATGTCATTCTACTTGATAGATTAGAACATTTTGTTGGACTAAATGGAACTCCGTTGCAGTGGATTAGGTCTTATTTGTCCGATAGATTTCAGTTTGTTCACATCAACGAAGTTTCTTCCAAGTCTAAGCTCAGTCACAGAGTTCCACAGGGATCTGTGTTGGGCCCTACTCTTTTTAGTTTATATACAGTATGCTCCCGTTAGGCAATACCATTAGAAAGCACTGTATACATTTTCACTGTTACGCGGACGACACACAACTATACCTGTCAATGAAGCCCGATGACTGCAATCAATTAGCCAAGTTAGATCCTCCCACATGCCAAAAAAAATGCAAGTTAGGTTAATTGGCATCAAACTGGGGAATCTAAATGGTCCCTAGGTATGACTGTGAGAGTGAATGGTTGTCTGTCTCTCTGTGTTGGCCCTGCGATGGACCGGCGATCTGTCCAGGGTATACCCTGCCTCTCGCCCAAAGATGCTGGGATAGGCTCCAGCACCCCCGCGACCCAAAAAGGATTTAGCGGAAGAAGATGAATGAATGAACGAATGAAAGATGCCTGTCTTAAGGACATCAAAGCTTGGATGACTTGTAATTTTCTACTATTAAACTCTGATAAGACTGAAGTCATTCTTGTTGGCCCAAAACATCTTAGAAATTCCTCCTCAAATTATGCCCTTAATTTAGATGCCACCACTCTCACTCTGAATAGTTCTGTGAGGAACTTTGGAGTTATTTTTGATCAAGATTTGTCCTTTAATTCACATATTAAAATTGTTTCTAAGACTGCCTTCTACCATCTGTGCAATATTGCCAAGATCAGGAGCATCTTGTCTCTAAATGATGCTGAGAAACTGATTCACGCCTTTGTCAGCTCTTGATTAGATTATTGTAATTCGTTATTATCTGGTTGTCCTGAAGTATCTTTAAAAAATCTTCAGTTGATTCAAAATGCTGCTGCTAGAGTTTTAACTGGTTCTAGAAAAAGAGATCATATCTCCCCGGTTCTGTCCTCCCTTCATTGGCTTCCCATAGAATTTAGAATCAAGTTTAAAATCCTTCTTCTTACTTTCCAAGCTCTTAATAATCAGGCCCCCCAATATATAAAAGATCTGATATTATCTTACCATCCTAACAGAGCATTACGCTCCTAAAATGCTGGCTTATTTGTGGTGCCCAGAATCTCCAAAAGTACAGTGGGAGGCAGAGCCTTCTGCTACCAAGCTCCTTCTCTCTGGAACCAGTTACCACTCTGGGTCCGGGAGTCAGACTCAGTCTCTGTTTTTAAGAACAGGGTAAAATCCTTCTTTTTTTAATATAGCTTACATTTAAGGAGGGATTTTAGGGCCTTTTCCACTAGCATGCTTTAGCGCGACACGGGACGGCTCTGCATGCTTTGTACGCTTTTCCAGCCCCAACACGGTTTAAGAGCTGCGATTCTCAGCCCCGCTCCAGGGCAGGGTACAGCAGTGCTGAGCTGTGCCGTGTTGTGACGTTAACAGACTGGTCGCCGCTGATTGGTCAGGTTGTAACCGCCCCTCTCCTCCTCCTCATCTACCAAATCTTCACGACCTTCTCAATAAAGTTTTTGAAAAAAAAAAAAAAAAAAGAATCTTCACGACCGCCTTTACTCAGCACGCAACCACTGTTGGCGGTTCCTTTTCAGTGTATTGCTGTGCTATTTTCATTTATTCTCTATCAAAAATGGCTTCGCTTAATAAGGGTGTTCCATGGACCAATAAGGAGGTGCAGTGTCTGCTCACTGCATTGTCAGATGAACGTATTCAGCGCGAGTTAGACGGAGCCGCCCGGAATGAAAAAATATACCGGGAGGTCTCGACATCGGAGTCCTTTAACGGTGAGTTTTTTTTTCCACAATATCTTTATTGAACCTTTTTTTTTTTTTAACAAACATGATACAAACAATCAAACACTAACGCTAAAGTACTACAAAAAAAAAAAAAATGCACTAAAAACACCAACAACCACCAACAAAATCAAGTCTTCAACAATGCTCCTCTGTTTAGTCTAGACAATCCAATACATAAGTATACATATTATGTTCACCAGTTTGGAATTTACAAGGTCCACACACATCATTCACCTTCTTCTTCAAGAGTTATGTTTAAATTTTTTACATAATCAATAAAAGGTCTCCATATATTCTCAAACACAATTTCCTTTGATTTCAGTATATATGTTATTCTTTCTAATGGAAGGTTTGTTAACATCTGTCTTAACCACTGAGTCACATCTGGTCTATGAGTCTTTTTCCATAATAGTGCAATACATTTTTTGGCATTAAGCAAACTGAGGTCTATGAATGTTCTTTCACTTTTATTAAAATTATGCTTTTCTGGGTACAGACCCAACAAAAACAGTTTAGGATTCAGTATGATTTGTTTTGAGATTATTTTTTCAATTGTTACCCTCACCTCTTCCCAAAACATTCTTATTAATCTACATTCCCATAAACAATGAAATAGGGTTCCTTTACTTTCCATGCATTTTGTGCATGTATCTGGTATATTTTTGTTATATCTATTTAACTCCTCCGGTGTAACATACATCCGCATTAACCATTTGAAATGTATCAATTTAAGGCGTGCATTTATTGATTTGGTTTGAGCTTCTGTACAAGCCAATTCCCATTGTTCCTCCGAAATTTCAATTTGCAGATCTTCTTTCCAGTAGTTTAATCTTTTCAGTGAATTTTCACTTGAAGATAGTGTCAATGAGTTATAAAACTCTGAAATAATACCCTTTCTTTTACTATCTTTCATCATCATTTTTTCCAAGGATGAATAAATAGGTCGAGTGAGAGCTTTATTTTGATTTGATCGAATAAAGTTTCTAAGTTGAAGATATTTAAAAAAATGTGTTCTATTGAGATTAAATTTGATCCTCAGCTCTTCAAAAGACATTATGTTGTCTGCACATGGCAAATATAAATCCTGAATCTTTTGTATCCCTTTTAAATTCCATACTTTAAATACAGCGTCCGCTCTCCCTGGTTTAAAATATTGATTACCCCATATTGGACTAAATTGTGACAATAACTGTGGTTCTTTTAAATAGTTTTTAGCTTCACACCATATTTTGATCATATGCTTTACAAATGGATTTTTAACTTGTTTTTGTAATTTTTTTGCCGAATCTGAGTATATGAATATGGGAAGAGGTAAAGGTAAATTGTATGATTCCATTTCAGTCCAGTGAGGGAGATCATTTGATGAAAAATAATATGTCATAGACCTCAGTTGTGCCGACCAATAATACAACATAAAATTTGGACATTTCAGACCTCCACGATCAAATGGTAAATATAATAAAGACAGACGTAATCTAGCCCTCCTGTTGTTCCATATAAATTCCACTAACTTTTTTTTTATTCTTGAGAATAGATCTAAAGGTGGTGATAAGGGAATGTATTGAAATAAATAAAGTATTTTAGGTAAAATATTACTTTTAAGTATATTGATTCTCCCGATCATCGACATTGGTAGTGACATCCATCTCTGAGTTAACTCATTGATATCTGACATTAAGGCTTCATAGTTGACGCTGGCGACTGATTCTAGCTTAGGCATAATTTGGATTCCTAAATATTTAAACTGATTTACAACATTGAATTGATTTGCCTCAGGGGCTGGGTAATTTCTCTGGGTCTCATTTAGCATTAATATTGAAGATTTAGTTTTATTTATTTTATATCCTGATATTTCCCCAAAATTCTTTATTAAATTCAACAAGGTTGGAATTGATTTTTTTAGATTCGACATAAACAAAATTATATCATCGGCGTACAGGGAGATTTTATGTTCTGTTGGCCCAACTTTAATTCCATATATTTGTGAATGTAAACGTATCGCTATCGCTAAAGGTTCAATTGCCATAGTAAACAGTAAAGGTGAAAGTGGACAGCCTTGTCGACATCCTCTATTGATTTTTATTGGTTTTGAAATATTGTTATTTGTTAGGATTTCTGCTGTAGCATTATTGTATATTATTTGAACCCATTTTATGAAATTATTTCCAAGTCCAAACCTTTGTAGGACTTCAAAAAGAAAGGGCCATTCAACTCTATCAAAGGCCTTTTCGGCGTCCAATGATAGGAGAGCTGTATCCGGTGCTTCTTTATTAAAATAAATAATATTAAATAGTCTTCTTACATTATGGAAGCCTTGTCTACCCTTTATAAAGCCATTCTGATCTCGATTAATAATATTTGGTAAAATTTCTTGTATTCGTCTTGCTAAAATTTTACAGATTATCTTAAGGTCGGCGTTTAATAGGCTTATTGGTCTCATATTTTCACATTTATTAGAGGGCTTACCTGGTTTTGGCAGCAGTATAATTAAGGCATTATTTATGTATGATGGTAAATTATTATTTTGAAATGCTTCTAAAACCATTTCCAAAAAAGGTTTTATTAATTTATTCTTAAATTTTTTATAAAGGTCAACTGGAAGACCATCTGGTCCTGCACTTTTTCCTGATTTCATATTATCAATGGCTAGCCCAACTTCTTCTTGACTAATTTTAGACTCCAATATCTCCCTGTTTTCATTTGGTATACACGGTATAGATAGTTCGTTCAAAAACCCATTTAGTTTTGTTAAATCAGGTTCATTTTTGGTATCATATAATTTTTCATAGTAATCTCTAAAGGCTCTATTAATTTCTAAAGGATCTATAACTACCTGTCCGTTACTTATAATACTGGTAATTGGTGTTTTAATTTCCAATTGTTTAATCTGCCATGCTAATAATTTTCCTGATTTTTCACCTTGTTCATAAAAAGATTGTTTCAATCTTAGAAGACTCGAGGCAGCTCTATTCGCTGATTTTTTGTCGTATTCAGCTCTCAAAATCAGTAATTCATTCTCCAACCTTGGGTCACTTCCTGCATACACTTTTTCCTGAAGACTTTTTATTTTATGTTCCAATTTAGCTCTCTCCTCTCGAGTCTTCTTAGATTTTGATCCTGTATAACTAATAATATGTCCCCTAATAAAAGCTTTGAAAGCCTCCCACTTTACACATGCTGATGTTTGTGTAGTATTGATGTCAAAGAACTCGTCTATCTGTTTTTCTATATACTTGACAAATTCCTCATCCTGAAGCCATTTATGCTGAAATTGCCATCTACCTGATTCCTTTGTCAATTTTTTTATCTACATATATTAGACAACAGGGTGCATGATCAGAGATCACGATGTTATCATAAAAGCAGTTTTGAATCTTGGACCTTAATTCTGTGGAAATCAAAAAATAATCAATACGTGAGAATGTCTTGTAGGTACTGGAATAACAAGAATAGGCTTTAACTTGTGGTTTCATTTCTCTCCATATATCTAACAATCTCAATTCTTTCATAAAATGATTAATAGTCATCCTACATCCAATGTGCGTACAATCCAGTCCTGTTGATCTATCCACACCTGGATTCAATGTACAATTAAAATCCCCTGCTATTATATGTTGCCCTGTAAGTGATGATAAGATGAGAAATAAATTAGCAAAGAACTTCTGATCATCTATATTGGGACCATATAAGTTCACAAGATTTATATTTTCTAATAGCAAAGAACCTTGAATGATTACATATCTTCCAAATTTGTCTCCAATTACATTTTTCACTTGAAAAGGAACTGATTTATGTATGAGAGTCATAACTCCCCTGGCTCGGGATGAAAATGAAGAGGTGAATACACTTCCCTGCCATCTACTCCTAATTCTTTTAACATCCTCCTCTATCAGATGAGTTTCTTGTAAAAACACAATTCTTGAACCCATGTCCTTTATTTTATTCATAACTTGTTTAAGTTTTTTTAAATTTTGTAGACCTCTGCAATTCCATGAAGTTAAATTAAGATTAACACTTTGGTCCATGATCAATAGAGAGTTTGGGATTACCTTGCAGTGTAAACATGCTCATACAGAGAAGCAAAAACATGAGTGGTTGAACATTCATCCTACAAACTACACACAAACAAATTTCCCCTTCCCACACTTGTGGCAAACCCCCCAAAATCAAAAGAAAAATTCTGTCTCCCGATATAGCCATCGACCGTTCCACACCCACGGGGAACAGCCTAAGCCACTCCTTCTTCATCCTCCCAATCACCCTAACTCTACTGCTTTTAATGACGTAACATTAACTCTCCTCTGTAGTTTTCCAACTTAACTCCAAAATTTTTAACAACTTTGTACATCATAGTTTTTTTTTTGTTTGTTTTGTTTTTGTTTTGTTTTTTTAATATATAATACAATCTATATTTTGTAAACTTACTATTTACTTCAAGTCAGTCAGATGCCTGTGCAAATGCTTAATTATTCTACCTTATATTTTGTTCATGCTTAGCTCTCACCAGTCTCTTCTTCTTCTTTGATCTTCTTGATGAACTCCTGCGCCTCCTCTGGGGTCTTGAAGATGTGGGTTCTGCCCTCATACGTGGTCAGCAGTCTCGCAGGATAGATTACACCATGACGAATCCCAAGGTTGCGCAGCTCCTTACGTACGGGATCAAACTGCTTCCTCAATTGCTGGATTCCTGTGGCCAAATCTGGGTAGAACCGCACCTGCTGGTCCTGGTGTTTAATCTCTCCTTTTTTAGCTCGTGCAGCGTTGAAGATCTTCATCCTGTCTCTGTTGCTAAGAAACTTCATAATTAAGGTCCTCGGCGGTCCCTTATCTCTCCGTGGGCCAATACGATGTGCTTTTTCCAGAACCACTGCTGATTGCAACTCCTCGCTGCCCAGCACCTCCGGAATCCACTTTTCCAGAAAGGAACATACGTCCCGACCTTCTGATTCCTCTGGAAGACCCACCAGCCTCAAATTATTCTGTCTCGACCGAGATTCCAAATCCAAAATATTATCTTCCAGAGATTTATTTTTTTTTTCCAAAGTGCGCACCTTTAATTGAAGACGGGTGACGTCATCTTCAGCACTAGCGAGACGGAGCTCCATCTGCGCCGTTCGTTCTACACAGTCACCCAATTCCTTTCTTATTCCTTCCAACGCTGTCATAATCCCATCAAATCTAGAGGAAAAGTCCGCTCTCATTGAACTCATGGCAGCCATCAGCGCATCTGCGCCATTCCCCGCAGATATCGCAGCGTTGCCAGCCTCCTCCGCCATATATGGAGTTTTGTTTACTGCGTCACAGACCTGAAAGTCCGTTAATTTGGACTGTTTCGGCGGCTCGCTTTTTCCTTTTCCTGGTTTTCCAGCCTTAGGCTTCGCCGACATATCCTCGCCCAAATGCTGGGATACGTTCTGTCCCAAATGAGAGAGTTATTTGCCGATTTTTTTTTTTCCAGGAGCAGAGCAGAGCGAGACACGTCCGTCCTACGTGGCAGCCATAACCGGAAGTCTAACGGTGAGTTTTAATTTTTTTTTATTGTGCGTTTTTTCGCAAATATATTCGGTAAGACGCTCAGTTTATTTATGCAATAAAAAAGCTGTTCATTTGTGGATGGATCGCTGCTTTATTGCAGCACACTGCGGACTAAAGCTTTTATTTTAATTATTCATGTGAACAATACGCTGAAATAAGCTTATGTATTCTTGTTAAAAACTATTGTCTTTTCTGTATATATTGCACTTTCGTGCTGTATTTTATTGTGTGCATTTTCCTTGTAGAATCATCCCACGCGTCCGCCGCGACAGCCCGCACGGATTATTCAACCGAGCCATCCTGACCCACAGCTGTCAGAGACGGATTCATTCATCCGAGTCGTGACCCAGTTTGGGAAGCTGGTGTAGACACTCAGTGGTCGGCGTGTATAAAATGTCGATTAACCTTCATGTTGTGTTGCAAAGTTTTGTTTTTTTTTTAATATTTTGTTTATAATAAAATGGAATTGTTTTGGAAAGTGTGGTTTGTCTGTTATAACAATGAATTATAAAACAGTATAATTACATAGAAATTCCATTGCCTAATCTGATCAAAATGATACTGATCTTCCTGTCAGGGGTTAACCATTGTAAAGGTAATGTAATTTTTAACTAGACCAAAAAACAAATGTTTTTGAAAGCTTTCTGTTCTTTTTATTGAAATATCATAAAAAATTAGCCCCACATGATCCAGTTCTAAACTTTGGGTACATTTTTTATGTTAACTTATAAGAAGTTGCACAGTTGGACTTTAAAATACAGCAGGAGAGACTGATCAAGCTTAAGTCAAAGTAGGTAAAAAAGTAAGTATATGTAAATTGAATGTTCTATCGGCATTCCAAATTCAGAGAATTACAATACTTTAGAAGGAGTGTAGCATCATCTAAACGGAAAATAATAATACTGTTGTTCCAAACGTTGACCTGAAGGTGAAAAACATGATTTTTTTTAATTCAGTACATCCAAAATGCCCCAGGATGTAAAAAATAATAATTTGGTGTTGGCCAGGGTGCCACCGTCTCATTATTTAATACGAATAAAAACAAGTTTCATGGATCGTCACCTTATCGTGGTGGGGGGGTTTGCGTGCCCCAGTGATCCCAGGAGCTATGTTGTCCGGGGGCAATTTGCCTCTGATAGGGTCTCCCAAGACAAACTGGTCCTGGGTGAAGGGCCAGACTAAGAACGATCCAACAGACTCTCATGATAAATTGTATATCAAGGACTCAGTGTACCCCGCCCGGTATGGGGTTACCGGGGCCCCACCCTGGAGCCAGGCCTGGGGGAGGGGCTCGAAGGCTAGCGTCTGGTGGCCGGGTTTCCACCCATGGGACCCGGCCGGGCTCAGCCCGAAGGAGTTACATGGGTCCGCCCTCCAGTGGGTTCACCACCTGCAGGAGGGATCATGGGGGTCCGGTGCTATGTGGATTAGGTGGCGGTCAAAGGCGGAGACCTTGGCGGACTGATCCCAAGCTTTCTAAACTGGCTTTTGGTACGTGGAATGTCACCTCTCTGGTGGGGAAGGAGCCTGAGCTGGTGTACGAGGTTGAGCGATACCGGCTAGATATAGTCGGCCTCACCTCAACACACAGCTCCGGTTCCGGAACCAGTCTCCTGGAGAGGGGCTGGAGCTTGGCCTTTTCTGGAGTTGCCCAAGGCAAGAGGCGACGAGCAGGGGTGGGTATTCTTGTATCGCCCCCACCTTGCTGCCTCTATATTGGAGTTTTCCCCGGTGGACGAAAGGGTTGCTTCCCTGCGCCTTCGGGTTGGGAAACGGGTCCTGACCATCATTTGTGCCTATGCACCAAATGATGTTTCAGAGTACCCACCCTTTTTGGAGTCTGTGACTGGGGTGCTGGAGGGTACTCCTCCTGGAGACTCCATTGTCCTACTGGGGGACTTCAATGCGCACGTGGGCAACGACAGTGAAACCTGGAGGGGGGTGATTGGGAGGAACGGCCTGCCCGATCTGAACCCGAGTGGTTTTCAGTTATTGGACTTCTGTGCTAACCACAGTCTGTCCATAATGAACACCATGTTCAAGCATAAGGGTGTCCATATGTGCACCTGGCACCAGGACACCCTAGGTCGCAGGTCGATGATCGATTTTGTTATCGTATCATCAGACCTGCAACCGTATGTCTTGGACACCCGAGTAAAGAGAGGTGCAGAGCTGTCAACTGATCACCACCTGGTGGTGAGTTGGATCCGATGGCAGGGGAGGAAGCCATTCAGACCTGGTAGACCCAAACGTATAGTGAGGGTGTGCTGGGAGCGTCTGGCTGAGGCCCCTGTCCGGGAGGTCTTCAACTCCCACCTCCGGAAGAACTTCAACCACATTCCGAGGGAGTCTGGAGACATGGAGTCTGAATGGGCCAAGTTCTCCACCTCTGTTGTTGAAGCGGCGGCCCAGAGCTGCGGCCGCAAGGTGGTCGGTGCATCTCGTGGTGGCAACCCCCGAACCAAGTGGTGGACACCAGTGGTGAGGGGGGCCATTAAGCTGAAGAAGGAGTCCTATCAAGCTTGGTTGGCTTGTGGGACTCCCGAAGCAGCTGAGGTGTACCGGCAGGCCAAGCGGAGTTCAGCTCGGGTGGTTGCTGAAGCAAAAACGCGGGTATGGGAGGAGTTCGGTGAGGCCATGGAACAAGACTTTCGGTCGGCTTCAAAAAGATTCTGGCAAACTGTTCGGCGGCTCAGGAGGGGAAAGCAGCTCCCCGTCCACACTGTGTATGGTGCGGATGGGACACTGTTGACTTCAACTGGGGATATCGTCGGGCGGTGGAAGGAATACTTCGAGGATCTCCTCAATCCCACTGATACGCCTTCCACAGAGGAAGCAGGGTTTGGGGACGAGGGGGATGACTCGCCTATTACAGGGGCTGAGGTCGCCAAGGTGGTTAAAAATCTCCTTGGTGGCCGGGCCCCGGGGGTGGACGAGATTCGCCCTGAGTACCTCAAGGCCCTAGATGTTGTTGGGTTGTCATGGTTGACACGCCTCTGCAACATTGCGTGGAGGTCGGGGGCAGTGCCTTTAGCATGGCAAACCGGGGTGGTGGTTCTTCTCTTCAAAAAAGGGGACCGGAGGGTGTGCTCCAACTTTAGAGGGATCACACTCCTCAGCCTCCCTGGGAAGGTCTATGCCAAGGTACTGGAGAGGAGAGTCCGGCCGTTGGTCGAACCTCGGATTCAGGAGGAGCAATGTGGTTTTCGAGGTGTGCTGGCAATGGAGTAGGTGTGTGCGTTGCTGGCTCCTGCTATATTTTTTTCTTTACTTTTTAAACCCTATTTTGCTGTAAGCTGTTAATGTTTTGGACATTTAATACGTGCAGAATCTGTTTTGAAATATGTCCAAAACAAGAAAGCAGACTGAAAAGGAGGCAGCAGGGAACAATATTAACACCAGCTTAGCTGAGGATGCTAATATCAGCCTTAACCCTGCACTTGTTGCCTTGCTTGAGCAACACAGAATGTCCATAGCTGCTGACTTCAAAGCTTCATTTGAACTTATTAATGGTAAGCTGGACAAAATTCAAGCAGATGTGGCGAACCAGGAGCAACGCATTGGCAACCTTGAAAACAACGCGGAGGACGTCAGCCAGCGCCTAGCGGCGCTTGAAGTTACATGCGAGTCAATACAGGAGGAGAACAAACTTTTGAAAAACAAACTTTCTGACCTGGAGGGAAGAAGCAGGAGGCTGAATATTCGTCTGGTGGGTCTGCCGGAGTCCTTTGATGTGGGTCCATGGCCATCTGAATTTTTTTCTCGGCTGTTGGTGGACGTCTTTGGCGCACAAACTTTGCCATCTCCCCCAGAGCTGGATAGAGCCCACCGCAGCCTCATGCCCAAGCCGAGTCCGAATGGGAAGCCGCGCGCTGTCATTATTTGTTTCCACCGGTTTCGGACCAAAGACTTGGTGATGAGAGAAGCGCGGAGACGCCGTGGGACTTTGGAATATCGTGGGCATAAACTTCAGTTCTACGAGGATTATAACGCCGACGTTCAGAAGCAACGAGCCGAATATAAGGAGGTTATGTCCGAGTTGTACAAGAGAGGTTTTCGTCCTTCTCTTCTTTTCCCCGCCAGGCTCCGGATAACTCTTCCAGACGGAAAAAACCAGTGGCTGGCGTCCGTCTGGGAGGCCACCTGCTTCATGCAAACTATGGAGAGAAACCAGCAATTTTCGCCTTGAACTGGACATTTCTGGGTTGACCAGCTGCCGCGCTGGGCTGCTTGTTACTTCATTGAAGCTGCACTGACTGGACATTGATGCATTTTCAGATGTTTAAAAACAAGGTAAAATTGGCTCCCTATACGTTGTTGTTTACTTAATTCTTTTTTTTTAATTTTATCTTATTTATTTATTTTTTTTTAGGGTAAAACGTTCATATTATGCAGGATTGAAGCCAGTTGTATGGGAGCATTCTGTTAGGATGAAAATAGAGCTGGAGATGGAGCGGTTGCTGTTTTTTTGCAACCGGCTGGAGTGTTGTTATAGGTTTGGTTGTTGGATTTTTTTTTTTTTATTATTATTATTTTTTTTTTATTTACTTTTTTTTGTTTTGTTTTTTTGTTATGGTTTTATTTACACCCCCTTACCCCTTCCTTTTTTTTTTTTTACCCGTACCTCACTTTATTCTTCTTTGGGCTACACAACATAATATATAAATTTTACTCTTTGAATGAATAGTAATCTTACTTTGGTAAACTGGAATGTGAAGGGGTTGAACTATCCAATTAAACGAAAGAGAGTCATGTCACGTCTAAAGCAGTTTAAGCCTGGGGTACTGTTTTTGCAGGAAACCCATTTGCAGGATTCCGACCACTTGCGTTTGTCAAAATGTTGGTCAGGACAATTTTTTCATTCAAATTTTAAAGCTAAGGCCAGGGGCGCTGCTATTCTTATTGATCGAAATATCCCATTTATTCCCTCTAATGTTGTATCAGATAAAAATGGACGATTTGTAATAGTATCAGGTAAACTTGGCGATAAACATGTCACTTTGGCTAATCTGTAAGCACCGAATTTTGATGATGTGCACTTTT
Source organism: Pholidichthys leucotaenia (assembly GCA_020510985.1). Taxonomy (NCBI): domain Eukaryota; kingdom Metazoa; phylum Chordata; class Actinopteri; order Cichliformes; family Pholidichthyidae; genus Pholidichthys; species Pholidichthys leucotaenia. Next base: position 13,785,929 of record CM035847.1, on the reverse strand, counting down.
TTCGCAACCTTTTTTCGCAACTTCTAGATTTAAATACTCATTCTCTAATTCTTGGGGGTGACTTTAATTTGTATATGGATCCGATCTTAGATCGCTCATCTTCAAAACCTGCTAGTCTTAATAAATCTGCAACTTATGTTAAGTCTTTTCTTGAGGAATATAGCCTTACAGATCCTTGGCGTTTTTTACATCCTAACGGCAGGGACTATTCTTTTTTCTCTCATGTACACCATACTTATACCAGAATAGATTATTTTTTTGTTGACAATTTATTAATTAATAACCTTTGCTCTTGCAGTTATGATAGCATCTCGGTTTCTGATCATGCCCCTCTTGTACTTAAAATGATCCTCCATGGATGTGACTCCATGAGAAAGCATTGGAGATTGGATCCATTATTACTTACAGATGAAAAATTGGTTGCGAATATTTCTTCTAAAATTAATTTTTTTTTGAAAGAAAATAAAACTCCTGGTATGTCAAATAAAACGATATGGGAGGCCATGAAGGCATTTCTTAGGGGGGAATTTATTTCATTGGCAGCATTTAAAAGACGATCCTTAATACAGGAACAGAAGGCTATTTTAGATCAAATCCTGGACATTGACAGACAATATGCTCAATCTCCATCACCCGCTCTGTACAAGGAACGTATGACATTACAAACTAAACTTAATTTACTTTCTACTCGACAAATTGAAGGTTGTTTAATAAGGAACAAGAGTGAATTTTATGAACATGGCGAAAAAACCAGTAAACTTCTAGCTAATCAACTACGTGGTATTAGAGCTAAGCAAATTATTACTGGAGTTAGGACAGATAAAGGAGAGGTGACATCTGACCAACAAGCGATTAATGATATTTTCAGGTCATTTTATTCCAAATTATATACCTCAGAATATACAACAAACTTAAAGGATTTGGAAATTTTTTTTGATTCTATTGATATTCCTTCGATTTCTTCAGAATCTCGGCAAATTTTAGAAGCTCCCATCACAAAAGAAGAAATTCAGCTGGCAATATCATCCATGCAATCAGGAAAATCTCCAGGACCTGATGGGTTTTCCGCTGATTTTTTCAAAAAATTCTCTGATGACCTCGCCCCTTTCCTTTGTCAAGTTTTTACAGAGTCGCTTGACTCTGGTACACTTCCTCCTTCATGCTATCAGGCCTGTATCACTGTGTTGCTTAAAAAGGATAAGGATCCTGTTGATTGTGCTTCTTACAGGCCTATTTCTTTGTTAAATACCGATGTTAAAATTTTGTCAAAGTTGTTAGCTTCAAGGTTGGAAAAGATTCTTCCTTTTATAATTTCACAGGACCAAACCGGTTTCATTAAAAATCGCCATTCTTTTTTTAACTTGCGGCGGTTGTTTAATATTATTTATACTCCTCACCACAACATACCTGAATGTCTTATTAGTTTGGACGCTGAAAAGGCATTCGATAGGGTTGAGTGGGAGTATTTGTTTTTTACTTTGGAGAGGTTCGGTTTTGGTCCTTCCTTCTGTTCCTGGATTAAACTTCTCTATGCTAGTCCTTTAGCTTCAGTGTTAACTAATTGTCGCTATTCTGACTATTTTAGACTTTACCGTGGTACGAGGCAAGGCTGTCCTTTGAGTCCGTTGCTCTTTGCCTTGGCAGTTGAGCCGTTAGCTACTGCAATCCGTGGGAGCCGGGACTTTCTAGGCATTCGTAGGGGTGGCATTGAGCATAGGGTTTCACTCTATGCTGATGATCTTTTATTATTTCTCTCCAACCCACTTACTTCATTACCCGCTATACTTAATATTTTGGATAGTTTTAGTAGGTTTTCTGGTTATAAAATTAATCTTAATAAGAGTGAACGGTTTCTGATTAATGAAAAGATTCAAGTTCAGGATTTTGAAAATTTTCCTTTCAAGGTTGTTATTGATCATTTTAATTATCTTGGGATATGTGTCACTAAACAATTTAATTACTTGTTTAAAAATAATTTTCTCCCCTTACTTGACCAGTGCAAGTTAATACTTTCCAAATGGTCCCCATTATCCTTGTCTTTAATTGGCAGAATCAATTCTGTAAAAATGATGTTACTTCCAAAGTTTTTATATTTGTTTCAATGTCTCCCCATTTTTATTCCTAAATCCTTTTTTAAGTCTTTGGACTCTCTGATTACCTCCTTTATTTGGAATGGTAAACATCCGAGATTGAGGAAAGTTTTTCTTCAAAGACCCAAATCAGTAGGTGGCATGGCTCTGCCTAACTTTCAATATTACTACTGGGCAGCAAATATCAGGTGCATGTTATATTGGAAACATTTTTATCTGGAACCCAAATCACCTATTTGGATCCTTATGGAGTCACATGTGGACAATCAAACTTCCCTACCGGCAATTTTAGGTTCACCACTTCCCCTTGCTTTGTCTACACTGGGTAATAATAAAGTAGTTCGTCAGTCTCTTAGAATTTGGTCTCAATTCAGGAAAAATTTCGGTCTTCAGTTTTTTTCCATTAGAAGTCCAATTGCCGCAAATCATTTATTTACCCCATCAACTATTGATAGTGCATTTCATATATGGCACAGAAAAGGTTTAAAATCTTTTGCGGATTTATATTTTGATGGTCAATTTGCAAGTTTTTCTCAACTTTCCACCAAATTCGACATCACTTCTACACATTTTTTCCGCTTCCTCCAGGTCAGACATTATGTGCAAACCATGACAAAACAATTCCCTCAAAAACCTTCTGATAATCCTCTAGATGATTTTTTATTAGTTAAACCAACTTCTAAGGGGGTAATGTCAGTTTTATATAATTTAATTTCAAATTTACAATCTTCTTCTCTGGCCGCTATCAAATTGAACTGGGAACAAGATCTTAATTTTACTTTTACTGATGAACTGTGGGACTCTATTCTTGGCCAGGTTCACACTGTATCAATGTGTGCTCGTCACGCTCTTATTCAATTTAAGATTGTACACTGGATGCACCTGTCCAAGGTGAAGTTAGCACGTATTTACTCGGATATAGACCCAACTTGTGAAAAGTGTGGTAGCGCTCCTGGCACTTTGCTTCACATGTATTGGTCCTGCCCTGCATTGATGAATTTTTGGCATTCTGTTTTTATCACTATGTCTGAAGTCCTGCAATATCAAATTAAACCTGATCCATTATGCGCCATTTTTGGTGTGGCTCCAGAACTTGTCTTGCCAAGTTCCAAATTAAAAGTATTCAAATTTTCATTATTATTGGCCAGACGTGCTGTATTACTGAAGTGGAAAGACTCTTCGCCCCCTTCACATTTACAATGGATAAAAGATATAATGTCCTGTTTGGATTTAGAAAAAATCAGATATACAGTCTGTGGCTCTGAAAACAAATTCTATAAATTATGGCGCCCGTTTCTTGATTTCTTTGAAAGACCCACGATTATAGTTTCTGAGTAGCTCATATCCCCTTTACCCCACCCCCACTTCACACACACAATTTTTCTTTGTATTTTTTTTTTTTTTTTATTGTTTATTTAAAGGTTTTTGTGCTTTGAAGCATTTACATTTGTTGGCTTTAAGTTCTAGTTTTTTACTGTTTGGTTGAAACAAAAATGAAAATTTCTAATACTTTGTATTGTATTGATACTTCAATTAATAATAATAAAAAGACCTTTGAAAGAAGGAGCAATGTGGTTTTCGTCCTGGCCGTGGCACATCGGACCAGCTCTTTACTCTCTCGAGAATTCTTGAGGGTTCGTGGGAGTTTGCCCAACCAGTTTACATGTGTTTTGTGGACTTGGAGAAGGCATTTGACCGCGTCCCTCGCGGATTTTTGTGGGGGGTGCTTCAGGAGTATGGGGTATCGGGCTTGTTGTTACGAGCTATTCGGTCTCTGTACGACCGTTGTGAGAGTTTGGTTCGTATTGCCAACACTCGGTCGGAGTCATTCCCAGTGAGAGTTGGACTCCGCCAGGGCTGCCCTTTGTCACCGATCCTGTTCATAATTTTTATGGACAGGATTTCTAGGCGCAGCCAGGGAATGGAGGGTGTCATGCTTGGTGACCACAGGATCTCATCTCTGTTGTTTGCAGATGATGTTGTCCTGTTGGCTTCATCCAGCAATGACCTACAGCTCTTGCTGGGACGGTTTGCCGCTGAGTGTGAAGCGGCTGGGATGAGAATCAGCACCTCCAAATCCGAGTCCATGGTCCTCAGCCGGAAAAAGGTGGATTGTCCTCTCCGGGTTGGGGACAGGCTCCTGCCCCAAGTGGAGGAATTTAAGTATCTTGGGGTCTCGTTCACGAGTGAGGGGAAAATGGAGCGAGAGATCGACAGACGGATTGGAGCAGCATCTGCAGTGATGCGGACGTTGTACCGGTCTGTTGTGGTGAAGAGGGAGCTTAGTTCTAAGGCAAAGCTGTCGATTTACCAGTCAATCTACGTTCCTACTCTCACCTGTGGTCACGAGCTTTGGGTAATGACCAAAAGAACGAGATCGCGGATACAAGCAGCTGAAATGAGCTTTCTCCGTAGGATTGCTGGACTCACCCTCAGAGATAGGGTGAGGAGCTCAGTCATCCGGGAGAGGCTCAGAGTAGAACCGCTGCTCCTCCACATTGAAAGGAGTTAGTTGAGGTGGTATGGGCATCTGATTAGGATGCCTCCTGGACGCCTCCCACTTGAGGTGTTTCAGGTACGTCCCACTGGGAGGAGACCCCGGGGCAGACCCAGGACTCGGTGGAGAGACTATGTCTCCCAGCTGGTCTGGGAACGCCTTGGTATCCCCTCTGAAGAGCTGGAGCAGGTGGCTGGGGAGAGGGAGGTCTAAGACTTCGGTCCATCCAGACTAAAACCTCCCGTCACATGAACAGCTTCTTCCCCTCTGCCATCAGACTGCTGAACACTAAGTGACTTATTGACTCTCGTGCACTATGTACAGCAGCTCAACCAGACTCATGTCAATCATCACTGTTTTCTTCCTGCATTACCGACTGCACTATATAGTTCTCCACAGTATCTGCTGCTCGCTAATATATTTTAACTGCTGACCAGTATCACTTACTCTTATTCTACACTTTATTACATGTATAGTTTATTTCTTTTATCTTATCATGTTTAATGTTGCAGCATTGCACCGAGACAAATTCCTAGTTTGTGTACTACATGAACAATGGCAATAAACCTGATTCTGATTCTGATTCTGGGCTTCTCTGCTTGAACTGCTGCCTCCGCGACCCGGACCTCCGGAAAAGCGGTAGAAGACGGATGGATGGATGGAAAAACAAGTTTCAGCTCATTATTTCTAGGTCATTTGGCAGTTAATTCAAAACAAAAGTGACTTGTGTTGTTGCAGCTTAATTATGAGATAAAATTAATTGTGAGATAAATCCACAGAGCGAGCAAGGCAATAATCCTTGGATCCTTTTTTGTCTCATGTAAATAAGGACTCAGTCGGGTGGTAACGTCATGGGAGTGTGGCCCCGCCTCGCTGAGAATCTGCTGCTGCCCTGCTTCTAAAACCTCCTAACAAACCATCACAGCACAAGCACAACACCGTGCTAATGGAGACAGAAGCATTCCGAGCCGTACCGAGGTGTGCTGGGCTAGTGGAAAACAGGCTTTTGAGTCTCTTAACCCCACTTTTGTTCTGTTGTTATTTGATCCATATTGCTGGTTGACCTCCAATAATGTACTTGGCACCTTACTGTTATGTTCTTTATGTCTGCCCTCTCCATCCTCCCTATCCCCTCACCCCCAGCCAGTTGCAGCAGATGACTGCCCCTCCCTGAGCCTGGTTCTGCTAGAGGTTTCTTCCTGCCAAATGGGAGTTTTTCCTCTCCACTGTCGCTAAGTGCTTGATCATAGGGGATCGTCTGATTGCTGGGTTTTTTTTCTGCACTGTGACGCCACGAGACGGCTTCTGTTGTGATGTGGCGCAGTACAAATAAAGCTGAAAAAAGGAAAGAAATCTTCCAACAATCACAAAAAAATCCAATAATTACTGCTACTTACGATGCTTGGCAACAGTTGCATGCATTATTAGGCCAAAACATAAAGTTTTTGGTTAATATACCAATTGTTAACAATCCTAATATTCCAGAAGCTATAGCAGACGGCCTTTTGCAAACCTGGGCGAGAAAAGGCATAAAAACTGTTAGTAACCTTTACAGCAATAATGACTTTTCAAGCTTTTGTCAACTGTCAGAAATTTATGACACAGGTTCCAAGGTTTTCATAGCCGGGGGTGGAAGTGGGGATAAGCTCCCACTATCTATAAAGTGCTCCCATATGGCATGCGTCTCCAACAGCCTCTGACAACTAAGTCCAGCTCCTGGTGTGCTCGTCGCGGGACTGCTTCTACTGACAGGAGAAGGGGTGAAGGCGGGTTTCTGGCGCCTTAAAACCAGATTGCTTCGGGTAGGTGGGGCTCGACAGCCGGGAAGGCAACTCACCTAGGGGAAGGAAAACCCTGATTTCAAACCTCCGCTGCCTTGCGGTATACCTGCTTACGGGAAAGGCTTTGGGAGTCAACCCTGAGGAAAAATCCTGAGTCAGAGCCCCTAAGGCAGTTCGTCGTTGTCTACAACATCGCTCTGGAAGCTCCTGCGATGGCGCTGGAACCAAGTTTACTGGCTTTTACCTTTCCATTGGATCTTTTCAGCGACGTGGAGAGGGGGGACCTGCTGCATGGGTAACAGCTTCTCCTCCATATCAACCTACCCAGGCTTTGCACAATGGAGAGGACACTCCAGCTTCGCTACGCAGTGTCGATACAACACTGGAAGCAGCAGTCTACCGGTTATAAGTCTTTGCTTGATTGGCGTAGAGCTCAACGCCAGGGGCTGCTTCCGATGGTGGGAGGGGCCATCATGCTCCACTGGGCAGCTACCGCCCGCCTTAAGCTGGGCAGCCCCCAGCCAATATGGTGCTGCCTCGCCATGGACCGTTAACCTCACTGGGTGCATGGGGTCTAGGGTGAAAACCGACAAGCAGTTCGACAACCTCGCACCAAGCAACAAGAACAGAAAGAAGAAAACACCCGCCCTAAAGATGGGCGCATGCAACATCAGAACAATGACACCAGGTTTCTCTGACGATCTTCAAGAAGTCAGCGATGCTCACAAGAAAGCAGTCATCGACATGGAACTGAGCAGACTGCAGATGAACATCGTCACTCTCCAAGAGACCAGGCTCGCAGGGTCAGGATCTGTGAGAGAGAGGGACTTCTCCTTTTACTGGCAGGGGAAACCACCTGACGAGACCAGGGAACATGGAGTTGAATTTGCGGTTAGGAACACCCTCCTGGGATCCACATTCCACCCACAGAGGGAAGCGAACGCATTCTGTCCCTTCAGCTTCACTCCTCAGAGGGGACAGTCAGCTTAATCAGTGCCTACGCACCAACCCTGACGTCTACGGCAGAAGCTAGAGACAAATTCTACGACGACCTCAGTACCGCCATAGAGAAAATCCCAGAACAGGAGCCATTGTTCATCCTCGGCGACTTCAACCCTAGAGTTGGTGCCGATCACAACCCTTGGCCTACCTGTTTGGGCCAGTTTGGCACAGGAAAGTTGAACGAAAACGGACAACACCTACTGGAACTCTGCTGCCATCACGGTCTCTGCATCACAAATACATTCTTCAACACGAAGCCCAAACACAGAGTCTCCTGGAGACATCCAAGATCCAAGCACTGGCACCAGCTTGATTTGATTCTCACCAGACGCAGCTGTCTACCCAGCGTCCAGATCACACAAAGCTACCAGAGTGCTGACTGTGATACAGATCACTCCCTAGTATGCAGCAAGGTCAAACTGTGAACAAAGAAAGTGCACCGCATGACAAAGGAAGGCAGGCCTCGCATCGACACAAGCAAGACGAACAACCAGGAGAAAGTGGAGGAATTTGCACGCGTGCTTGAGGAATCCCTCCCAGGCCGTTCCGGCGCTAGTGCCCAAGAAAGGTGGCAGCACTTGAGAGATGCTGTGTACAAGGCTGCCATGACCACCTTTGGCAAGAAAACCAGCAGGTCAGCAGACTGGTTCGAGGGTCACTCCGATGAAATGATCCCAGTAATCCCCTACAGTTGATAGTGCTATGAGATGACTGTTGTTGTGAAATGGCGCTATATAAATAAAGTTGAATTGAATTGAATTAATCGAGGAGAAGCGGAACGCCTTGGTAGCCTATAAAGCCTGCCCCAGCGAACGCAACCTGCAAGTCCTCTGGGCTGCCCGAAGCAAAGTCCAGCGGCATGCCAGGCAATGCGCCAACGACTACTGGCTTCAGTTCTGCTCCCAGATACAGCTGGTTGCAGACAGGGGCAACATCAAGGGGATGTATGATGGAATCAAGCTGGCCTTGGGCCCTATACAGAAGAAAATCGCTCCCTTAAAGTCTGCCACAGGGGAGGTAAGCCAGGATCGGGCACAACAGATGGAGCGCTGGGTAGAGCACTACTCTGAGCTGTATGCCAGGGAGAACATAGTCACTGAAGATGCCCTGAAAGCCATCGAGTGTATGCCTGTACTGGGGGAGCTTGATGGAGAACCAACCATCGATGAACTGAGTGAGGCCCTTGGCTCCCTTGCCACCGGCAAAGCCCCCGGGAAGGACGGCATCCCTGCTGAGGTCCTGAAGTGCTGCAAAGGGTCACTGATCACGGAGCTGCACGAAATCCTCTGTCTGTGCTGGAGAGAAGGTGAAGTGCCGCAGGACATGAGGGACGCCAACATCGTCACAATGTATAAGAACAAAGGTGACAGGAGCGACTGCAATAACTACCGTGGCATCTCTCTCCTCAGCATCGTTGGGAAGCTGTTCGCTCGCATTACCCTCAAGAGGCTTCAAGTTCTGGCAGAGAGTCTACCCCAAATAACAGTGCGGGTTCCAAGCCAACAGGTCTACAATCGACATGGTGTTCTCTCTCAGACAGCTGCAGGAGAAATGCAGGGAACAGAGGCAGCCACTCTTCATAGCCTTCATTGACCTGACGAAGGCTTTCGACCTTGTCAGTAGGGATGGCCTTTTCAAAATCCTCCCCAAGATCGGATGTCTACCCAAGCTGCTCAGCATCAGCCGATCATTTCACAATGACATGAAGGGCACAGTCGTCTTTGACGGCTCAAATTCATCCGCCTTCAACATTAGAAGCGGAGTGAAACAGGGAAGCGTTCTCGCACCGACTCTGTTTGGAATCTTCTTTGCCATCATGCTGAAACACGCCTTTGGTTCTGCCAAAGAGGGCATCTACCTTAGGATCAGATCGGATGGAAAGCTCTTCAACCTCTCCAGACTAAGAGCAAAGTCCACAGTCCAGCTAAAATGTCTGCGTGACTTCCTCTTTGCAGATGATGCAGCAATCACCGCCCATTCAGCCGAGGACCTTCAGCAGCTCATGACTCGTTTCAGCGAGGCTTGTCGCGACTTTGGACTCACCATCAGCCTGAAGAAAACACAGGTCATGGGACAAGGCGTGGATTCTCCACCCTGCATCAGTATCTCCAATCATGAACTAGATGTTGTCCATGACTTTGTCTACCTGGGATCCACTATCAATGACTCCCTCTCTCTCGACACGGAGCTCAATAAGCACATCGGCAAAGCAGCTACGACCATGTCCAGAATGACAAAGAGTGTGGACCAACGGCAAGCTGACAGAGCACACCAAGATCCTGGTCTACAGAGCCTGCGTCCTCAGCACCCTCCTGTACGGCAGCGAGTCCTGGACCCTGCAAGCTCAACAGGAAAAGAAGCTCAACGCATTTCACATGCGCTGTCTCCGTCGCATCCTGTACATCACCTGGCAGGACAAAGTCACAAACAACAGCATCCTGGAGAGAGCTGGAATCCCCAGTATGTACACACTGCTGAAGCAGAGACGCATGCGCTGGCTGTTGCATGTGATACGCATGGACGATGGCAGGATCCCCAAGGATCTCCTCTATGGTGTCCTAGCTCAAGGCAAACGCCCGACAGGCAGAACCCAACTGCGTTACAAAGATGTCTGCAAAAGGGACTTGATGGCCATGGATGTCGACCTCACCACGTGGGAAGCTGTAGCCTCAGACCGGACCACCTGGAGGCAGATTGTGCAGAAAGGCCTGTCCAGCTTTGAACAGTCACTCACACAGCAAGCTGAGGCGAAGCGACAGAGGAGAAAGCCCCGAGGCCAGGCAGACCGACCAGCAACGGACTTCACCTGTGTCCAGTGCGGCAAGGATTGCCACTCCCGCATCGGACTTTCCAGTCACATCCGACATTGACGCTGCATCAGAACCACCCAGAGCGCAACTCCATAGTCTACCGAGACTGACGGATGCCCACCAGGATGACACAGACAAACGCAACCTCTTTAAATATTTGCAAATCAGAAGTTGGATTAGAGCTCAAACCAAGGAAATCTTTCCCCATAAACCTGGTGAATCTTTGCTTGAAATATGCCTTTTTGACTCCAGACGTAAAAATTCAAAGGGTTTAATATCTATAGTGTATAAAACTGTAACTGACAATTTACCAGCATATAGCAAATATTTAAACAAAACAAAGAATGGACTGGTGATCTGTCCAGGGTGTACCCTGCTTCTCGCCCAAAGATGGTGGGATAGGCTCCAGCCCCCCCGCAACCCAAAAAGGATTAAGCGGAAGAAGATGGATGGATGGATGGATAGAAAATGGGAGTCTGATCTTGGGTGTGCATACACAGAGGAGGATTGGAACCGGTTGCTGAAATCTGCACAGATGGAGTTGGTGTCTACTAAACACAAGACAAATTCAATTCAATATTTTCCATAGAACGGGGGAGCATGGTGGCGGAGTGGTCAGCACTGCGGCAGCACAGCAACTCACCCTTGGCCAGGGGATCCTGGGTTCAATCCCGGGTTCGATCCCAGCCCCCGACCAAAATTGATCTGTGTGGAGTTTGCATGTTCTCCCCGTGTCTGTGTGGGTTTACTCCGGGATTTCTCCGGTTTCCTCCCACATGCCAAAAACATGCAAGTTAGGTTAATTGGCATCAAAACTGGGGATTCTAAATTGTCCTTCGGTATGACTGTGACAGTGAATGGTTGTCTGTCTCTCTGTGTTGGCCCTGTGATGGACTGGCGATCTGTCCAGGGTGTACCCTGCCTCTCGCCCAAAGATGCTGGGACAGGCTCCAGCCCCCCCGTGACCCAAAAAGGATTAAGCGGAAGAAGATGGATGGATGGATTTTCCATGGAACATACTTTACTCCATACAGGCTAAGCAAACTGGGAAATGGCGTTTTGGATCAATGTCAAAGATGTTGTGTGTCTGCTGGAGATCTTGTGCATATGCTGTGGAGTTGTATCAGAGACATGCTGTTCGCAGACGACGCTGCAGTCGCAACCCACACACAGCAGGAGCTTCAGACCCTGATGGACCGCTTCTCCCAGGCATGCAAGGACTTCGGGCTTACCATCAGCCTGAAGAAGACTAACGTCTTGGCGCAAGGCACGGAAGCACCACCAACCATCACCATCGACGACTACAAGCTGGAGGTCGTGAATCAGTTCACGTACCTGGGGTCCACGATCAGCAACAACCTCTCCCTTGATACAGAGATCGACAAGAAGATTGGAAAATCAGCCTTCACACTCGCTCGCCTCACTACACGAGTGTGGGAGAATCCCAAACTCTCTGTCAAGACGAAGATGGCAGTGTACAACGCCTGCGTCATCAGCACACTGCTCTATGGGAGTGAGACGTGGACAACATACGCCCGGCAGGAAAAGAGATTGGACTCCTTCCACTTGGGCTGCATTCATCACATCCTGGACATATCCTGGCAGGACAAAGTGCCCAACACAGAAGTTCTGTCCCGCGCTGGCCTTCCCTCCATGTTCACTCTACTCAGGCAGCGCAGGCTCCGCTGGCTAGGCCACGTTCACCGTATGGAGGATGGCAGAATCCCCAAAGACGTCCTCTACGGAGAACTTGCAACTGGCAGGAGAGACGTTGGCCACCCACAGCTGCGCTTTAGAGACGTCTGCAAGAGAGACATGAAGGCCCTGGATATCAACACAGAGCGCTGGGAGGACCTTGCAACGGACCGCTCCAAATGGAGAGGCACCCTGACCAGACAGCTCAAGGCGAGTGAAGAGAGACTGACTGCTGCAGCAGATTAAAAAAGGACCCGCAGGAAGAACCGCCACAGACCCAGCAGGACAGAGACCACCCACAAGTGCGACCTGTGTGACAGGGACTGTCATTCGCGCATCGGCCTGTTCAGCCACAAGCGGTGCTGTTCCAGCAGAGTAGACGTTTAGGATTCTCTTCCATGGTCATCATAGACCGACGGAGACCGACAACGGTGTATTCATTTGAAACTATATTGGACTCATGTCTTGGCAGTAACCTCTCGGGTGTGTGGATTGACTGTGGGAGCAGATCCCAGGATTTGGTTGTTGGGAGACGTTTCCGCACTGAAGCTGACCTCTAGCGGAAGATGTTTTGTGTTGCTGGCTGCAACGGCAGCCAGGAAATGCATTCTCTTGAACTGGAAGAATATGGACCCCCCCAACCAAAAACATTGGGACAACGAACTATTGTCATACTGTATTCCTGAAAAAATACACCATGCAGTCAGAGGTAGACAGGATGACTTTGAACGGACCTGGACACCATTTTTGAACATTTTGACCTGACTGGACTTCAACCTGGACTAAGATTTACTTATGTTTATTTCATATCTTTTGTTGTTTAATTTTGCTTTTTAGTTTTATCTATGTATTTATTTTGTAGAGAGAGGGGGAGGGATGTGGGTGGGTTTTCTTTCTTAATGTTCATATTTTTTTTTGTTTGGTACATGACTATAAAATAATAAAAGAATTTTAAAAAATAAATAAATAAATGGAAGAAGTTTGGAACCACCAGGACTCTTCCTAGAGCTGGCTGGCTGTCTAAACTGAGCAATCGGAGGAGAAGGGCCTTAGTCAGACAGGTGACCAAGAACCCAATGGTCACTCTGAGCTCCAGCGTTCCTCTGCGGGGAGAGGAGAACCTTCCAGAAGGACAACCATCTCTGCAGCAATACACCAATAAGGCCTGTATGGTAGAGTGGCCAGATGGAAGCCACTCCTTAGTAAAAGGCACATGGGAGCCCGCCTGGTGTTTGCCAAAAGGTTGAAAGTAGGAGATGGAAGATACTGTTCAAATTTAATCAATTTATGAATGTGCTGATAATTACGAAAAACTATGCTCAGATATTCAGATATAGCCTTTGAAGCACAGAACAATTTGTAACATTTGTAATACTTTTTATTTCATGAATGAATAAATCAGTATAAAGCTTGACATTTTTTTTCCACTGTTGTAGTATGAATTCATTAATGCCACAAAATATTCAGAGCTATATATATATATATATATATATATATATATATATATATATACACTCACCGGCCACTTTATTAGGTACACCATGCTAGTAACGGGTTGGACCCCCTTTTGCCTTCAGAACTGCCTCAATTCTTCGTGGCATAGATTCAACAAGGTGCTGGAAGCATTCCGCAGAGACTTTGGTCCATATTGACATGATGGCATCACACAGTTGGCGCAGATTTGTCGGCTGCACATCCATGATGCGAATCTCCCGTTCCACCACATCCCAAAGATGCTCTATTGGATTGAGATCTGGTGACTGTGGAGGCCATTTGAGTACAGTGAACTCATTGTCATGTTCAAGAAACCAGTCTGAGATGATTCCAGCTTTATGACATGGCGCATTATCCTGCTGAAAGTAGCCATCAGAAGTTGGGTACATTGTGGTCATAAAGGGATGGACATGGTCAGCAACAATACTCAGGTAGGCTGTAGCGTTGCAACGATGCTCAATTGGTACCAAGGGGCCCAAAGAGTGCCAAGAAAATATTCCCCACACCATTACACCACCACCACCACCAGCCTGAACCACTGATACAAGGCAGGATGGATCCATGCTTTCATGTTGTTGACGCCAAATTCTGACCCTACCATCCTAATGTCGCAGCAGAAATCGAGACTCATCAGACCAGGCAACGTTTTTCCAATCTTCTATTGTCCAATTTCGATGAGCTTGTGCAAATTGTAGCCTCAGTTTCCTGTTCTTAGCTGAAAGGAGTGGCACCCGGCGTGGTCTTCTGCTGCTGTAGCCCATCTGCCTCAAAGTTCGACGTACTGTGCGTTCAGAGATGCTCTTCTGCCTACCTTGGTTGTAACGGGTGGTTATTTGAGTCACTGTTGCCTTTCTATCAGCTCGAACCAGTCTGGCCATTCTCCTGTGACCTCTGGCATCAACAAGGCATTTCCGCCCACAGAACTGCCGCTCACTGGATATTTTTTCTTTTTCGGACCATTCTCTGTAAACCCTAGAGATGGTTGTGCGTGAAAATCCCAGTAGATCAGCAGTTTCTGAAATACTCAGACCAGCCCTTCTGGCACCAACAACCATGCCACGTTCAAAGTCACTCAAATCACCTTTCTTCCCCATACTGATGCTCGGTTTGAACTGCAGGAGATTGTCTTGACCATGTCTACATGCCTAAATGCACTGAGTTGCCGCCATGTGATTGGCTGATTAGAAATTAAGTGTTAACGAGCAGTTGGACAGGTGTACCTAATAAAGTGGCCGGTGAGTGTATATATATATACATATATATAGTTAGGCCCAGAAATATTTGAACAGTGACACAATCTTCATGATTTGGGCTCTGCATGCCACCACATTGGATTTGAAATGAAACAACTACAACGGAATTGAAGTGCAGACTTTAAGGTTTAATTCAAGGGGTTGAACAAAAATATATGATTAAACATGTAGGAATTGTAGCTATTTTTATACAAACACTCCTCATTTCAGGGGCTCAAAAGTAATTGGACAAATAAACGTAACTCTAAGTAAAATGTTACTTTTCAATATTTTGTTGAGAATCCTTTGCAGGCAATGACTGCCTGAAATCTGGAACCCATGGACATCACCAAACCCTGGGTTTCCTCCTTTGTGATGCTTTGCCAGGCCTTTACTGCAGCTGTCTTCAGTTGTTGCTTGTTTGTGGGTCTTTCTGCCTTAAGTTTTGTCTTGAGCAAGTGAAATGCATCCTCGATTGGGTTGAGATCTGGTGACTGACTCGGCCATTGCAGAATATTCCACTTCGTTGCTTTAAAAAACTCCTGGGTTGCTTTTGCAGTATGTTTTGGATCATTGGTGAAGCGCCGTCCAATCAACTTTGCTGCATTTGGCTGAATCTGAGTAGAAAGTATATCCCTATACACTTCAGAATTCATCCGGCTGCTTCTGTCTTTTGTCACATCATCAATAAATGCAAGTGACCCAGTGCCATTGGAAGCCATGCATGCCCATGCCATCACACTGCCTCCACCATGTTTTACAGAAGATGTAGTGCTTTGGATCATGAGCTGTTCCAATTCTTCTCCAAACTTTCTTCTTCCCATCATTCTGGTACAGGTTGATCTTAGTCTCATCTGTCCAAAGAATGCTGTTCCAGAACTGGGCTGGCATCTTCAGGTGTTTTTTGGCAAAGTCAATTCTGGCCTTTCTGTTTATAGGCTGATTAATGGTTTGCACCTTGTGGTGAATCCTTTGTATTTACTCTCATGAAGTCTTCTCTTTATGGTAGACTTAGATACTGATACACCTACTTCCTGGAGAGTGTTCTTCACTTGAGTGGATGTTGTGAAGGGGTTGTTCTTCACAGGAAAGGATTCTGCGATCATCCACCACTGTTGTCTTCCGTGGACGTCCAGGCCTTTTTGAGTTCCCAAGCTCACCAGTGCACTCTTTTTTTCCTCAGAATGTACCAAACTGTTGATTTGGCCACTCCTAACATTTCTGCTATCTCTCTGATGGATTTCTTCTTTTTTTTTGTCTGTTTCACCTCCATTGAGAGCTCCTTTGACCGCATGTTGTGTGTTCACAGCAACAGCTTCCAAATGCAAACACCACACCTGGAATCAACTCAAGACCTTTTAACTGCTTAATTGATGACAGGTTAACGAGGGAAGAGCCCATGCAGCCTTGTTATTTATTTTTTTTTGCAGCCTTCTGAGTCAATTGTCCAATTACTTTTGGTCCCTTGAAAAAGAGGCGGTTACGTATTAAAGAGCTGTAATTCCTAAACCCTTGCTCCAATTTGGATGTGAATACTCTCAAATTACAGCTGAGAGTCTGTACTTTAAGTCCATATTAAGTCCATATTAAGTCCGGCTGCACGGTGGCGCAGTGGTTTAGCACTGTGGCAGCACAGTTTTACCCTCGGCCGGGGGATCGCGGGGATCATGAGATCGTGGGTTCGATCCCAGCCCCCGACCAACAGTGAGCTGTGTGGAGTTTGCATGTTCTCCCCGTGTTGCGCGGGTTTACTCCGGGATTTCTCCGGTTTCCTCCCGCACACCAAAAACATGTAGGTTTAGGGCGCTCGCGCACGCAGCGACCAGCAGCCAGTGACTTGTCACCAGACTGCAAACCAAGTCTACCTACGGGTACAAATAAGTAACAAAAAAAAAAAAAAATATTGATTATATAATTGTATCCTGAATACATTTTCGTAAACAGCTAAAATAGCAAAACTTGTGCCACTGTCCAAATATTTTTGGGCCTAACTGTATATAAAACTTTATAAGCAACATAATTTTTATTTTAAAGGTCAAATTGCTGTTGCAGCCCTCAGCTACTTCGATTTTAGGTGGACGGGCAAAAATAGCTCTTTGGTTTGCAAAAGGTTGCAGACCCCTGTTCTATACTAGCCACTACATTTTTCTGTAATCCTAAAAAATATCATCAAAAACAGAAGTTGATGCACCACAGCAACTGAAAAGTGTGGATGATGATGGACCAAAGGCGTACCCATACCTGTCCTTCCTGGATGGACATCTGCTTCCTCCTGGGCGACATGGTGGTGGAAGAAGTTCAGACAAGCCTGTTGTGTGGTCTCTGTGTCACTGCTGTTCCGACACCAGAAGAACGATGGGTTCTCAACCAGAAGAACAAGGCAGAGTGTTCACTGTGTGAGAAAAGAATCAAGAGGATGAAGACATTTTCCCACGCTATTTTGTCTTTGTTATTAGTAACATTGGATTTTGGCTTTGGAAGGTGAAAACTTGAAAGAAAAACGTTGTAAATTTATTGGGAAAAGGAAGCAAAGTTGAAAACAAAATTTCAAAATAAAGTTGCAAATTTAGAATTTTTTTTTTTTTTTTACATTTACAAGCGATTAAGATGAGATTAGATGAAGATCTTAATCCTAAATTGGGAAAATCAGGAACTAGTTTTTTGTCATAAATTTGTGACTTTTTTTTTGTTTTGTTTTGTTTTTAAACACTCCAATCCTGAGGAAGTTGGGATGTTGCATGAAATGTAATTAAAATAAAATAAAATGATTTGCAAATCCTTTTAAACCAATATTCAATTGAATATACTACAAAGTAGGGATGGGCATTCGGTGAAATTTTCTTCGCCGATCGTCGGGAGAATTAATGATTAATAATCGGTTAATCATTAACATTATTAGGTAGGTAACAAGGCAGGTAGACTACATTAGAACATCAGGTATCAACACGGAGAGCCCGCACAACTCAAATCCACCTCTCTGTTCGCTGTTCTCGTGTTGGCTCGGCTCGGGAATCTCGCAAGCTGATTGGCCGAGACGTTTTACCCAGCTTCTCTCCCTGCCGAGCGGCCACCCAGCAAACGAAGACCGCATTCATTGCTCTTTATCGCTAAGTGAGGGATCACTGTACTCTTATGTATTGAGAATAATAATAAAAAAATACAGAGTGTTTTTCTTCGAGGATGAATTTATTAACAAGACAAGTTTGCAGTAAAACGTGAACACATGCGCATTGCGCAAACGAGGGAGGCTTCAAGTTGCACGGTGGCGCAGTGGTTTAGCACTGTGACAGCACAGTTTTACCCTCGGCCGGGGGATCGCGGGGATCATGAGATCGTGGGTTCGATCCCAGCCCCCGACCAACAGTGAGCTGTGTGGAGTTTGCATGTTCTCCCCGTGTTGCGCGGGTTTACTCCGGGATTTCTCCGGTTTCCTCCCGCACACCAAAAACATGTAGGTTTAGGGCGCTCGCGCACGCAGCGACCAGCAGCCGGTGGCTTGTCACCAAACTGCAAACCAAGTCTACCTACGGGTACAAATAAGTAACAAAAAAAAAAAAAAAAAAAAAAGTTGCGAGCCAGACAATAACGGGAGACACATACAGGACACATAACGGAACATATATTTCTTTCTTTTACTTTTTTCTTTTGTATGCTGCATTGCAGTGATTGCAGTACACCTGGTCATTTTTTAAATTAAAATGGTCCCACGCAACACTTCGCCGCAACCTCTTCATGATTTGGCGATTGCCCTACGGAAGCTCGCATGTATCAACTGAGGCACGCCAGGGTACGGCGATGGTGTAATGTTGCCCCCTGGTGCCCAAATTTTGCCAGTGGCACAGTTAAATGCATTGCATTGTTTGAGGACGGCCGTGCACTAGGCCTAATAACCTACATTCGGATTGTTTAAAAAAAAAAAACGGGGACTTCCGGGAAGATGGCGGAGAGACATAACGCTTAAACAGAGAGCTCTCCCTAGCCGGATTAAAAATCATCGGTAAATGGCCAACTCGACATAAGCGGATCAATAAACTAAGGGATGAAAACACGAAGGAGCCGGGCACAAGGACAAAAGCAGAGTAAAATTAAAGAATTCCTCTTCAACAACGCAGGAGAAACCGCTGAACACGGGGCCCAAAAAAACGAGGTGACCGCAGCAGAGAAAATGGAAGACACACTCGATACCATGAACACTGGCATCGCCAGTTTGGGTAAAGAGTTGAGAGACTTCAAACGGCAGCTACAACAGGATTTAGCGGCTCTTAAGGAGGAGCTGAAAAAAGAGATTAAGGAAGAAATTATGGGCCTCCGAAGAGAAATGGAGCGCAAGCTAGCAGAAAACATGGAGGAGCTGCGCTCCCAGCGGGCGTGTATGACAGAAGCGCAGGCCCGAATATCAGAGCTGGAAGATTGGAATAGCGAGGCAAGCGAACAGCTGCAGACCCTGACGGCACAAATGCAGAGGATGCAGGAGAAAGTAACCGACTTGGAGAGCAGGTCCAGACGGGGCAATATACGCATCTTCGGGATCCCGGAGGGCATTGAAGGCAACTCGATGACGAAATTCATGGATCAGTTCTTAAAAAAAGAGCTGGAACTGCCCAGCGAAGCGGATCTGCAGATTCAACGAGCGCACAGAGCCTCGGCACAGAACCCGAACCCACGCTCTACACCCAGGTCAGTTGTGGTAAACTTTCTGAAATATGATGTAAAGGAAAGAATCCTGACACGAGCGTGGAAAAAAAAGATACGAATCGGCGACAAGCAGATATTCTTTGATCATGACTACCCGGCGGAAATTGTGCAGCAGCGGAAGAAATATGCCAACATTAAAAAAACGCTGAAAGAAAAAAAAATTAGATTCCAAACGCCGCTAACGAAGATGAGGATTCATTGGGAGAACGGCGTAAGAACCTACAACACAGCCAGAGAGGCAGCGCAGGACACGATGGAGCGGGGCCTTGAGGTGTACGTGCCGGAGGAAACGGTAGGAGCAGCGGAGGCCCTGAACGCATCACGACAGCCGGAGTGGAGGCGAGTGAACGGCAAAAGACGGGGGGAGACGTGGAGCAGCGGACCCAGGAAAGACTACAAGGCTTTCAACTGAAAGCCTAGATTATAACAAAGATTAAGAAAGACACAGAAGAAATGAAGGCCAAGAAGACAAGGTAAAAGAGAAACAGACGGCTAGGAGAGGTTTAAGTGATATTTGTTGGACATTTCTAGACTAATGACTATTTCTTGGATAGTAAATACAGGTCTAGGGAGGGCCCTACACTCGGTGAGGACAATCCCTCCACCCACCAACAGGGACCAGTGGGCAGAAGAAAGGCCCAAAGTAAGGAGGTCGAGATTTTTTAATGTGTTTTTATATAAATATGTGTTATTTTTGTTGTTAAAGGGGCTAGGAGCACAAGTTAAAAAAATGGAAAAACATGATTATGGGTAAAAATCTTAAGATAATAACACTAAACGTGAATGGTCTGAACTCACCTGTTAAAAGGGAAAGAATAATAAGAAAATTCAAGAAAGAAAAAGCCGAAATTATATTTATGCAAGAGACACATTTGAGCAAGACAGAACATGTGAAACTAAAGAGATTTGGCTATAAGAACTCCTACTACAGTTCATTTAAGGGAGGAACTAAAAGGGGGGTTATGATACTAATCTCAAATAAAATACAATTTGAAAGTGAACAGGAAATCCAGGATAAAGAAGGCAGGTATGTAATAATAAAGGGTAGCATAGATGGAATGCAGATCACATTAGTGAGCATCTATGCCCCACCAGAAAGTGACAAGGGTTTTTTTCAACATCTGTTTGATCTCATAGCAACACACAGTGAAGGAGTCCTAATTTGTGGAGGAGACTTAAATGCTGTCATGGATCATGAAATTGATACAACAAGTGTTAAGAAGACAAAAAAACATGTAACAAAATTCATAAGAACCTCACTGGCAGAAATGGGTATGGTAGACATTTGGAGGGACCTGCACCCACTCGAAAAAGACTCTACACATTATTCAGCAGTCCATAAAGTACACTCTAGAATAGATTACTTCCTTATGAATGAAGATGACAGACACAGGGTGAGAAATTGTTGGATTGGAGGGGCAGAAATATCAGATCATAATCCTATATACATGGAAATAAATTTAAACAATAGAAAACGACAAACAACATGGAAACTTAATGTAGGACTGTTAAATGATGATAAAATGAAAGAAAGAATAAAAGTAAACATAAATGAATATATCCAAGAGAATGACAATGAAGAAGTGGACCCAACAATACTATGGGATGCACTAAAAGCCGTGTTAAGAGGTAAATTAATTGTTGAAACAGGAAAAGCAAATAAGACTAAACTGGAAGCGTATGAACAAAGATGTGAGAGACTGAGGGAACTAGAACGTAAACATCAAAGCACAAATGACCCCAAAATATATCAAGAAATTAAAGAAGAAAAAATAAAGATAAAAGAAACACAAATGGATGAAATTGAAAGGAAAAATAGATATCTAAAGCAAAAATATTATGAAACGGGACCAAAAGCCACAAAACTGCTGGCAAAACGGTTAAGAAAACAACAAACAATGAATAATGTATATAAGATTAAAGACCCCACCACAAATAAAACCACAGTTAACCCAGAAAACATCGAAGAAATATTCCATAATTTCTACCAAGAACTATACTCGCAACCTGAAGAAACAAATACTAAAGATATTAAAAAATTTCTATGCACATTGGACTTGCCATCAATAGGAAATCAACAAAATGAAAAGCTAACAGCAGAAATAACAACACAAGAGATTAGAGATGTGATTAAGTCACTTAAAAACAGTAAATCACCAGGTAGTGATGGATACCCATCTGAGTTTTATAAACTGTTTATAGAAGAACTCACGCCACAGCTTCTAAAGTCATTTAATTGGACGTTGAACAACAACAAAATACCTCCATCATGGAACGAAGCCATTATTTCAGTCATTTTAAAGCCAGGGAAAGATAGAGAACAATGCGGAAACTATAGGCCAATCTCTTTATTAAATGTGGATTATAAAATATATACAACAATTATATGTAAACGAATAAAGACATTCTTGACGGAATTGATAGAAGATGATCAAACTGGTTTCATAGAGGGACGCCAAACACATGACAATATCAGGAGAACAATACATATAATTAATCAAATACATAAAGAAAAGAAAAGCGCAGTAATAATGAGTTTAGACGCAGAAAAAGCATTTGACAGGGTTAACTGGAAATTCCTATATAGTGTGCTGGAACGCTTTGGATTTAACGAAAAATCAGTACAATGCATAAGGACACTGTATCAAGAACCTGTGGCAAGAATCAAGATAAACGGTAGCTTAACAGACAAAGTAAATATACAAAGATCAACTAGGCAGGGATGCTGCTTATCGCCCACCTTGTTTGCTCTGTTCATAGAGCCACTGGCTCAAGCGATACGACAAAATAAGAAATTAAAAGGTGTAACAATAAAGGGGGCGGAACACAAGATTGGGCTATTTGCAGACGATATTATAGTTTACCTTGAACAACCAGATGAATCAATAATGGAAATGATGAACTTGATAGAAAATTTTGGAAAATTATCAGGATACAAGATAAACATAACAAAAACACAAATACTGACATTCCACTATAACCCTCTAAACCAGATAACTGATAAGATCAAACTAAACTGGAAACAAAAAGAAATAAAATACCTTGGAGTGAACATACCTAAAGATCTAAGCAAAATCTATAAAGCAAACTATGATAGGTTGGAACAAGAAATAAAAAAAGATATTGATAGATGGTCAATCTTAAATATGGATCTGAATTCAAAAATTGAGACAGTCAAAATCAGCATACAACCTAGATTACTTTACCTCTTCCAGGCTATACCAACAGAGATTCCAGATGCCCAATTCTCAAAGTGGGACAGGATGATATCGAGATTTGTTTGGGGAGGTAAAAAACCAAGAGTGAAATATAAAACTCTCCAGTTACCAAAAGAGAAAGGAGGCATGGGCCTACCGAGTCTAAAGGAATATTACTACTCAGCACAAGTAAGATATATCATATGTTGGTGCGACGAGGGATATGAGGCAAAATGGAAAGAAATGGAAAAGGAAATTGAGGGACTCCCAGTACAAAGCATAATAGGAGATAAAGATGCATATAAGCAAATCAAACAAATAGACCCAATCACTAAATTTACTTTAGAACTGTGGTATAAAATAGTACAAAAGTATAATATAAAGGAAGACATAAAACTATTGAAATGGGTAGCATTTGACAGTCAGTTTGAACCGGCAAAACAAGATAGGGGATACAAAAATCTGGTGAACAAGGGAATCACAGCATGGGGCAATATCGGAAAAAAAGATCTCGGGAGCTTTGTAAACATCAGGAGAAAATTTAAACTAGAAAGATCGGAATTCTTCAGATATCTGCAGATGAGAGACTTTTATATGAAGAAGATTAGGCATAACCTCCAAACAGATGTGAGCGAGATTATACAATTCATTTTAAGCTCATATACAGGAAATAAAACAAGAATTATTTCAAAGCTATATCAGAAACTTATGGCAAACAATCATTCAAGTAACTATATAAAGGAGAAATGGGAGAAAGAGCTAAATTTAAACATAACAGAAGAAAGCTGGCAGGAAATATGGAAAACACAACACACGTCAACAAATTCAAGAACATGGAGGGAATTTGGATGGAAAAACCTGATTCGCTTTTTCATTACACCACAGATTCAAGGAAAGTATACAAATACCCAATCTATATGCTGGAGGGGATGTGGGGCTCAAAATGCAGACCACTCGCATATGTTTTGGAAATGCTGCAAAATCTCATCATTCTGGAAATCTATACATGTGACAATACAGAGGATATTAGGACATAATATACCAATGAACTGTAACTTGATGTACCTATGTGATCTTAAAAGAGACAATGTTATACAAGCTGAGGACAGATATCTAGTTAAAATCTTGTTGATTGCATGTAAAAAAACAATCACAAAAAAATGGCGATCAGAAGTTCTTCCTGACCAAGAGCAATGGACTGACATTATTGAGGACATACGTATGATGGAAAAACTAACATATCGACAAAGAATGCAAGAAGGACTATGGGAAAAAAAATGGCGGAAATGGACACACTACAAAGTGCAACAACGAGACAGATATTGAAAGAATAACCAAAGACGCTGGAAAAACCAGAAGAATTAAGAGATGGAAACTAAAAACTTGATGCTCCAACATTTGTCCCCCCCCCTTTTTTTTTTTCTCCTTTTTCTTTTTTACTCTAGCCCCTTTGTTTTTTTTTAAATGTAGACTGTGATCTGAATGCAATATATATAATGAAAAATGAATAAAAATCTTAAGTTACAAAAAAAAAAAAAAAACGGTTTGTCGACGAAAATGAACTTCCTCGGTGAAATTCTTAATGATCAATTATCGGTTAATCGGTTAATTATGCCCATCCCTACTACAAAGACAAGATATTTGCGCAACTTCTGGGGGCGCTTCACCGTAGGCGACCCAGCAGTCACCCAGTGTATGTTGTGTCTTTTTTATTTTTTTTTTTTTTAAGTTTTTGTAAAGGGTATACAGGTCATTACAGCATTGCATTGTTTACATTTTCATCACATGTTCCCTTATTTTTTGCTATTTGACAACATTGGTAGGATAATTATTACAACACCCCCCTTTTTTTAAGTGAAAGAAAAAGTGAAATTAAAGAGAATTAAATAAAAAAAACGAACAAATAAACAGAACAGCAAAAAACAAACAAACAGAAAAATAAGTAATTAAAAGTAAAAGAGCATCTGAGTAGCGTTGGAACAAAGAGCGGTGCCATTATTGAAATGGTATTTGTCAAAGATTAGATCTAATGGAAGACACATATGCGGTCCAGGGTTGCCAAAAGTTCATGAACCCATCCATGTCCTGTCTCAGTGCGAATGTCAACTTTTCCATCGAGTAAATGTCTTGAATCACGTTAATCCAATCTTCAGGTGTAGGACAGTCCTTCAGCATCCATTTTTTTAGTTAGGGCTTTTTTACTTGCCAATATTAAAACATTGAATAACTACTAACTAACTACTAAATAAGTATTTATCTCCTCGTCTTTCCAGTGAGTCCGGTAGTAAACCCAAATACAAAGTTACAAAAGAAAAGGGAACTGTTATTTTGAATATTTTCCCCAATATTGTCTGTACATTGGTCCAATATTGGTGGATAACTGGGCATGACCAAAACACATGAAAATGATTTGCAGTCTTTTCACCACACAAGCGCCAACAGTTCAACCCCTTATGGGTAAATTTGTTTTGTGCAGCTGTTCTGAAAAATCTTACCAAGTTTTTCCATCCAAATTCTCTCCACTGCAGGGATGAGGTACTTTTCCATTGCTGTTTATTTAGCTTTTCCCATATTTCCAATTGTAAAGTGAAATTCCCCTCTTTTTCCCATCTCTCTTTTATATATGATGTGCTGTCTCCTTTTAAGTCTTGAAGACCTTGGTATATTTTAGAAATGTATCTGATCCCTGGGATCCCTTTATATGCCATTAAGAAGACCTTCAGAACACCTGACTGGGCCCTTTCCAAATCCTCCTTTTTAAGTATATTGTTTATGTGGTGTCTAAGCTGAAAGAACCTGTAAAGATCTTGATTTATTAGACCTTGTTTTTTCAAATCTTCAAAACTTCTTAAAGTTTGCCCCTTAAAAAAATCGTAATATTTTATCAGCCCTTTCTCTTTCCACTCTTTAAATCTAGTGTCTGTTTTATTGGGGGTAAAGTCTTGATCATAGGCAATCCATTGCAGAAGTCGATAGGGCTCTTTAGCTTGATTCTCTCTGACTATCTTAAACCAAATTTTTAGTGGGGTCTCTATCCACGGGTTAGTGTTATTCAAGAGTTTAGGTAAGGCATTGTTCCCTATTATCGCCTGTAGGGGGATGTCACTTGTTATTTGGCATTCAATCTCCTTCCATTGTGCAGTGTAGACTGGGTTACATATCTCTATTAAAGTTTTAATTTGTGCGGCTTTAAAATAGTCCCTGATATTTGGCAGCATGAGCCTACCTTTGTCTTTGTTTAGCTGTAAGGTTCTATATCTGATTCTAGGTCTCTTGCCCTGCCATATGAATCTTGAGATCCTTCTGTCCAGCTCCTGCCATGTTTTTTGGGAGGTTCTACCGGTATTGTTTGGAAAAGGTATAGAAGACGTGGAAGTATATTCATTTTGACTGCTTCAATTCTTTGTGCAGTACCTAAGAATGGTATCATATTCCATCTTGCTAGGTCAGATTTTATTTTTGTCACCAGTGGATCATAGTTTAGTGTTATAATTTTGTCGAGTTGTTTCGGGATATTGACCCCCAGATATTTCATAGATTCCAACTCCCAGTTAGTTTTGAGTTCACTTAGTGAATAATGATTTGGGTCATAGTTGAATGTTAAAACTTGGGTTTTATGCATGTTTAATTTGTACCCCGATAAATCTCCATAGTCTGAAAAAACTGAGATTAGTTCTGGTAAAGAAGTGTCCGGCTGCCCTAGGTATATTAAAATGTCATCAGCAAAGAGTGCTATTTTATGTTCCTTCTGACCAAGTGTAATACCTTGAATTTCTTGATTTTGTCTTATCCATTGACTCAAAGGTTCTATGAAGATTGCAAAGAGCAGTGGAGACAGGGGGCAGCCTTGACGACATCCTCTTTCCAGCTCAACAGATGATGATAAATTACCGTTAATCCTTATTTTAGCTGTTGGTTTTTTATATAATGCCTGTATAGTTCTAATGAAGTCGTTATGAAAATTGAAACTGGATAAGATTCTATATAGGAAAGACCAGTCAACCGAATCGAATGCTTTTTCAGCATCTAATCCCAATATGACTGCATTTAAGTTATATTTTTTTATATGATGAATTATGTGTAAAGTGCGTCGAATGTTGTCTTGTGTCTGTCTTTGTCTTATAAAACCTGTTTGGTCTAAGTGAATTAAGTCTGTCAGTATGTTTTCTAACCTTTTGGCAAGGATAATGGTAAAAAGCTTATAGTCCTGATTTAATACACTGATTGGTCTGTAGTTGGAGCATTCTAGTTTATCCTTTTCAGGTTTAGGTATAACTGCAATGACCCCTTCTCTCCAGGAGGGGGGGATTTCACCCTGTGTGGAGGACATAGTTAAATGTTTTCAGGAGAAGAGGAGATAGTTGCTGTTTAAAGGTTTTGTACCATTCTGCTGTATAGCCATCTGCTCCTGGGGATTTGTTAGCTTTAAGTTTCATAATTGCTTTTTCCATTTCTTTAGGTTGCATTTCTGACAGTAGTGTTTTATTTTGTGATTCCGTAAGTTGGGGAAGGTTTAATGTGTTTAGGAATGTCTCGGATGCGTTTTTATGTTTTTTGTGGGAGTATAAGTTCTTATAGTAATTCTCGAAGCTTTTAAGAATATCCTGAATTCTGAATTTTATTTCCTTTGATACTGGGTCTCTGATTTTGTAGATTGCTCTTTCTGTTTGTTGTTTCCTCAATTTATAGGCTAGTAATTTTGCCGATTTACTGCCTGCTTCATAGTGTTTTTGTTTCAGAAATGTAAGTTTCTTCTGGATTTCTATTGTGTAGATCTCATTTATTTGATTTTTAATTTCTTTTATCTTGAGCGAGCCATTAGAATGAGTGTTGTCTTTGTGTTCTTTTTCTAGGTTCTTGAGTTCTGACTCTAGTGTGATTAGTTTTTCTTGTCTCAGTTTCTTTTGGGTTGCCAGTTTCGCAATAATTTTTCCCCTTATTACAGCTTTGCACGCATCCCACAGTATTAAAGGGGGTACTTCTCCATTATCGTTTTCTTCCAAATATCTGAGAATATCTGATTCCAATTCATCTTTCAGTGGTCCTTTCAGAACATCTGAATTCAACCTCCAGGGAAATGTATTATTTGTGTATTTTTGGATGTTTAAGCCCATATAGATCGGACTGTGGTCAGAGAGATCCATCAGTCCTATTTTACATGTTTTTACTCTTCCAATGTCTCTATTAAACATAAAAAAGTAATCAATCCTTGAGTAAGATGAATGTGGCGTTGAATAAAAAGTATAATCTTTTACACTGGGGTTGAATTCCCTCCATACGTCACAGATTCCCATTTCTTTAAATAGCATCCGGGTTTTCCTATTTTGAGTGTTATTTTGATGTGAAGAATTACCTGTTGCATCCCAGTATGGATTCAGTCTTAGATTGAAGTCTCCACCACATATCACTAAACCTTGGGCTTTAGTTATCATTAGGTCGAATACATTTTTATAAAATTTCCATTTAGCCCCTCGTGGTGCATATACATTCAGCAGGGTTATATCTTCTCCCTCTAGCCGCCCAATTACCAAACTGTACCTCCCTTCTTTATCTTTGTGTTTTGATTTTTTTTCAAATGTAATTTTGGTTGATATCAATGTCGCTAATCCCCTCCTCCTCCCTGACTTATATGAAGATGAAGAGATCATTTTAAACCCTTGTCTATTGAGTTTAGTGTGTTCCACGTCTGTTAGGTGGGTTTCTTGTAAAAATATTATTTCTGCTTTGTCTTTTTTCATTTTGCGTAGAATCTTGGATCTTTTAACTGGATTCAGGATCCCTTTTACATTATATGAGGCTATTTTGGTTACACCCTGTTTCTCCATTGTATTTTCTTATTTAGTATAACAGTGTGGTGGCCCTCTTTTTTGCTACTCAGAAACTGAAAGAACATTAAGAACATAAAAAACATTAAGAACATTGTGTACGAAACTTTAAAACAAAAAACTGTCAAAAAAACTTCCTGAGCTGGGGTCTCTTTAAAGACCCTGTAAGAGCCCTGATGGAGTGTAGGCTCTGAGGGAAATTCCTCAAACTCTGTTACGTGTTGAGGGCCCTCTCTTACCCCTGTAAGTTGTCCCATGTTTTTAACGTGAATTTCAGATCCCAATCCGAATTTGTAATGATTTTTTTTTTTTTATGCCTATACCCTATGAGATTGTGTGCACCCTCCCACCCCCATCACAGCAAACATTCACTTTAATACAGTATTTGTTAGTGTAGGGAGAACATGTGGGTTATTGTTACATTTCTATTTTAACAAGATTTTTTTTTCCTTTAAATTAAGAAGACGTTTGTTTCTAATGCTATAACTGCTCCATGAAAGGTTTTACCACATGCTGATTCTGCATCTCCTTTAATGTTTGTTACCTTGTAGGAGGGGGGATGGAAGTGCAGAATGACTGAAAAGAAAAAAAACAAAAAGGTCGCTATTCCTTCCTGGAACTGGAAAGCTTATCTTTGTAGCTCTGGGGCTGGGTTTCCCGCTGCTGGCCCGTGGATTTTGAAGGTCTCTGAGTGGACCATGTTTGAGGTTTGATCCTCTCGCTCAGATCCGCTGTGGGTTTAAACACCGATACCGGGAGCCCTCTTCTCGCCATGTTAATTGTTGCTTCTTCCGCTGAATTACAGAGACATGACTCTTCACCGTAAAAGACCCTTAACTTCGCAGGAAATGGCGTCTGAAAGCGTAGATTCTGTTCCCGTAGAACCTTTTTGGCGTCGTTATATTCCCGTCGCTTTTTAAGAACCTCCGGGGCGTAATCATGCTCCACGAAGACTTTTCTCTCTTGATGCATAAATCCTTTTTTCTGCCAAGCCCGTCTTACAACCTCTTGTTTTATTTTGAAATCGGAGAATCTTACCACCACCGAACGTGGGGGCGTTTCTGCCGCTGGCTTTGCGGCTAATGTACGATGGGCCTTTTCGATCTTCAAATCGGTGGTTTGTGGAATATCCAACTTCTCTCTCAATAAGGATTCCACGCATTCCGCCATTGTGTTGAAACTATCTTCAGCTCCTTCTTTCAGACCGTGAATTCTGATGTTGTCTCGTCTTTGTCTTCCTTCTTGGTCGGTTAGCTTAGCCTCCAGCCTTGACTGTTTTTTGTGTAAATCCAGCATAGAATCTTCAAGCACTTTTATTCTTTCTTCAGCTTCCAAGATTCGGTTTTCGGCCTGGTCCATTCTGCTGTTCGTCCTTTTTAGTTCCTCTCTGAATTCATGAAATTCGGCCCGAAATCGTCGTAATTCATCAAATAGCGATTTCAAGCTAACCTTTTTGTTAGCTAGGTCCAGCTCCTCGTCTTCTGTACGGAGGTCCTCCGGTTCAGATTCTGCGGCCGCTGCGCGTCCTGACCTGGGGAATGTCAGTTTCTTCTGTTTTTGGTTAGGCATGGTGTTTTTGTCTTTTGATTTTTATTCTTCCAAAAATCTGTTAAGTCTGATTTTGAAGATGTTTTCCTTGGATTGGGTCTGGGAGCTTCAGCGTTAAGTTGCTATCACCATGGCGTCCAGACCGGAAGT
The DNA here is from genome assembly GCA_020510985.1 of Pholidichthys leucotaenia. Lineage (NCBI taxonomy): Eukaryota > Metazoa > Chordata > Actinopteri > Cichliformes > Pholidichthyidae > Pholidichthys > Pholidichthys leucotaenia. The sequence continues at coordinate 13,755,913 of CM035847.1, read as the reverse complement.
CCATGTTTTGTCTTTTAAGTATTTTTTTTTTTTAAACTGTCTTAATCGGGCTTTTAAATATCGGCTCTACTGGATTTTAATGTTGTCTGTGAGAAAACTTTAGTGATCAAATGATACAGTTTATGGGAACACTTGTCGGGTGTTTTGTACTTTATGCAGCGACGCTACTTCTGTGCTTCTCCACCTCTCATGCTGTGGGGCAGGAACGCTGGGCATCGGAGAGAATTACTCTCCGTTGGGATTTTATTCTCTCCTTTCGGACCTCTACAGCCGGGATGATACCAGCCAGTATCCCAAGAGAGCTGTGCAGGTGGATCACAATGCGGAAAAGAGGAAGAAGAGGCAGTCTACAGCGGAGACTTAATCTCCAGTTAAATGACCGCCATACCCACACTTCCTACTATCCTGCTGTCAAATGTACAGTCTATCAGGAATAAGATTGACAAACTAGAACCATGGGCTAAGTTTAAGCCTGAAATCAGTGAAACTTGTCTACTTGCCTTCACGGAATCGTGGCTCAATGAGTCAGACCAGGATGAAAACCTGACAATAAGTGGGTCTGGAAGCCCACTTCGTCTGGATCGGTCTTCGGAGATCACTGAGAAAAGTCAAGGAGGAGGAGTGTGCTTTTATATCCACCAAAGGTACTGTAAAACTGTGACAGTCCAGGAAAGATGTACTGTGGATTTGTAACTATTGACAATCTCACTTTGTGCCTTAAACCTGCCTCGTGAGTTTCAACAGCTGTTTCATACGCTAGTGTACAGTGCTGTGAAAAAGTGTTTTCCCTCTTCCTGATTTCTTATATTTTTGCATATTAATTTCACCTAAATGTTTCAGATCATAAACAAATTTTAATATTAGACGCTAAGTAAATACAAAATGCAGTTTTTAGATAATGATTTCATTTATTAAGGGAAAAAATGCTATCCATGCTATCCATCCAAATGCTTCTCACTTCCGCCTCCCAAAGAGAGCAGACGCTTTTTTCTTCTCTCCAGCTCTGACTTTTTTCTCCTTCCTCCTCTAACTGACTGGATCCCAGCTTGCTATCGTCTGTCTGCATGTCTCTACTGCTGATTATCGAACGAAATTATGGATTTAATAAGCTGGGCTTTGAACGCAATTGACACCATTTTTTCAACGAGGAAAAGTGCCCCGGGGGAGGTTGTTTGCCCTGCAGGAACTGCTGCTGCGGGCTATTTGAGGGACACAAGTAATTGGAAACTCTTGTGCCTGTCTGATCTTTCCATCAAAGATGTCGAAGATTTGTACGTCTTCGTAGTAATGGTCATCGGGATCGTTCTGATTGGATCTGGGATTGTCTTGGTGTACCGTAAATTGATGAAGATGGACATAGCCTATCAAAATGCTGGCCAGGCGAGGCTTAACCATCAAATTGAAAAAATGGAGAGGACTCTGACAGCGGCAAATGGAGAACTGTCTAGGTAAATGGATTACATCATGATCACGCTGAGAGCCGTCCATGAAGGATTCAACGTCCAGCACTGAAGGATTAAAGTACTGAATCTGTAGAGAATATAAAGTTTCTTTCTCTGGGATCAGTACTATTCGACTAATCTGACCCCCTCACACAAGTCCTCCAGATTATCTGCAGTTTTTTGTTTCCAAAACATTTGAGCTGCATTGACTCTACGGACAGCCAGCTGCATGGCCAAGGACAAATGCCAGCCGCTAAGACTAAACATCTCCTGCCAAAGAGACTTTGTTGTTCTTAACTGATACAAACACCTACACTCAACACTACACCCACACTGACTCAAAAAAACTGATGAAAAAGATCATTCACTCACTGCTCCCTTTGTGTCTTTGTGTACATTCTTGTCTGCTAATTGTGCATTGAGGGCTTTTTTTCTTGTAATCATAATATTGATCATATATGACCGGTATTCTGACAATCAATGGTTTTTTGCTCTTTCCTATTGTGTTATCCTTTTCCTCCCTATGCATCCTGTACCCATCTGATGACAGGCGCGTTTTTCAGACGCTGCCGCGTCACCGGAAATGCAGGTCGTTTTCTGTGTCAAGTCAAATCCCTCGTATGTTATCAGTTGTTTACTGTTAATGTACTTGGCAATAAATCCCTTCTGAGTTCTGAGTTCAAACCTACCTGGCCCTTTGTGAAAACATAACTGCCCCTAAATCAAATAACTGGTTGTACCACTATTGGTGCCAACAACTGGCAATGAGTCTTTTACATCACTGTTGAGGAATTTTGACCCACTCTTCTGTGAAGAATTGTTTAAATTCAGTCACATTGGAGGGCTTCATGAACTGATGGCCGGACATTCTCCTTCAGGATTTTTTGGTAGAGAGCAGAATTCATGGTTCTGTCAATCAGGGCAAGTTGCCCAGGTCCTGAAGCAGCAAAGCAGTCCCAGACCATGACACTATCCCCACCATGTTTGACTGCTGATACGATGTTCTTTTTATGAAATCCTGTGTTAGTTTTATGCCACATCAAACAGGACACACGCCTTCCGAAAAGTTCAACTTCTGTCTCATCAGTCCCCAGAATAATTTCCAAAAAGTCTTGAGGATCATCTGGATGTTTTCTGACAAATGTGTGATGAGTCTGTGTTGTTTTTGTCCAGCAGCAGTTTTTGTCTTGGAACTCACATGGATGCAATTTTTGCCCAGTCTCTTCCTTATTGTTCCATCGTGGACCAGTGTCCAAACTGAGGCAAGTGAGGCCTGCAGGTCTTCAGACGTTGCTCTGGATTTATGTTTCTCATCTGTTCCTGAATTTCTTTAGATCACAGTGGGATGTGTAGCTTTTTGAGATCTTTTAGCCTACTTCAGGTTGTCAAGATAGGCTCTATTTAAGTCATGTCTTGATTCAACAAGTCTGGCTGTAATCAGGCTTGGGTGTAGCTGCTAAAATTGAACTCAGCTTTCCAAAACATGTGGTTAATCACAGTTAATTTATGATGTAACACGGGGGGCAATTACTTTTTCCACATTGAACCAGGTAGGTTTGGATAGTTTTTTTTTTCCCTTTCTCAAAGGAAATCATTTGAAAACTGCATTTTCTATTTTTTTTAGATTATCTCTGTCTGATATTAAAAAAATGTTTGATGATCTGAAACACTGAAGTGTGACAAATATGCAAAAATATAAGAAATCAAGGGGGCAAATACTTTTTCACAACACTGTATATTCATCAACACATCAGTGCATCAGCTGCTGCTCAGCTGATTGCTGATGTCACATCAACTTGACACACTTTTTTATTAATGACTTGCCGTTACACTGCTCAGCTGCAACATGCCAACTTTATGCAGATGATGCAGTTATTTACACAGCTGCCAAGACTCCAGCACAGGCTGCAGATGTACTGTCTACAAGTATGGTTGATGTCCAAGAGTGGCTCCTCCAGAACCATCTATTGCTAAACCTTCAGAAAACAGTCTCAATGTGCTTTTCAATCAAAAAATGTAACCTGCAACGTTTTAAAGTTAATATACATGATCATGACATCAGTTTAGCTACAGAATTCAAATACCTTGGCATTGTACTAGATCCTCAACTCAAATTTAATCTTCATATAAAGAAAATTTCAAAAACAGTAAAAAAAAAATCTGAACTGCTTTAAATTAATTAGATATTACATACCTTACGAAGCAGCTGCACTGTATATGCATTCTATGGTTTTTTCTCATATAACATACTGTTTGACAGTCTGGGCTCAAGCAGCCCCTTCCACAATAAGACATATAGGTTCATTATATAATCAAACCCTAAAAATCTTGGACAAAAAGCCCATTAGGTGGCATCACTGTAATGTTTTAAAAAAATACAACCTACTGAGTTTTGAGAGTTTCATTGACCTCTGTTTTCTGAAATTAACGTTCAAATGTCTCCATAAATCAGCACCCGAGCCACTTGCTGGTTTCATCCAAAGACAGGACAGCAGCAGAGCCACCAGGAGTTCTGTTAACAATAACTGTAAAATATTCCACCGCAGAACCACATTTGGACAAACAGCATTCTCTATAAAGGGCAGTCACATCTGGAACACAATGCCAAATGAAATTAAAATAATAACGGACTTTAAAACATTCACTAAAAAGGTTAAAAACTGGCTGAAAAATAAACAAGAATGTACTCATGTATGAATTGATTGTCTACAAGGTGAGAGTGAATGAAGGGAAGGAATGAATGTGTTTGTTTATAGTGAGTGACGAAGGGAGGGAGGCCTGAAATAGGCAAATGTGAGTCAGGTTGTTATATTTGTGTATTTATAATATTTATAATTGTGTATTTATACTATTTATAATATTTATAATTGTATATTTATAATCTTTTTGCATTGATGTATGTGGTTATTGTGTATTTTCTTTATTTCTTTTCTTTTCTTTACTTGAGTCTCTTTTCTAAAGCCCATCCAGGGACAAGAGTTGCAAATTAGCTAATAGCTATACACTCCATGTGCAACACATCAGATTGATTGTCATTGATTAATTGTCTATGTTTATTGCACTGTCCCTGTCAAATAAACTAATCTATCTATCACTTTGCCCCGAGGCACCAAAATTTATATTTGCAGATTTTACCTACTGTAATTTGAATACTTCATTGAAAACATATGAACAGGATGTGACTTGTGCTACGACACAAAAAAAAACACCAGGATTGATCTTTGTTAAGGGTCTGTAAAAGGGGCTTATAAATCCCTGCCCATGACAGGTTTTAACTGTCTGAAATAAGGGCTAAGGACCTGTACTTATGTGACGATGGGATGTTACCACTGTTATTCATTCATTCATTTTCTTCCGCTTAATCCTTTTCGGGTCGCGGGGGGGCTGGAGCCTATCCCAGCATCTTTGGGCAAGAGGCAGGGTCCACCCTGGACAGATCGCCAGTGACTTACTGTATGTGTGTTTGTGGTGTATTTGTATTATGGTAAAATGTTATTATGATTGTTTGTATAGTGCACATATTATTTGGGATCTGTCTTTTGTTTAATTTGAATGCCCTTGGGAGATAATTGGTATGGTTAAGTATTTTGGGTAAAATAATGGATAATGAGTTATTTCACATACCTTTGCCAACATGCTTCCTGTGGGTGTCCAGGCAAAAGACTCTGTGAGGGGTTGAGGGCCTTTTATAGGACACCAGCAGGAAGAAAACATGTATGGTAAGTTAGAGGGGTGGTTTAACATTTGTAAACAGGGGATTGAAATATTTATTGAATTATTTATATTGTTATTTATTGTATGTTAATTATATTTGTATTGTATATAGTTGGGAAGTGTTTATGTATTTTTTAGAGATCAGTGGGTATGTGGAAAACAATGGGAATGTTGGTTGTTTTGACTGGGATTATGGTAGGGGCTAATTAGACCTAATTGTCTCTGGTAATATATAACAGGTGTTGGGGTTGTTCGTTTGCAGAGAGTTTTTGAAAGATCGTGTCGGATGTCTGGAATGATTTACATGTAAGTTACTGAAATAAAATATTGGACAAACTGAAATCTCGCCTCGCCGTGCTGTTTATAACATTTGGTGGCAGTGGTGGTCCGTTACCAGGACGTCGTAGCGTTTGGTGGACGGAAGGACTCATGGCGAGAAGGAAAGCGAGGCAAGAGGAGCAGTCTGACCTGGAAGCAGGTATGGCGGCTGAGGACCCGGGAGTCAGCGGACTGGGCGAGCTCGAGGAGCTAACGGGCCTGGTGAAATCTTTGATGTGTTCGCTGACTCTCAGAGACCGCCGGATGGAGGAAGAAGCCACTCTTCAGGACCGGAAGTGGCAGACTGTGGAGAACCACATTCATCGGATGGAGTTGCAGGTTGCGGAGCTGAGAGAGGAGTATGGGAGCTGGGCTGAGCGTAGTGGTAGTGGGCTAAGCGTAGTGACGACGGCGCTTCGAGGGAGGATCCCAGGGTGACGACCAGTCGGGTCGGCCCGCAGGAGGATGATTTGCTGCTGCAGGTGCAGCCAAGGAGGCCACGAACGCACCACGAGCCCAGGCTGAATCCTCTCTCTCCCGAGGATGACATCGAGCACTACCTAGTGTCGTTCGAGAGGATCGCTACGGTCTGCCACTGGCGTGAAGAGGAGTGAGCTATTCATCTGGCTCCTCTACTTACAGGTAAAGCGCGGAGCGCATATGTTCTGATGGACATCATAGACACAATTACGCGAAAGTGAAAGAAGCTATTTTAAACAAATATGAAATTACATCTGACACGTATAGGAGGAGGTTTCGGTCCCTGGACATTCATCAGGACGAAACCCCTCGTGAACTATATGTACTTTGAAAGATCTGTTTTATAAATGGGTGAAACCAGAGACCTCACCATACTACAAGGCCAGACCACCGAATGTGTACAATCGTACAAATATCTTGGGACGATTATTGATAGTAATTTAAACTTTGAAGTGAACTGTGAAAGGGTGTGCAAAAAGGGTCAGCAAAATTTGCATTGTTTGAGGAAACTTGCACACTTCCAAATTGACCGAACCATAATGACTATGTTTTATCAGGCTTTTATTGAATCTGTTTTATCCTTTTCTTTAGTGTCATGGTTTGGTCAGATAAAACTGAAACAGAGGAAATCCTTGGATCAGGTAGTTAGATGGTCCAGTCATTTGCTTGGTGAGTCACAGCTGAGCCTGACATCCCTGTACACCAGACAAGTACAGAGGATGGCTACCACCATTTTAAATGATGACTCCCACCCTTTGCACTGCAACTTTCAGCTTCTTCCCTCAAGACGGAGGTTTGCTGTCCCAAAAAGTAAAACCCAGCGCTACAAAAACAGCTTTATCCCTGCTGCTGTCAAAGAATTGAACAAGCTATAAAATATATTGTACATAATTTAGGTACCTATTTATTAACTTCATTTTATATTTACTTATTTTGTATGATGTCACTTGGGTTCTAAATATTTTATTGAGTTTTAGACCTTTGAGTTTTTTAACCTCTGACGAGTTTTTAACTTTTAACTTTAATATGACCCTTCTCTCTTACCTCTGGTTTCTCCTTCATCTCTTTTGTCTTTTTATACCCTGTTTGATGGAGCCTTGAGTATTTTTATCATGTTTATAGTCAGCTTCATGTGTGCCTGTGTTTGTGTCTATGTTGAATGTAATTAGTAGCTTGTAAATATGGATGTCACCAGACTGCAAATCAAATCTACCTATGGGTACAAATAAAGTAACCTGAACCTGAACCTTATCAGTAAAAGACATTTCTGAATTACTGATTTTTGGAGCAGTTTCTAAGGATGGTGAATCCAGAACTGGGAGTCTGGATACAAGAGCGGGACCCGAAGACTGCAGAGGACGCTGCTCGTCTGGCTGAGGTTTTTCTGTCAGCCAGGTCTGGGAGCAGGAGAACTACTCTTGGCCATGACAGATCTTTCACCACACGGAGTGAGTTTAATAAGGGTGAAAGGGGTGGGCTAGCTCGAAATAAGCTGTATTCCAGGCCCAGTCAGATCTCAAATAGCAGATATGATAATAGCAAAAAGTCACGTGTGGTTGCAAATAAAGATATACAGTGGGGCAAAAAAGTATTTAGTCAGCCACCAATTGTGCAAGTTCTCCCACTTAAAAGATGAGAGAGGTCTCCAATTTTAATCATAGGTATACCTCAACTATGAGAGACAAAATGAGGGGAAAAAAATCCAGAAAATCACATTGAAGGATTTTTAATGAATTAATTGGTAAATTCCTTGGTAAAATAAGTATTTGGTCACCTACAAACAAGCAAGATTTCTGGCTCTCACAGACCTGTAACTTCATCTTTAAGAGGCTCCTCTGTCCTTCACTCGTTACCTGTATTAATGGCACCTGTTTGAACTCATTTTCAGTATAAAAGACACCTGTCCACAACCTCAAACAGTCAGACTCCGAACTCCACTATGGCCAAGACCAAAGAGCTGTCAAAGGACACCAGAAACAAAATTGTAGACCTGCACCAGGCTGGGAAGACTGAATCTGCAATAGATAATCAGCTTGGTGTGAAGAAATCAACTGTGGGAGCAATTATTAGAAAATGGAAGACATACAAGACCACTGATAATCTCCCTCAGTCTGGGGCTCCACGCAAGATCTCACCACGTGAGGTCAAAATTATCACGAGAACGGTGAGCAAAAATCCCAGAACCACATGGGGGGACAGACAGGCAGAGAGCTGGGACCAAAGTAACAAAGGCTACATCAGTAACACACTACGCCGCCAGGGACTCAAATCCTGCAGTGCCAGACGTGTCCCCCTGCTTAAGCCAGTACATGTCCAGGCCCGTTTGAAGTGTGCTAGAGAGCATATGGATGATCCAGAAGAGGATTGGGAGAATGTCATATGGTCAGATGAAACCAAAATAGAACTTTTTGGTAAAAACTCAACTTGTCGTGTTTGGAGGAGAAAGAACACCATACCTACTGTGAAGCATGGGGGTGGAAACATTATACTTTGGGGCTGTTTTTCTGAAAAGGGACCAGGACGACTGATCCGTGTAAAGGAAAGAATGAATGGATAGATAGATAGATTAGTTTATTTGACAGGGACAGTGCAATAAACATAGACAATTAATCAATGACAATCAATCTGATGTGTTGCACATAGAGTGTATAGCTATTAGCTAATTTGCAACTCTTGTCCCTGGATGGGCTTTAGATACATGGGGCCATGTATTGTAAGATTTTGAGTGAAAACCTCCTTCCATCAGCAAGGGCATTGAAGATGAAAACGTGGCTGGGTCTTTCAGCATGACAATGATCCCAAACACACCGCCCGGGCAACGAAGGAGTGGCTTCGTAAGAAGAATTTCAAGGTACTGGAGTGGCCTAGCCAGTCTCCAGATCTCAAGCCCATAGAAAATCTTTGGAGGGAGTTGAAAGTCCGTGTTGCCCAGTGACAGCCCCAAAACATCACTGCTCTAGAGGAGATCTGCATGGAGGAATGGGCCAAAATACCAGCAACAGTGTGTGAAAACCTTGTGAAGACTTACAGAAAACGTTTGACCTCTGTCATTGCCAACAAAGGGTATATAACAAAGTACTGAGATGAACTTTTGTTATTGACCAAATACTTATTTTACCGAGGAATTTACCAATTAATTCATTAAAAATCCTTCAATGTGATTTTCTGGATTTTTTTTTCTCATTTTGTCTCTCATAGTTGAGGTATACCTATGATGAAAATTGGAGACCTCTCTCATCTTTTAAGTGGGAGAACTTGCACAATTGGTGGTTGACTAAATACTTTTTTTCCCCACTGTACGCTGCTATCAGTGCAATAAAATCGGTCACACCCAGTATTCATGCCCTGCCATAAAGAATGAGAAACCGTCATCATTATGTTCAGTTCCTAGACCCACTTTTTCAGCCCCAGTGCACAGTGGAGTGTATAAAACCAAGGTGTTGCTTAATGGTCAGTGTGAAGAGGCCCTGTTAGATTCAGGTTGTTTTCAAACAGTTGTGCTACCCAGTTTGGTCCCTAGGGGTTTGTGGAATGAGTCTAAAATAAATATCAGTTGTGTCCATGGGGATAAAAAACTGGACCCGACCGCTGAGGTTTATTTAACAGTGGGGGGACAAACTTATCTCCTTCCTGTAGCTCTTGTGCCTGATTTGCCTTACCCTGTTATTCTTGGCAATGATGTTCCAGCTTTGTTGGACATCATACAACAGGTTAGAGAGGAACAAACGGAGGAGAGACAGGCAGGTGGCGCTGTTGAGCAGAGAGTAAACATACCTGTGGTGAAAAATTGTAATATGGTGACAACCAGGGCACAGAGAGCACAGAGGGCTGCCAATGTTCTTCAGGAGTTACCATTCTATGATTCTGAGATAGAGGCAGGCCCTATTAAGCAACCTAAATCTAAGGCTCAGAGGAGAAGAGATAAGGTGTTAGCTTCTGTGAAGAACTTGGGTGAAGAAATACCACAGCTAAGCCAGTCAGTAGAGTTGGACATCCCTCCTGACATAGCTACATTGAAGAAAGCTGACCCAGCACTTAAACCATGGTTTGATAAAGTCTCAGAGATTGAGGGTGTGAAACAGGGTAGAATGGATTGTTGGCTGAGGCCATTTATGTCATTAAAAAGCGCATTTTGTACCAGCAACAAGGTGAAGTTATGGCCATAGCTTTGCCACAGGCTCTCACACCAAAGATTATGGAACTGGGACATGTTATCCCTTGGGCAGGTCATCTAGCATTTCAAAAAACTCTGCAGAGAATTGCCAGAAGGTTTGTGTGGCTGGGAATGTATATCCAGATAAAGGAGTTCTGCACAATGTGCTCAATATGTCAGATTACATCATCTAGGGGAGTAGCCCGTGCCCAACTGCAACCATTACCAATCATTGGAACACCTTTTGATAGAACAGGGATGGATGTAGTTGGCCCCCTAAAGAGAAGCTCCTCTGGTAATAAATACATTCTAATAATTTGTGACTACGCTACTTGGTACCCAGAAGCCTTTCCCCTGAAATCTATCAAGGCTAGGCAGGTTGCTAACTGCCTTATCCAGTTGTTTTCAAGGGTAGGCATACCCAGAGAAGATCTAACAGACTGTGGAACAAATTTCTTGTCCATACTGTTGCAGCAAGTATATAAGCTGTTGGGTATTAAGGGTATTAAGACCACCCCATATCACCCTCAGACTGATGGACTAGTGGAGCGATTTAATCAGACTCTAAAAAACATGCTGCGGAAATTTGTTTCTGAAACGGGCTCAGATTGGGACCAATGGGTACCATACTTATTGTTTGTTTATCAAGAGGTGCCCCAGGCTTCAACAGGGTTCTCACCTTTTGAACTACTGTATGGTCGTCAGGTGAGGGGCTCACTGGATTTATTAAAGGAACACTGGGAGAGTCCACCGAGTGATCAGGACAATGTGGTCTCTTACGTCATTAAGATGAGAGAGAAACTGGATCGAATGACTGCTTTGGCTCAGGAGCACATGAGGACGGCGCAGGCCAAACAAAAAACTTGGTATGACAAGAAGGCCAGAAAAAGGGTTTTTCAAAAACCCAGGACAACAGATTTTGTTATTGCTGCCCTCATGTGACAGTAAGCTGTTGGCTCGATGGCAGGGGCCATATGAAATTTCTAAAAAACTAAGCTCAGTGACATATGAACTATATATGCCTGACAGGAAGGTGAAATATCAGACCTTCCACATTAACTTGTTGAAAGAGTTTCAGCAGCCTGGTCATCATCAGCAGCAACCTGTTCTTCAGGAGACACATCAGCTCTTGATTTGTGCGACAGAAGTGGATGAGGAGAAAGAACAGTCCTTTCCCACAAATGTGCAACAGACATGTTTATTTCAAGTGTCTCATTTGCAGGTGGATCAGCAGAGAGTTAGAGACATTATTGGATCCAGAGTTGTTTCAGGAGAGACCTGGTTTCACCACGTTGGTGCGTCATAAGGTTAATTTGAAAGAGGAAGCTGTTCCACGTAGAAAATCTTATAGGATCCCGGAGCGATTGGTCCCCAAAATGAAGCATGAAATTGACTTGATGTTGCAGCTGGGAGGGATCGAGGAGTCAGTCAGTGAGTGGTGTAGCCCGATTGTGCTGGTCCTCAAAAAGGATGGCTCATTTAGATTTTGTATTGACTTTAGATACCTTAATTCAGTATCTAAATTTGAGTCATACCCCATGCCCCGGATTGACGAACTGTTAGAGAAAGTGGGCAGGGCTAGGTTTATTTCTACTCTGGACCTATGCAAGGGGTATGGGGTTTTTGCATATGACGTCAGGGGGCGTGCCGCACTGGCCCGTTAGAGCGTGCCGCCATATTGGATGGCAAGAAACAGCAGCAGCAGGGTGAAATAAACCACATAGCTCACGTGTATCTACAAACTCCGCAAAATGGTGTACTCCTGTTGTTCCCCCTGATAAGGGGATAAGCGGGGAATTAAATGGCCGGTGTGAAATGCAAAAAAAAAAAAAAAAAAAAGTTGGATTTTTGAATAATTACCTTCACTGACGTAATCTCTCGCTTTGTCATAACGGGCTGCAAGGTGGAGCAGTGGTTTAGCACTGTGGCAGCACAGTTTTACCCTCGGCCGGGGGATCGCGGGGATCATGAGACCGTGGGTTTAGGGCGCTCGCGCATGCAGCGGCCGGTGGCTTGTCACCAGACTGCAAACCAAATCTACCTACGGGTACAAATAAGTAACAAAAAAAACCCAACTTTGTGGTTTGGGGGCGCCTCTCTGCTTGCTACGATGCACACATGAAAGGGGAGAAAACTATTGTACATGTGCATAAAATCAGGTACGTTTTAATGCGGCGCGCCGTGGAGAGCCTTTAAAAAAAAAAAAAAACACGCAGCGCGCTTCACTCACCTCTGAGTGAGAAGCTGCTGTTGTTTTCCGACTCGTTCAACAGCCAAGACTTCACATCATCCACATCCCTTTCCGCTGACACGTTTTCCGATATTTTTTCCTCCTGCTCCCCTTCGTCTTTTAAAGATATCATCTCATCGTTTGCCCCCAAATCATCCCCGCTGAGCAGATTACTGGCAGTCATTGTTCTGCTAATTGCTCCAGCTGTTACCCCACACCCGTCACCTCCGTTCAACTGAGGCATTTCAGCACACCAGAGGAGCGCACGGGAGAAAGATTAAAAACACTTGTCTGCTGTTATGAATGCTGACAATGACTCCACTGAATGTGACAGACATCGCAGACACAGTTTCAGAGGCCATAGTGTCAGCTGTTGAAGAGGATGATAGGATGTTATTATGTCAGATTGTGACTGTGTGTTCTCCTCACTCATTCTGATCGCTAAACAGTACAAGTTACGCCTGGGTTGTCACAGTGCAACTGCTGCTCTTGCCATCCAAAATGGCGGCACCTACGGCGTGTTTATGTTTACCCCCGCGAGTCACGTGATTTTTACGACCCTACGCAAATACTCCATTGGCAGGTGCCATTGGCACCAGAAACAAAGGAACTTACAGCCTTTAAAACACCTTATGGCAGTTTTCAGTTCAGGGTCATGCCATTTGGCCTTCAGGGGGCACCTGCAACGTTTCAGCAGCTGATGGACCAAGTGTTAAGGAGAGTATCAAACTTTGCGGCTGCCTATTTGGATGACGTGGTCATTTATAGTCAGACCTGGGAAGAACATTTGGTACACCTTGGGCAGGTCCTTCAGCTGATTAAGAGGGAAGGACTGACAATCGATCCACGCAAATGTGCGTTCAGACAGCAGCAGGTGGAGTACCTGGGACATGTGGTTGGTCAGGGGGTTATTAGACCACGAGTAGGTAAAGTGGATGCCATCCGGACCTATCTTGTACCCACCACTAAGAAGAAGGTACGATCATTTATGGGAATGGTAGGATGATACAGTAAGTTCATTCCCCACTTTGCTGAGAGAGCCGCAGTGTTGACTGACCTCACTAAGGCTTCAGCACCAAATAAGGTAAAATGGACAGAGGAGTGTGACAGAGCGTTTGAGGATCTGAAGAGGGCTATTTCTGGGGAGAAGGTTCTCTACAGTCCAGACTTTGCTCGCCCGTTCATTTTACAGACTGATGCTTCAGGGGTTGGCATTGGAGCAGTACTTCTTCCAGGAGGAGAAGGGAGAGAGACACCCAGTACTGTTCTTGAGCCGTAAGTTGTTGGACTGGGAGACAAGATATTGTACGGTAGAAAAGGAATGTCTTGCCATGAAATGGGCAATAGGGTCCCTTAAGTACTATTTATTGGGGCGTCATTTTTTGTTGGAGACAGATCATCGGGCCTTACAGTGGTTGGACAGAATGAAGGATGTAAACAGTCGTCTCACAGGGTGGTATGTGTCCCTCCAACCTTATAATTTTACTGTTCGGTATGTGGCAGGGAAAACCAACCTGGTAGCTGATAGCCTCTCAAGAGTACATGACTCTAAAGCCACATTTCCACTACATAGTTCTGCGCTACTCTTTTCTTTTCTTTTTTACTTGTTTCTCCCGCGGCTGCGCCTCCATCACAACCGCGGAAAGCCGAGAATTGCTGGGGTGGGCGGGATCGAGGTGGCGCTACACTGCTGACGTATAAAGGACGAGACAGACTCCTCAACAACACAGAAAAAAATAGCGGATTACAAGCGGAGGATTTCCACGGTTTTTAACACAATGAATGTCTTTAACGAGACAAGAGAATTTTACAGGAGAAGACGACGTGGATTGAGACAACACACGTTGGAGCAGGAGAGGAGAATAGCGGTTGCCCAGGAGGAATCTGAAGCAGCTGCATATGAAGCAGAGATCATTCAGAGATCATTTCATTTGTTCAGTGTTCATGTGCATACATATGTCAAACGTCTTTTTTAAATAAAATGTTGTGCACTTTTAAACTACGTCGCCTCTGTTGTTCAAAACGGTTAAATGGTAACAGACGGTTAATTAAATGCTGAAACACCGGGGTAATTTAAAATTATGCAGAAGCTTAATCCTAAACCCCTTTAACTTACCAAATAATTTATAATATTATAAAAAAAAGCCAATCCAAATCTAGACCCATTTTGTATATTGTGTAATAATGATACACTGATGATAAACTGACTTCCCAAAAAAGCAGCAGCTATACAATGCACTTTTGGTTTGATGGAATTGCCAATTGACCTTGGAATTATATGTGGAAACTTGTTATACTTCCAGTTAACTTTAACTTACAAAATAATTAAAAATATTATAAAAAAGCCAATCCAAATCTAGGCCTATTTTTTGTATTGTGTATCATTTGAGTATCATTGTACAATCTATTGTTATTTATAAGGGTTATCTGTTCAGTGGTGGCTAATTACACACTAAAACAACGTAGAAAATGACAGCAAAGAAAATGCTGCAGCTAGCCAAGTCACTTTTGGTTTGATGGAATTGCCAATTGACCTTGGAATTATATGTGGAAACTTGTTATACTTCCAGTTAACTTTAACTTACCAAATAATTGATATTATAAAAAAAAAGCCAATCCAAATCTAGGCCCATTGTGTATCATTTTTCCAATCTATTGTTATTTATAAGGGTTATCTGTTCAGTGGTGGCTAATTACACACTAAAACAACGTAGAAATGACTCAAAAAAAAAAAAAATGCTGCAGCTAGCCAAGTCACTTTTGGTTTGATGGAATTGCCAATGAACCTAGAAATTTTATGATGAAACTTTTTTTAATCCTACTAAATACACTGACATTGTCACACTGCCCAACACCAAATTATAATTTTCTTTTTCAAACCAAAGATCACTATGGATCTATTGAATCAGAATCGCATAGGTTTATCATGTACATGTCAACGTTTACAACATCAAAAATGTTATATTTGGGTTTACATGTATGGGTATTTTCGCTTTATATTATACTAGACTGCTTATAATTTATTGGAATTCTCAGAATTTGGAATGCCGATATAACATTCAATTCACATGTACTTACCTTTTACCCAATTCGACTTTCACCTTTATCAGTGTCTACTGCTGAATGTAAATTACACCTGTGCAACTGCTTACAATTTTACTTAAAAACTGTACCCAATGTAGAGCAATGGATACAGCAGTGGTAATATTTATTAAATTTAACAATAACAATTACATTACCATTAAAAATCTTGACACCTTTATGGCTGAACAGCAGGATTAGGGTCATATGAGGCAATGGAATGTGTATGTAATTATTCGCCTTTATCATCCAGTGTTATAATATACAAACCACACTTTTATCCAAAAGACTAACATTTTATTACATTACAAATATTCCCAAAACATGTTAACAAATGGGGAGCTTTCAGTACTTCGACCAGACTGCCAAAATGGTTTCGGAAGGCTCCGTGGAAGGAAGCCGTCTCTGTCAGCTCATTCCTTCTTAATGCGGCTAACTGCAGGTGTCTTTCGCGCTGTTCGAGCATCCTTTCATGGATCTGCATCTCCTCAGCATGATTCTGGGCCATCAGTGATGCAAGGTCTGCAATGTTGCTGCTTTTCAGCTTGCCTATATGAAAGACAGAAGTCATTGTATTTAGATAACACCGGATCAAAACATGTCAGAAAAAATATTATGGAATTAAACTGTTGAAAGCCTGTGGTGGGATGCTTCGTTGCTGTATTTAAGCTCAACTGTCATGTTGTTGCCCCGCAGTAGAGTGGACTATAAGCAACTTCTGTGGTGATGTGGTTAGGCCCCCCTTCATTTCAAAAAGGATTAATTGTAAAAAGTATTTTGATTTAATGGGTTATTTTTAAAAGAATTTCTTTGTACTGTGGCCTCATAAATCAGAATGGGTTAATAGTGTTAGCTGACTTGAAGAATTTCAATCAAGCATTTTGATTTGAAGTCGGTACATGTGCTCCTTTTTTTTGTGAAAATACAACAGTATTTCACCACCAACACACCTATAACACTGGGCCACTGTGGCTATGAACACCCCTGAATCTAGTATTTTTATAAACGTAGAAAGACATTTTAAATTCCTTGTTATGCGTCTATAGAAAACAATCACATCTAAAAACAACCGGGTGGTAATTTTCAGTTTGTTGTGCCTTACCAGCACTTGACTGGGAGATGCCGGGGCAGTCCAGTGAGGCGGACCCAAGGGATTTGAAAACTGTGTATAGAAGGAAAAAAACACACAATAACGCTCACAAACAAAGTGCAACATGTACCGCAAACACAAAACTTTTTAACCAGAATACAATAAGCTTACGTCAGCGTTTTGTTCACGTGAATACTGAAATAAAAGCGCGATTCTGCAGCTTGATGCCAGGTAGCAGCAAGGTACAGAGGTAGCTAGCTATTAGCGGGCTAGCCATCACCACAATTGCCCACAATCAAACAACTTTCTTTATTGCTAAAATAAAGTGCGCTTTTGACTGAAAGGCAAGAAGACGGGCAATAACAAAACAACACTCACCGTCACCGTTTTCCAACTGCGTGGCCGTGTCGAGTCCAAATTGTCTGCCAAAATAGCAGGCCGGACACTTCCTGGTATATTTTTACATTGCAAGTTGCCCCACCAACTCGCTCTGGATGTAGTCATCGGCTACGAGGGACAGAAAAGTCCGCACCTCCTCGTTTGTTCATGGAATAAACTTGCGCGTGGACATCGTTATATGAAAACACAATTTTGAATCCAGTCACCGCGGTTACTCGCTGAAATTACAAATGGCGGACGTGTAGCTTCAACAGAAAACTAACGGACGCGTTTGGTGACGTTACGCCCTGACCAATCAGCGTTTAGCAGTCGATTGACGTCAATTCACACCTCGCTTTTCGCTCGCCTGTACCCTGCCTCTGAACAGGCACGAAAATCGTAACGGTTAAACCGTGAGGACTTGGGTGGAAATGGCGAAAAACCGAAACAAGTAAAAAAAAGTAAAGCCCAGGTGATACTGGTGGAAATGGGGCTTTAGAGTACTGTACTCTCGGGAAAGGGGGGGGGAAATGTGACGATGGGATGTCACCACTGTTATGACTGTTTGCTTTCGGCTTTAGGAGTGTGACTAGGATTCTTCTTTGACTTGGCACAGAGGCGTCGTCTCTTCGAATTTAGTCTGCTGGTAGGATCATTAGCTTCCCCAGGCGAGCCTGGGTACTGACGGAGGGCGCGACGAGAACGCTGATCCATTGCCCCCCATACTCTGGGGGGGGGGGGCAATGGATACTCTGTAGCAGAGTATCCAGTAACTCTTCATACTCTGTAGCAGAATATTGTGCCCCTGTCTGGTCCAGGTCATCTTACACACACCATGTAGACACCCAGCTCAACTCAACCATGAGAACTATAACTGGAACAATCCGCTCAACACCACTCCCCTGGCTCTCTGTACTGTCAAACATAGCCCCTCCACACATCCGGCGAGCAGCATTAACTCAAAGGATGCTCCAAAAAGTTAAAGATTCTCCTCACTTACCAATCCATGCAGATATCTACACCCCACCCACTGCCCGACTTTCATCCAGACGGCCGATTTGGAAAAACCCTCCCCCAGCTGACTTTACCATCCAGACAGCTTGGCAAGAGGAATGGGAGACCAAGGAGGTCCCAAACAAACAGCTGGTGATAACCCCCAACCAACAGGTCCCGGGCACCAACCTCCCAAGGAGACAGTGGTCTACACTCAATCGCTTCAGGACTGGACATGGCCCCTGCTTGGCCAGCCTTCACAGATGGGGCAGTAGCCCTAGCCCACTGTGCGCATGTGGAGAGGAGCAAACAATGGAACACATCATAGAGGCTTGCCCGCTCCAAAGACTGGAAGGAGGATTACACACCCTCCATACAGCAAACCAGGAGGCAACTGCTTGGCTTAAGGACTTTGCATTCGCTAAATAATAACTGTTATGACTTATTGTATGTGTGTTTGTGGTGTATTTGTATTATGGTAAAATGTTATTATGATTGTTTGTATAGTGCACATATTATTTGGGATCTGTCTTTGTTTAATATGAATGCCCTTGGGAGATAATTGGTATGGTTAAGTATTTTGGGTAAAATAATGGATAATGAGTTATTTCACATACCTTTGCCAACATACTTCCTGTGGGTGTCGAGGTAAAAGACTCTGTGAGGGGTTGAGGGCCTTTTATAGGACACCAGCAGGAAGGAAACATGTATGGTAAGTTAAGGCGCTTTTCCATTTGGAACTGTTGGGCCTCGTTTGGCCTCCTTTAGCACGGTTCGGCCTCCTTTATCCGCTTTTCCTTTTGGCACCCAATGGCCTCACAGTTCGTTATTTCGGAACTGTTCCACTTTTATCGACACTTTTATCAGCACCGTTAAAAGTAGGTCCGAAGGGTACCGGCACGGTTTCGTCACGCCACTGCTGGCCATTCATTGGTCTGGGTGTAGCGTCATGAGAGTGGGCGTTACGCTGACTTTCGAGAATCGCTTGCTGGTCGCCATTTGCAATTTTTCATCAGTGAGCCCGCGAACAAGTGATATTATAAACCACAACGATAGAATGGCTTAACAGAAATCAGCAGAAATCTAACACCGCAGTCCAGCAGTTTCCTGTGCGTTTCGGTTGATGAGAGAATGCAGAGGGAAGCAGACTGAGCTTGCAGTGGTGCGCATAAACAGACGCACCAGAAAATACACGGAGACGCACCGGGAATTAGACCCAGCCACCCGAATTGAATTGAATGTACAGCCGCGACGCACCCAACTTCAGCAGTTGAAGCTGTGATATTGTGATATACAGGACAGTGAGTGATGTGATATTCATGCTTTATGTTATTTTTTTCCAACAGTGGAAAGTTCACTTAGGACAGACGAAAACTTAATCGTGTTTAAACAATGACCTAGCTCAATGCTACGTCCGTCCTTGTATGTTGCTTTTTTGTGTTGACAATGTCTGATGAAATAAGCTAGTTGTAATCCTGGTTAAAAAGTTTATTTTATTTATTATTTTTTTACATGTTGCACTTTCGTGCTGTGCATGTACCTTATTTGTGTGTATTTCATTGTAGAGTCCAAACAGGATCTGCTCAGAATGGCGTCGTTTTGACACCAATGTATTGTGACAGGTAAACAACACATCATATTTATAGTCAAATCTTTTGCTTTTTAAAGCGAGGTAGTCGGATACGCAAAAGCCGATGGTGTATAGAACATGTATACAGTGATCCCTCGCTACTTCGCGCTTCACCTTTCGCGCCCTCAGTGCATCGCGGATTTTTCAAAAATATTCATCAAAAATTCAAAATTGAGAAATAATGGGCGGGCGCTAGCAGAAGGCAGGTAGACTACATTAGACCATCAGGTATCAACACGGAGAGCCGCACAACTCAAAAAATCCACCTCTCTGTTCGGTGTTCTCGTGTTGGCTCGGCTCGGAAATCTCGCAAGCTGATTGGCCGAGACGTTTCACCCCGCAAGCTGATTGGCCGAGACGTTTCACCCACCTTCTCTCCCTGCCGAACGCCCATGCAGTGAAGGAAGACTGCATTCATTGCTCTTTATTGCTCGTGTCGAACTTTTTGCTGTTCTCTTGTGCCATTTTGTGCGAAATAGTCTTCCCGTTGAGCCACTACGCCGCCTCCTGCAGCTTCTCCAGCTCTATCGGAAGCTGCCCTCGACAATCCTGCGCCTCTAGCACCTCACGATGAGGCGTCACCTGAGGAGCAGTAAAGCTCTCATTAACCTGTGCAGTAAATCATCTTCATCTTGAGTTACGTATCATGTTATAAGAATAAAAAAGTTCTAAAAACATATTTATGTACACTTTATTTACATCTACATATGTATGTACACTTACACACACACACACACACACACACACACGTATCATATGAGAGAGAGTGAGAGAATGAACGTACGTATTATTTATGGGTGACGTCATTAGGGGTGACGCTACTTCGTGGTTTTTCACTTTTCGCGGTCGGTTCTGGAACCCATTAACCGCGATAAGTGAGGGATCACTGTATTAGGATGTGAAATGTCGGCATCGAAACTGCTCCCATTTAGCTGTAATTAATATTCAAAAATGATATTTTCGGGAGGAAAGAATTCAATTTAAACAGCCACGGACCAAAAAACGTACATTTGCTCATGAAAGAGGTTATTCAAACTTGCAGACAATCGCGCTATATGTGTCTGTGGGATTTTCTTTCCATGCACGCAAAAAAAGCATTTTTTTCCCGGATCCGACTACCTCACTTTAAGTTAAAGTTTAGGTAAAGTGCCAAATTTAAAGTAGCACAATTTCCACTTAATATGAAAGGGACTGAATTGAGATTTATTTGTGTGAATATTAATTACAGAGTAATTGAAAATGAATGGCACATCCAATAATAGCCACCATAAAATAAACCGCTTGTTTATTTATTTTTTCAGATCATTTCTGTGATCCTTTATGAGTTATAGTCATAATAGTGTATCTTGCACCTTGGGGAATGGGAGTTGTTCAGTCACCATTAGAATTTAGTTTATATGTGTAGTCTATAGTATTTCATCTTTAAACTCATTCAGTAATAGAACACATTACAAATATTTGAGACCCATTGTAGTGCTTCCTTTTACATTTTAGCAATACAAGCACAAAACACCACCCACACTTGAAACCAGGGCCACACAGCGGTGGCTAAATTTTATTGATAACGTTATTTCACACCATCACAACAACTCAGTATTTAAACTCAGTATAAATTGTGTAGAGATTGAAAGGGTATCCAATATTAAAATCCTTGGTGTAATAATTGATAATAAACTGTGTTGGAAGTCACATATTAATTATATTAAAGGTAAAATATGCAAATCAGTCACAATACTGCGCAGAGTGAAATATTTGCTGAATCAACCCACACTATAGACTTTGTATCATTCATTAATGCTCCCATACATGACATCCATCCATCCATCTTCTACCACTTTTCCAGAGGTCCAGGTCGCAGAGGCAGCAGTTCAAGCAGAGAAGCCCAGACTTCCCTCTCCTCAGCCACCTGCTCCAGATCTTCAGAGAGGATACCAAGGTGTTCCCAGACCAACTGGGAGATGTTGTCTCTCCATTGAGTTCTGGGTCTGCCCTGGGGTCTGAGAACTACTACCAAGCAACACTGTGTTTCAGTGCAAGGAGTCAGACTGTGGAACGCTTTTGGACCTGAATTAAAATCATGTACAAAGCTTGGACACTTTAAACAAAAACTAAAGGAATAAATACTCCAAACACACACACGTGGACAAATTGTTGGTACCCCTCTGTTAATGAAAGAAAAACCCACAATGGTCACAGCACAGTGACTACTTGTCACCCTTTAAATAGGCCGATTGATTACAAGTTTGTAGACACCTGTGATGTTAATTAGAGGACACATCTTGGTTGGACATGTCCCTATGGTTATGTTCATGTCCCTATGGCCTATTTTCAATCTTTTCTAGGGGTACCATCATTTTTGTCCAGGTCTGTTTCATGACTTTGTTTTTTAAAATAATTCTGTTGAACCACAATTCAAAAGCACTGTCTGATTTTCATTGGTTAATTTTCATAGAATTTTTATTTATTACCACTTTTGTCAGATTCAAATTATTTCTGTGACCATTGTGGGTTTTTCTTCGATTAACAGAGGGGTACCAACAATTTTGTCCACGGCTGTATATACAAAACGACATGTAAAATCACACAAGGATTATCATATCCAGTCTGTGTTGTGCTGTTGCTTATTTTTTGTCACGTTTTGTCTCAGCTTCTTTTTTTTTTACAGTTTGAATTTTGCACATTCTAAATAATCTGTAATTTGCTGCTGATTGGAATAAACAATTTAGTGATTTATGTGTTTGCATCATGATTTTCTATTTTGTCTATTCAGACACTGATGGGAAACGAGTCAACAGTACGAACCATTTATCAGTGACTTTGAAAATAATGGCTCATTTTTTTTTGTAACTTAGATTTTTATTCATTTTTCATCATATATATTGCATTCAGATCACAGTCTACATTTAAAAACAAAGGGGCTAGAGTAAGAAAGAAAAAGAGGGAAAAAAAAAAAGGGGGGGGACAAATGTTGGAGCATCAAGTTTTTAGTTTCCATCTCTTAATTCTTCTGGTTTTTTCAGTGTCTTTGGTTATTCTTTCAATTTCTGTCTCGTTGTTGCACTTTGTAGTGTGTCCATTTCCGCCATTTTTTTCCCCATAGTCCTTCTTGCATTCTTTGTCGATATGTTAGTTTTTCCATCAAACGTATATCCTCAACAATGTCAGTCCATTGCTCTTGGTCAAGAAGAACTTCTGATCGCCATTTTTTTGTGATTTTTTTTTTTACATGCAATCAACAAGATTTTAACTAGATATCTGTCCTCAGCCTGTATTACATTGTCTCTTTTAAGATCACATAAATACATCAAGTTACAGTTCATTGGTATATTATATCCTAATATCCTCTGTATTGTCACATGTATAGATTTCCAGAATGATGAGATTTTGCAGCATTTCCTAAACATATGTGAGTGGTCTGCATTTTGAGCCCCACAGCCCCTCCAGCATAAAGATTGGGTATTTGTATATTTTCCTTGAATCTGTGGTGTAATGAAAAAGCGAATCAGGTTTTTCCATCCAAATTCCCTCCATGTCCTTGAATTTGTTGATGTGTGCTGTGTTTTCCATATTTCCTGCCAGCTTTCTTCTGTTATGTTTAAATTTAGCTCTTTCTCCCATTTCTCCTTTATATCTAACTAACTAACTAACCTGCACTTATATAGCGCTTTTCTAGTCACAAAGACCACTCAAAGCGCTTTCATTAACACTAACCCTCTATTCTAAGGGCCTATAGGAAACAGATATCTAGGGACAATTTAGAACAGCCAATTAACCTAACATGCATGTTTTTGGCATGTGGGAGGAAACCGGAGTAAACCCACGCAACACGGGGAGAACATGCAAACTCCACACAGATCACTGTTGGTCGGGGGCTGGGATCGAACCCATGATCCCACGATCCCCACAATCCCCCGGCCAAGGGTAAACTGTGCTGCCGCAGTGCTAACCACTGCGCCACCGTGCAGCCCGATATAATTACTTGAATGTTTGTTTGCTATAAGTTTCTGATATAGCTTTGAAATAATTCTTATTTTATTTCCTGCATATGAGCTTGAAATGAATTGTATAATCTCGCTCACATCTGTTTGGAGGTTATGCCTAATCTTCTTCATATAATAGTCTCTCATCTGCAGATATCTGAAGAATTCCGATCTTTCTAGTTTAAATTTTCTTCTGATGTTTACAAAGCTCCCGAGATCTTTTTTTCCGATATTTTGCCCCATGCTGTGATTCCCTTGTTCACCAGATTTTTGTATCCCCTATCTTGCTTTGCCGGTTCAAACTGACTGTCAAATGCTACCCATTTCAATAGTTTTATGTCTTCCTTTATATTATACTTTTGTACTATTTTATACCACAGTTCCAAAGTAAATTTAGTGATTGGGTCTATTTGTTTGATTTGCTTATATGCATCTTTATCTCCTATTATGCTTTGTACTGGGAGTCCCTCAATTTCCTTTTCCATTTCTTTCCATTTTGCCTCATATCCTCCGTCGCACCAACATATGATATATCTTATTTGTGCTGAGTAGTAATATTCCTTTAGACTCGGTAGGCCCATGCCTCCTTTCTCTTTTGGTAACTGGAGAGTTTTATATTTCACTCTTGGCTTTTTACCTCCCCAAACAAATCTCGATATCATCCTGTCCCACTTTGAGAACTGGGCACCTGGAATCTCTGTTGGTAGAGCCTGGAAGAGGTAAAGTAATCTAGGTTGGATGCTGATTTTGACTGTCTTAATTTTTGAATTCAGATCCATATTTAAGATTGACCATCTATCAATATCTTTTTTTATTTCTTGTTCCAACCTATCATAGTTTGCTTTATAGATTTTGCTTAGATCTTTAGGTATGTTCACTCCAAGGTATTTTATTTCTTTTTGTTTCCAGTTTAGTTTGATCTTATCAGTTATCTGGTTTAGAGGGTTATAGTGGAATGTCGGTATTTGTGTTTTTGTTATGTTTATCTTGTATCCTGATAATTTTCCAAAATTTTCTATCAAGTTCATCATTTCCATTATTGATTCATCTGGTTGTTCAAGGTAAACTATAATATCGTCTGCAAATAGCCCAATCTTGTGTTCCGCTCCCTTTATTGTTACACCTTTTAATTTCTTATTTTGTCGTATCGCTTCAGCCAGTGGCTCTATGAACAGAGCAAACAAGGTGGGCGATAAGCAGCATCCCTGCCTGGTTGATCTTTGTATATTTACTTTGTTAAGCTACCGTTTATCTTGATTCTTGCCACAGGTTCTTGATACAGTGTCTTTATGCATTGTACTGATTTTTCGTTAAATCCAAAGCGTTCCAGCACACTATATAGCAATTTCCAGTTAACCCTGTCAAATGCTTTTTCTGCGTCTAAACTCATTATTACTGCGCTTTTCTTTTCTTTATGTATTTGATTAATTATATGTATTGTTCTCCTGATATTGTCATGTGTTTGGCATCCCTCTATGAAACCAGTTTGATCATCTTCTATCAATTCCGTCAAGAATGTCTTTATTCGTTTACATATAATTGTTGTATATATTTTATAATCCACATTTAATAAAGAGATTGGTCTATAGTTTCCGCATTGTTCTCTATCTTTCCCTGGCTTTGAAATAACTGAAATAATGGCTTCGTTCCATGATGAAGGTATTTTGTTGTTGTTCAACGTCCAATTAAATGACTTTAGGAGCTGTGGTGCGAGTTCTTCTATAAACAGTTTATAAAACTCAGATGGGTATCCATCACTACCTGGTGATTTATCGTTTTTAAGTGACTTAATCACATCTCTAATCTCTTGTGTTGTTATTTCTGCTGTTAGCTTTTCATTTTGTTGATTTCCTATTGATGGCAAGTCCAATGTGCATAGAAATTTTTTAATATCCTTAGTATTTGTTTCTTCGGGTTGCGAGTATAGTTCTTGATAGAAATTATGGAATATTTCTTCGATGTTTTCTGGGTTAACTGTGGTTTTATTTGTGATGGGGTCTTTAATCTTATATACATTATTCACTGTTTGTTGTTTTCTTAACCGTTTTGCCAGCAGTTTTGTGGCTTTTGGTCCCGTTTCATAATATTTTTGCTTTAGATATCTATTTTTCCTTTCAATTTCATCTATTTGTGTTTCTTTTATCTTTATTTTTTCTTCTTTAATTTCTTGATATATTTTTGGGTCGTTTGTGCTTTGATGTTTACGTTCTAATTCCCTCAGTCTCTCACATCTTTGTTCATATGTTTCCAGTTTAGACTTATTTGCTTTTCCTGTTTCAACAATTAATTTACCTCTTAACAAGGCTTTTAGTGCATCCCATAGTATTGTTGGGTCCACTTCTTCATTGTCATTCTCTTGGATATACTCGTTTGTTTACTTTTATTCTTTCTTTCATTTTCTCATCATTTAACAGTCCTACATTAAGTTTCCATGTTGTTTGTCGTTTTCTATTGTTTAAATATATTTCCATGTATATAGGATTATGATCTGATATTTCTGCCCCATAATGGCTCATTTTTAAGAAAAGTAACCAAAACAATTATTTGCTGAAGACTGTAAAACAAAATAGAGACATCTGCAAAAGTACAAAGGTTTATTGTCAAAATTCCCAGGGCAATACTACATGAATACATGTATAGTTCACTGTTGATGCAGAGAATATATATTTATACAGTATCTACATGTAGTCAGCAATACTCAATACGATATATTTCCAGTTAATCCACGTATTTCTCCATGTGACCTTGGGACTGCTTTATTTTATTTACTTCTAATCCTAGATCCATTTGTTTTGGCTTAAAATGCATCATAATTGCTAAATATATCGTATGCCTACCTCAGTACTGTTTATCTGTTGAAATATATATTTAACGGCTCATATGGCACCTGATCCATGTTTTGCCACGACACCACTGGCTGGAGCAGATAAATTCCATTAAGTCTCAACAGTCTCTCCATGATTTTGACACAGATCAGATCAATTTATTTCACAGGAAGCTAAACATTTCTACAGACATTATAGCCACTTCACGTTCGTGACTTGGGGTCACATCACTGTGTTGAACATTCACGCCGACCGTTTGAAGTGATATTTTTGCCGGAAGAGAGCCATCTGAAACACACACACAGAATACAGATTTTAGGACCCAATATCGATAACTTGCCGACATTACAATGTTGTAGGGTGGACTTAAAAGCAAAGTAGCATCAGCAATCATTAGCTTACCATCATACATAATGTAGTTCGCATCCTCATGGCTTCTAAATGCTCCAGTACCTTTCCAGAGTGTGTCATATTGCGGGTTTGCCTTCTGTTCTCCGTTTTTGCCTTTATTCTGGCAAAAACAGCCAGAGAACGCAGACGCCTCGTATCCTGCTAACTTGTGTTTTGCGTAACGTTACGCTTGATTTACACCAGTTACGTTTGTTTTACGTAGCGGGAGGGAGAGGGTTGCGCCGCCTCCCTTTTAACTATTTCCCACCCACTTCAAATGACACCTAGTGCAGTAGAAAAACATGCGAGCCGAACTGTACCAAACTGTACTGTCCCATTCAAGGCCAAACAAGGCCAAACAGTTCCAAATGGAAAAGCGCCTTTAGAGGGGTGGTTTAACATTTGTAAATAGGGGAATGAAATATTTATTGAATTATTTATATTGTTATTTATTATATGTTACTTATATTTGTATTGTATATAGTTGGGAAGTGTTTATGTATTTTTTTAGAGATCAGTGGGTATGTGGAAAACAATGGGAATGTTGACTGTTTTGCCTGGGATTATGGTAGGGGCTAATTAGACCTAATTGTCTCTGGTAATATATACCAGGTGTTGGGTCGTTCGTTTGCAGAGAGTTTTTGAAGGATCGTGTCGGATGTCTGGAATGATTTACGTGTAAGTTACTGAAATACAATATTGGACTAACTGAAGTCTCACCTCGCCGTGCTGTTTATCACAACTTATATCGCGCTTTTCTGGGTCTACTGGTCAGCTGATTATTCCAAAATTTTCAAAACAGTCAATTCTCTTAAAAAAAAAAAAAAAAAACCCACACAGGTCTCAGTTCTGTGCATGTGAGCGTTTGGAAGGATGGGGGTGGGGCCTCTGACTGCTTGCAGTCCGGATAGCCCAGGGGAAGAAACTGTTTGTCAGTCTGGAGGTGGGGGACCTGATCGATCTGAACCGTCATCCAGAGGGAAGCAGGTCGAATAGGTGGGGGGGGGGGGGGGTGAGGGTCTCCTGTGATAACCTTGACCCTTCTGAGACAGGAGGATCTGCAGATGTCTTCCAGGGAGGGCAGAGGGCTGCCGATAATTTTTTGGGCGGTGTAACCTATATGCCTCCTCATTGTTATCAGTGATGAGCCCAACCAAGGTGGTGTCGTCCGCATATTTCACGATGACGGTGGTTGGGTGGGGTGGAATACAGTCAAAGGTGTACAGGGAGTACAGTAGAAGGCTTAGCATGCAGCCCTGGGGGAAGCCAGTGCTGAGAGACAGTGTGGAGGAGTGGTGTGGGCAGAGTCTGACTGTTTGTGGGCGGTTGGTGAGAACACTGTTTTTATCCAGGAGAAGGTAGGGGGGCAGGAGATCTGGAGGAGGTGCAGTTTATTGATCAGGATGTCCGGGACGATGGTGTTGAAAGCTGAGCGCTCTTTGGAGAGTGGTGGCGATGGGGCGCGTCAGGGAGAAGTTGAACAGCTTGGAGAGGATCCCTGCCAGCTGGTCTGCACAAACTTTGACCACTGCTCCTGGGATTTTTTGATTTTGTATACTTTATTGATCCCCAGAGGGGAAACTGAGGGCATCCACCTGGATGGATGAAGCAGCCACGGTACGGCGCTATCCCTTAACCATTCACACACACATTCACACCTAGGGCCACTTTAGAGTCTCCAATTAACCTAACCTGCATGTTTTTGGCCTGTGGGAGGAAACCGGAGAAATCCCGGAGTAAACCCACGCAGATACGGGGAGAACATGCAAACTCCACACAGATCGCTGTAGGTCAGGGGCTGGGATCGAACCAGGGATCCCATGGCCAAGGGTGAGTTGCTGTGCTGGTGCAGTGCTAACCACTGCACCGCGGTGGTGCTGGTGCCGTTGGGACCAGCAGCTCTGCGGGGGTTCACTGTTCTCAGTTGCCTCCTCACCTCATGCACCTGGAGAGAGAGGGGGGAGGTGTGCTCAAACCAGGCAAACAAGTTGTTCAGCTCCTCTGCCAGAGTGAGGCTGATGTCTGATGTGTGTGTGTGTGTGGGGGGGGGGGGGGGGCTGTAGTTGGTGAGGGCATGGATGCCTCTCCACATCTGTCGGAGGTTGTTGTCTGTGAGGAAGCCGTCCACCTTCCTCCAAGAAGGAATTACGTGACATCACCCGACAAAAAACAAAAAACAAAAAACAAGGAATTGTGGGAAAAGTGTTCAGCCCGTCTGTGCTTAGTAGTGAACAATGAATGCGGTTAGGCTGTGTGTCCACCAAATGCATTTTTTTCCTGCTGTGGGCGACTCTTTTCTATTCATCTTCTATGTAGTCCAGCGTTTAATGCACTTGGTGCCCTCAGCACAAAAACGCTCTCAGCAGTCAGTGCTGTGCTGATGGCACTGAAAGCTGAAAAAAGTTCAACTTTCCCAGCGCTGCAGCACTCATCAGCTGCACACCTCTCTCATCAGCCGATCACAATCGGCTAAAAAGTGCACCATGATCAATATTTAACAGCCAAAGCTTGGAGGGACGAGTATTTTCTTACCAGTTTGATGTGATTTATTCCCGTGAGTGGAGTGTTTCAGAGCAAAATGTGACCCGTGCTGGCAAAATGAGTTGGAATGCACAACGCGTCATTACAAGCTACAGACACAGGAAGTCATAAATCATGACTCTCTGGTTGCTTGCGGCAAGTCCTGGGAAAAACCCCATCAGTGCCTGGCCTGATGATATTATCTGAAATTCCCGGCACACTTTGAGTGACAGATCAGGCAGCTGCCAGGATACCGGGCAGAGTGTTTTTTTTAATAACCGTATGAAAAGATAGATAGATAGATAGATAGACAGATACTTTATTTCGAACAAAAAAGTATAACAAAAACAAAACAAATGACAAATGCAATAAAGTAACAGTATACATTGTTCGAAAGGGAGAAGGAAGAAGTGAACACTAATTAATTCCATCTCCTCTTTTCCATAAATACATCCATGTGAATTATATACAAATTACCACATTTAAGACCCCAAGTAAACTATTAACTGTATTTTGTACATAAACATTAACACCTATCCATCCTAACATACATTGATGTCCATACATCAAAACCAGCCTCAAACAACACAGATATACACAGTGCTGTCCCACCCACCATTTCATAGTGTCCCAGAGTGAGCATAGTGAATCGTACATATAAATACTACCCTTCTAACATATATCCCTTCAGCGAATAATGTTTATAATGTAGGAGGGGGTTATGCAGCATCTTAGACAGAGACAAGGAATAAACATGGGAGAACAATGCCCAGAGAGTTCTTGGGGATACAGCAAGAAGGAGTCAGAGGTATAGGGGGTTGAATGCTGTGTGATGTAGATGTCATGCTGTGTGAGGGAAAAACTCCATGAAACGTGTGAAGAGGATTTGAGAGGAGAGAGCAGTGCTTGTTGAATTCAGTCATTCTGTTCTGCGCTTGTGAGATGTGAAGTGTGTAATAAACCGTCTGTCCATGGATGTGCCTCTTATTTGACACACTCCACACTGGTGACCCAAGACGTATTATGGAACACGAGGCAAGAACCCCGGAGCCGGCCCGGTCAGGAAGCCCCAGGGAGGCAGCAGCCACCCCACAGACAGCCCGGACTGGAACCCCCAGTCACGCGTGTGCGGTTTCAGTCAAGCTACCGGATTTGTGGCAGCACAACCCACGCTCTTGGTTCCACCACACCGAGGCCCAGTTCGCCCTCCGGGGAGTAATGGCAAACGACACCAGATTCTATCATGTGGTCGCAGCGCTGGGCGCCCGCACAGCTCAGCAGGCAGCGAGCCTGCTCGATCAGCCACCAGCCAGCAACAAATATGAGGCGCTCAAGGCTGCGCTCTAGGGATGGGCATTCGGTGAAATTTTCTTCACCGATCGTCGGGAGAATTAATGATTAATAATCGGTTAATCATTAACATTTTTAGGTACGTAACAAGGCAGGTAGACTACATTAGAACATCAGGTGCACGGAGAGCCGCACAACTCAAATCCACCTCTCTCTCTGTTCGCTGTTGTCGTGTTGGCTCGCTTGGGAATCTCGCAAGCTGATTGGCCGAGACGTTTCACCCCGCAAGCTGATTGGCCGAGACGTAAATCATTTTCATCTTGAGTTATGTATCTTGTTATAAGAATAAAAGAGTTCTAAAAACATATTTATGTACACTTTATTTACATCTACGTATGTATGTACACTTACACACACACACGTGTGTGTGTGTCGTCTACCGAATCTTCATGACCTTCTCAATAAAGTTTCTGAAAAAAAAAAAGAATCTTCACGACCGCCATTACTCAGCGCACAACCACTGTTGGCGGTTTCTTCGCGTAATAAGGGTGTTCCATGGACCCTGTCGATGAGGTATATTTGTATGCTGCATTGCAGTGATTGCAGTACACCTGGTCATTTTTTAAACTGAAATGGTCCCACGCAACACTTCGCCGTAACTGCTTCATGATTTGGCGATTGCCCTACGGAAGCTCGTATGTATCAACTGAGGCACGCCGGGGTACGGCGATGGTGTAATGTTGCCCCCTGGTGCCCAAATTTTGCCATTGCATTGTTTGAGGACGGCCGTGCATAGGCCTAATAACCTCGAATTGTTTAAAAAAAAAAAACGGTTTGTCGACGAAAATGAACTTCCTCGGTGAAATTCTTAATGATCAATTATCGGTTAATCGGTAAATTATGCCCATCCCTATTGCGCTCACCCGGCGCTACACGCTCTCGGAATGTGAGAGAGCGGACAGGCTCCTGAGACGGACCGAGTTAGGAGATGGTTCGGCCGTAGACCTGATGGAGAAGATGCTGGCGTTAATGGGCACGGACAATGGACACTTTCTGTTTGCCCACCTCTTCCTCCGGAACCTTCCAACAGTGGCGAGAGCGGTTCTGGCCAATTCGCCGTTGCTGGCCGCGTGTGACTACCGTCCGCTAGCCCAGGAGGCAGACAGGATCATCCTCACCAGCCAGGCGATCACAGTCAACGCGGCAGCTGCGGAGCCAAGTGAGACGACCAGAGGAGGCGAGGAGCCACTGACAGTAGCAGCAGCGGGGGCAAAGGAGCGCCAGAGAGACACGCTCTGTTTCTACCACCGCCGCTTTGGAGAGAACGCAGACAGATGTGCGCCACCGTGCGAATTCAAGCGCTCGGGAAAACGCCGAGGCCGGCGGTCGGTAGCAGCTGCGACCCTCGGTGAAGAGAACAAGCTGCTCTACTTGACGGACGCGCGCTCGGGAAGGCGTTTCCTCGTGGACACCGGAGCCCAGAAGAGCTTCATCCTGCCGACCTACGCTGACCGGCTGGCAGGACCTAGTGGCCCCGAGACGTTGGCAGCAAAAGACTTGGAAATTAAGACCTTTAGTGAGAGGACACTGATCTTATCTCTACACGGCCGTACATATGAGCGGACTTTTGTCGTAGAAGCACTGAATTACCATATCCTGGGGGCTGATTTTCTGTGTGCACATGGTTTACTGGTTGATGTTGCTAACAGGTGCCTGGTTAATGCACTGTCCTTTGACTCTCTCCCCTGTATAGCTCGAGTGACCCAGCCAACAGCACAGGCCAACGTCACAGCTCCAGGTGGTAAGTTCCATGCACTGCTCACTCAGTTCCCAGCACTCACGGTCCCAACGTTTTTGGCGGCCATTGCTAAACACGGGGTGGAGCACTTTATCACCACCTCCGGGCCGCCCGTTTTTGCAAGACCTCGGCGCTTGGATGGAGCTAAACTGGCCATAGTGCGCAAAGAGTTCGCCAACCTGGAAAGGTTGGGCATCATCAGGCGTTCGAACAGCCCATGGGCATCCCCGCTACACATGGTCCCTATGGCTGAGGGATCGTGGCGAAAGTGCGGTGATTTCCGCAGGTTGAACAATGCCACAGCACACGACCACTACCCGATTCCCCACATACAGGATTTTTCCGTCCACCTCGCCTAAGCATGCATTTTTTTCAAAATAGACCTGGTCCGCGGTTACCATCAAGTCCCAGTGTGCGCGGAGGACATACCCAAAACAGCGGTAATAACTCCGTTCGGTTTATTCGAGTTCCTGCGCATGATGGATGCAGTGCTGCACGATCTCCCGTTCGTGTTCGTCTACCTGGACGATATCCTGGTAGCTAGTGCGTCCGAAGACGAACACGAAACCCACCTCAGGATGGTTTTCCGGAGGTTGGAGGAGCACAGGTTAATAATCAACCCGGCGAAATGCCAGTTCGGCGTGATGGAGATTGATTTTTTTGGGGCACCGCGTCTCTCCGGAAGGAGCGATCCCGCTGCCTGACAAAGTGCGCGCCGTGGCGGATTTCTCCCGGCCTCAGACGGTCAGGGCGCTGCAGGAATTTTTGGGGATGGTGAACTTTAATAACCGTTTCCTTCCCCGCGCGGCGCAGCTCATGCAACCATTGTACGCCGCACTCAAGAGACAGAAACCCGCGGATAGGGTCGAATGGACCCCGGAGTGAGAGCGGGCGTTCTTGGAGATTAAAGCAGCACTGGCAAACGCCGCACTGCTGGCGTATCTGGACCCGGCGGCCCAGATAGCGCTCACCACCGACGCTTCAGATGTGGCCATAGGGGCGGTCGTGGAGCAGCGTGTCGCCAGGGCTTGGCAGCCGCTCGCTTTTTTCAGCAGAACTTTGCACGACAGCGAACGTAAATACAGCGCGTTTGACAGAGAGTTGCTGACTCTCCACCTGGTCATACGCCACTTCCAGTTCTGGTTGGAAGGGCACAGCTTCACCACGTTCGTGGATCACAAGCCGCTAAAATTTGCAATGGCCAAGGTTTCAGAACCGTGGTCGGGCCGGCAACAGAGAAAGCTGGCCGCGATCTCAGAGTTTACTATCAATATTCAGCATGTGTCGAGTAAACTGAATGTGGTGGCGGACTGCCTCTCGTGCGCTGTGGTGGCCCCAGTCTGCGTGGGGATAGATTACGCAGCCATGGCCGCGGAGCAGTTTAGCGATGAAGATGTGCGCGCGCTCCAGTCTGGTTCAGGTTCAGGTTCAGGTTACTTTATTTGTACCCGTAGGTAGATTTGTTTTGCAGTTGGTGACATCCATATTTACAAGCCACTAATTACATTCAACATAGACACAAACACAGGCACACATCTTACAAAATAGGTAAATATAAAATATGTACAATATAATTTTTATAGCTTGTTCAACTCTTTGACAGCAGCAGGGACAAAGCTGTTTTTGTAGCGCTGGGTTCTACTTTTTGGGACAGCAAACCTCCGTCTGGAGGGAAGAAGCTGAAAGTTGCAGTGCAAAGGGTGGGAGTCATCATTTAAAATCGAGTCGGCCATCCTCTGTACTTGTCTGGTGTACAGGGATGTCAGGCTCAGCTGTGACTCACCAAGCAAACGACTGGACCATCTGACTACCTGATCCAAGGATTTCCTCTGTTTCAGTTTTATCTGACCAAACCATGACATTAAAGAAAAGGATAAAACAGATTCAATAAAAGCCCGATAGAACATAGTCATTATGGTTCGGTCAGTTTGGAAGCATGCAAGTTTCCTCAAACAATGCAAATTTTGCTGACCCTTTTTGCACACCCTTTCACAGTTCACCTCAAAGTTCAATCCACTATCAATAATTGTCCCAAGATATTTGTACAATTGTACACATTCGGTGGTCTGGCCTTTTAGTATGGTGACTTTGTGCCTGGGAGTTTTCCTCCTAAAGTCAATAATCATATCTTTCGTTTTTGTTGTATTCAGCTGCAGGTAGGAATCCTCACACCAGTGAACAAAGTCATCAACTACTGGGCCGTGGCCACTCTCACCATCCTGGAGGAGACTGACAATGACTGAGTCATCAGCATACTTTATAATGTGTCTGTTGTCATGTCTGCTCCGACACATGTTTGTGTACAGGATGAAGAGTAGTGGTGACAACACACACCCCTGAGGAGAGCCAGTAGAAGAGCACTTTAGGTCAGACAATGTGCCATTGACCCTTACTCTCTGCATCCTGTTGGTTAAGAAATCCAGAATCCAACCCACCAGATTATTGCTTAAATCAAATTGTTGCAGGAGCCTTTCAACTAAAATATGAGGTTGGATTGTATTAAAGGCAGAAGAAAAGTCCACAAATAAAAGCCTGGCGTGTGTCCCATTAAAATCCAGATGTTTAAAAAGCATGTCAAACAGAGTGACAGTGGCATCCTCCACTCCTCTGTGAGGCCTATAGGCAAACTGCAGAGGATCCAATGCATGTTCAGTCTGCCTTAGGACCTCACATCTGACCAGTTTTTCAAAAATTTTCATTAAAATTGAAGTCAAAGCAACTGGTCTAAAGTCGTTTACCGTTTTAGGACAGCTGGATTTTGGAACGGGAACAACCACGGCATCTTTCCAGATCTTAGGCACATGTTGTGTCTGTAAGGACTTATTGAAAATATAATGAAATATAGGACTCAGTTCATGTGCACAGGACTTTACCAGGCGTCCACATATATTATCAGGGCCCTGACTTTTGTTCACTTTTACAGCGCGGAACTCCCTTTTAACATCCTGCATCTCAATATTAAAGTGCTGATTGTCTTTGAGTTTCTGTTTCAAATCTTGGATTTCTGTGCTAAAATCAAAGGAGTCAAAACGACCATAAAAACAATTAAGAGCATTAGCCAGCTCTGTGTCTGAACTAAAACCATCTAAAAACACACGATTACTGCGCTCTGTGCTCTGAAGGCCTGCAGTAGTTTTCATACTGGCCCAGGCCGAACCAAGTTTATTTGCTGCCATCTTGCTTTCCAACTCTGATTTATAATTCTGTTTTGCTCTTAAAATTTCGGCCTTCAGCTCCTTGGTGGCAACCTGTAGCGCAGAAACAGACCCTTGTTTAAAGGCAAGAGCTTTCCTCTGTAAGCAGGATTTAACTGATTTAGTAACCCATGGTTTGTTGTTGGGATATATTTTGACACGTTTACGTGGAACAAACTTATTTTGACAGTAAGCCATGTATGAGCATGTGAGCTCAGCCAGAGAGTCCAAATCATCCCCGCAGGCCATTATGAACATCTTCCAGTCTGTACAGTCAAAGCATTCCTGGAGGCTGTGCTCTGAATCTTCTGTCCACACATCAATGTCTCTGGTCTCCACTTTGCCTCTTCTGAGAGCAGTTTTATATGTGGGCAGCAAATGAACACAGTTGTGATCTGATGATCCTAAAGGAGGAAGGGGGAGTGATTTATAGGCCCTCTCTATGGATCCATAGCACAGGTCCAATGTCTTTTTTCGCCTGGTTGGGCAGGAGACATACTGATGAAAGTTTTTAAGTGTCTTCTTTAAAGAAACATGGTTAAAATCCCCAAGAATGAAGTTTGGCGCCTCTGGAGAAATTGACTGCAGCCGCTGCACCACATCAGAGATGGTGCTGGAGGCGGAGTCAGCGTCTGCCCTCGGATGAATGTACACAGTTGTGATGAAAATTTGGGGAAACTCTCGAGGCAAATAAAAGGGGCGTAGTGACACAGACAGCAGCTCCACATGGGGTGTACAGATGCGCTCTCTGACCGTGACAGATGTGCAGTACTGCTTATTAATGTATAAACATACTCCGCCCCCCTGACGCTTCCCAGTTACCTCTTCCTGCCGATCCGAGCGCAGCGGAGCTCCAAAGCCGTCAATCCACAGGTCTGCATCTCGATCATGCGCAGTAAGCCAAGATTCAGTGAAAGCCATGACGCAGCAGTTCTTAAAATCCTTCTGGTAACGTACCATTGCCTTGAATTTCCTCCACCTTGTTTCTCACAGACTGTGCATTCCCAAAAATGATCGAAGGAAGAGGAATGTTACCAAACTGACGTCTCCTAAGGCGCAATTTCACACCTCCACGTCTTCCACGCTTCCTCCTGCCGCTTCTTTTTTCACCGCTGTGACCGTCTCTCAAAATAAAGTCCGGCAGATGAAATTTGGGCGCAATCAGAGACTCTGCACCAGCTGTGTTAAAGCGCAGCAACATGTCCCTGGAATATTGTATTCTGCCCGCTATTCTGCTCGTCATGGAGCCGAACGCGTTTACCTCAGAGACAAAGAGCCAGAACACAGAAAGCAGCAGTGCGAGATATGAGAGGAAATCCATGTTGCAGATGCTGTTCGCCATATATTCCACAAACGCTCCAGGGCAGAAACGACACAGAGGATTTTCTAAAAACGTAAAAAAGTACAAAAAACACACACACGCACACATGCACTATATCACCAAGCTGCTGGTCGCTGCGTGCGCATGCGCCCAAAAAGGCTGCACGGTGGCGCAGTGGTTTAGCACTGTGGCAGCACAGTTTTACCCTCGGCCGGGGGATCGCGGGGATCATGAGATCGTGGGTTCGATCCCAGCCCCCGACCAACAGTGAGCTGTGTGGAGTTTGCATGTTCTCCCCGTGTTGCGTGGGTTTACTCCGGGATTTCTCCGGTTTCCTCCCGCATACCAAAAACATGTAGGTTTAGGGCGCTCGCGCACGCAGCGACCAGCAGCCGGTGGCTTGTCACCAGACTGCAAACCAAATCTACCTATGAGTACAAATAAGTAACAAAAAAAAAAAAAAAAAAAAAGTCTGGACCAACAGGGTTAAGGCTGGAGAGCAGGGTGCTGCAAGATGGCGGCCCTCCCTAATCTGCGATGTCTCCACGGGACGCCCGAGTCCGGTGGTCCCGGTCGCGTGGCGCCGCCGCATGTTTGAGTCGGTTCACACTCTGGCGCACCCAGGAGTGCGCACGTCAGTCAAAATGGTGGGAGAGAAGTTTGTGTGGCCGAGCCTACGCAAACAAGTAAAAGAGTGGGCTGCAGCCTGCGTGGCGTGCCAACGAGCCAAGGTACACAGACACACGAAGGGTCCCTTGGAGCCGTTTTGGGTACCGGCTAAGAGGTTCGACCATGTTCACGTGGACCTCGTGGGCCCCCTCCCGCCATCATAAGGGTGCACGCACCTCCTGACAGTGCGGTCCCGCTGGCGGCAACCACGTCTGCGGAAGTAGCACGCACTTTTTTAACAGCATAGGTGGGGCATTTTGGAGTCCCATTGGACATTACGTCCGACAGGGGCCCTCAATTTGTTTCTGACCTCTGGTCCGCGATGGCCCGCAGCCTGGGTGTTTCAATTCACCGCACAACCGCGTACAACCCACAGGCCAATGGTTTATGCAAGCGTTTTCATAGATCACTGAAAGCAGCACTCAGGGCTTCACTGACGGATGCAAATTGGGTAGACAGGCTGCCGTGGGTTTCATTGGGGTTGCGCTCCGCGCCAAAAGAGGATTTGGAAGCTTCCTCCGCAGAGCTGGTTTTTGCGCAGCCCCTATGGCTGCCCGGGGAATTTCGGCCAGATAATCCCGCGCCGGACAGCTGCCCGTCTCAGCTTTTGCAGCGTAGCGCAAACACAGGCACGCTGCCGGGCCCTGCCCCCCACTGTTTTCCGGGTGTTTTCGTGCCAAAAACTTTGAAGAGTGCGGCGTTCGTGTTCGTCAGACACGACGCCCACCGCCCTCCATTGCACCCACCCTATGATGGACCGTCCACAGAGTGTTGGAAACAGGGGATAAGCATTTTTTGCTAGACTTGGGGGGTAGGCGGGAGAAAATTGGCATAGACAGACTCAAACCCGCTTTCGTTGTGGCGGACGAGCAAGTGCTGTTGGCTAGCGCCCCTCGGCGTGGAAGACCCCCACGGAGAGCTCCCCAGGAAAACGATTCACCAGAGCAGCCACACAGACAGACCGAAGTGCCCCCCCCCCTTGCCACGGCCCACCCACAGTCAGACACACTCCCAGCAGCCCCCCACGGGCACAGCAGCGCCACAGAGGCAGTAAACCCAAGTTACAGCAGATATGGGAGGAGACAGAAGCCCAAACAGCGTGTAGACTGATGTTCTATTGTTCTATCTAAGATGCTGGGGGGGCGGTGTAGCACCTTGGGGGAGTCAGATTATTTAGCATTTCAGACAAGAGACAGTGGATAAGCATGGGAGAACAATGCTCAGGAGGTTCCTGGTGAGATAGCAGGAAGGAGTCAAGGACGTAGGGGGTTGAATGCAGTGTAATGCAAATGTCATGTTGTGTGTGGAGAAATGCCAGGAAACTTGTGAAGAGTGATTTGGGTAAAAGAAGAGTGCCTGCTGAAATGTGCCATTCTGTTCTGTGCTTGTAAGATGTGAAGTGTGTAATAAACCGTCTGTCGTGAATATGTCTCTTATTTTACACACTCCACATTATCTTCGTTTTTGTTTTTCCTCCAGATTGTCCAGGTCAGCTGATGAAATTCTTGCACACCGGGAGGTTTCCATGGAAATAGCTTGGCTTCTTCCTTCTCTTCCTCTTCTGATGACCAATCATAATTTTAATCAAATGTTATATTCGGAAAAATGTCCATCATTTTGCCATATTCCATTAATGTTGCCTTAAAGTGCCGACCAGGAGTCGACAGTAAATAACGGATTGTAATTAACGGTTATTAGAACACTGTTGAAGCGGAGTGATACATATCCGGCGAAAATGGAGTGCAATTATCGTGGATTTTAGTAACTCCTAGAATCCCTATTGTCCAATCAAATCGCTCGGTCGGAACAAACTGTTGTACAAGCAACCTTATTTGATGATAATGATATATACCATGATATCCATTTTCTGTAAATTCTGTAGTTTATATATAATAACTAGGGATGAGCTGATTTGTACCGCTATATCGGTTTTGATCCAGGCAAAAATGGTTGGATCTGTATCGGTAAGGAATAAAAGAAATTCAACAATCTGATACATGAATAGTATTAAAATAAAGGCGTGATTATGTTCTCAGCTGCGCTGTGTGTGGGTTCTGTGTGTGGGACTGGACACTGTTCGTGTGCCGCGGTACACGCTCTGTGCGCCGCAGTCTAATACGCACAGTTGGACTAAAATATCTGCAATAATATCTGCAATCCGCTACAGAACAGTAGCGGGGGGGGGGGGGGGCGGCGTTCACGGTCCGGACACGGCGCATGAACCGTGTCCAGTCCGTGCGCCGCGGTACACGCTCTGTGCGCCGCGGTCTACTACGCACAGTTGGACTAAAATATCTGCAATCCGCTACAGAAGAGTAGCAGGGGTGGGGGGGAGGAGGCATTCGCAACATGACGGACCCGGACCGCTCCGTAATGTTGCGATAACGCACAATTGTAATTTACCAATCGGTCAAAAGTCATTTGGATTACAATTTTCAGGGATAAAGAATAATTTAGCTTATAACACTTACCTGTCCACAACAGCAGCGTAGCTGGCGAACTTCTCTTCCTCATTGTCAGACGAACATGAAGCTGGTCCGCTTGTTACGGACTCGTGGTTCTGGTCACACGACCCGGTCAAACCATAATTCCATTATTGCGGTTTTGCACTTCCATGATTGCGGTTTTGGTGAACGATTTTTCAAAACAAATAAAAACAGTAGTAAGAAAAAAAGACTGGCGAACGCCTGTGTGTCACCCAGCCTTACACAAAACAGCTTTCGAACTTCTGTGCTTCAATTGGCTGGCTGTATTCGCAGCCGTTGGTAGGTGGGTCCTTCTTGCTAGGTTTTCAGTCATTGGTTCTTCAAGGTTTCAGAAACCCAATTCAAGGCTCTTATTAGTCAAATGAGAGGTCAATCACATCTAAACCAATCAAAGCACTCCTTTGGCTTTCTGTTCGCAGCTGTGTCTGTAGTGGAAGAACGGAAATGCAGCTTTTTTTTTTCTTCAGTGCGCCCTAGGACGCACAGTGTGCGTACTAGGGCGCCCTTGTGCGCTGTAGGACACAGAGACGTGCCCGCCCGCGGTACACCGAAGTGCAACAGGTTAATAAGCAGCGTTTGGTGTTTATTGAACACATCTTTGGCCATGGCGATTCTTGCCTTGATCTCCTTCTCGCTTCTATTGTCTTCTGTCGGCAGGCTGCCAAGGTAAGTGAACTGTTGGACTTGTTCAAAAATGTTTTCCATTGATGTTGACTTGCAGCTGTTCTTGTTTGCTCTTTCCGATCTTTATCACTTTAGTCTTCTTGTCGATCTTCATTTCAAATCTTTCCACCACGTCATTCAATTGAGAAATGTTTGTTTGTAATCCTTCTGCTGGGCTCATCATCATCGCCTGATCGTCTGCAAATCTCACTGCTTGAATGTGATGACCTCCCACTTTCACGCACTCTTCAACTTCCTCCATGGCTTCTTTCATCATTGCTTCTGCATAGATGTTAAACAGCAAGAGTGATAGCCAACAACCTTGACATACTCCTCTTCCAATGGTGCATGGTCCTGCCACTTGATCTGTTCTTACTGTTGCTGTCTGCCCCATGTACAAGGCTGTAATTAAACATCTATCTCTACAGTCCACTCTCAGATCTTTCAGAATCCTCATCAGTGTTGTCCAATCGACCCTGTCAAATGCTTTTTCAAAGTCGACAAAGCATATACAGACGTGGACAAAATTGTTGGTACCCCTCTGTTAATGAAAGAAAAACCCACAATGGTCACAGAAATAACTTGAATCTGACATAAGTGGTAATAAATAAAAATTCTATGAAAATTAACCAATG
Source organism: Pholidichthys leucotaenia (assembly GCA_020510985.1). NCBI lineage: Eukaryota > Metazoa > Chordata > Actinopteri > Cichliformes > Pholidichthyidae > Pholidichthys > Pholidichthys leucotaenia. The sequence continues at coordinate 13,714,633 of CM035847.1, read as the reverse complement.
AAAAACTGACAATGCTTTTGAATTGTGGTTCAACAGAATTATTTTAAAAAACAAATTCATGAAACAGGCCTGGAAAAAAATGATGGTACCCCTAGAAAAGATAATGTGTCCATAGGGGCATGTTCAACCAAGATGTGTCCTCTAATTAACATCACAGGTGTCTACAAACTTGTAATCAGTCAGTCGGCCTATTTAAAGGGTGACAAGTAGTCACTGTGCTGTTTGGTGACATGGTGTGTACCACACTAAACATGGACCAGACATAGCAAAGGAGTGAGTTGTCTCAGGAGATTAGAAATAAAAATTATAGACAAGCATGTTAAAGATAAAGGCTATAAGACCATCTCCAAGCAGCGTGACGTTCCTGTGACAACAAGTGGCATATATTATTCAGAAATTTAAGATTCACAGGACTGTAGCCAACCTCCCTGGACGTGGCCGCAGGAGGAGACAGATAATGCGAAAGGTAACAAAAGAGCCCAGAACAACCTCTAAACACATTCATGGTGAACTCCAAGGTCAAGGTACTTCAGTGTCAGATCGCACCATCCGTCATTGTTTGAGCCAAAGTGGACTTCATTGGAGACGACCAAGGATGACACCTCTGTTGAAAACAAATCATAAAAAAGCCAGACTGGAATTTGCCAAACTGCATGTTGACAAGCCGCAAAGCTTCTGGGAGAATGTCCTATGGACAGACGAGACAAAACTGGAACTTTTTGGCAAGGCACATAAGCTCTATGTTCACAGACGCAAAAATGAAGCCTACCAAGAAAAGAACACTGCCCCTACTGTGAAACATGGAGGGGGTTTTGTTATGTTCTGGGGCTGCTTTGCTGCATCTGGCACACGGTGTGTTGAATCTGTGCAGGGTACAATGAAATCTCAAGACTATCAAGGTATTCTAGAGAGAAATGTGCTGCCCAGTGTCAGACAGCTTGGTCTCAGTCGCAGGTCATGGGTCTTGCAACAGGATAATGATCCAAAACTATGACTGGGCTGCACGGTGGTGCAGTGGTTAGCACTGTGGCAGCACAGTTTTACCCTCGGCCGGGGGAGCGCGGGGATCGTGGGTTCGATCCCAGCCCCCGACCAACAGTGATCTGTGTGGAGTTTGCATGTTCTCCCCGTGTTGCGTGGGTTTACTCCGGGATTTCTCCGGTTTCCTCCCACACGCCAAAAACATGCAGGTTAGGGAGTTAAGGGGCGCTTGCGCACGCAGCGACCAGCAGCTGGTGGCTTGTCACCAGACTGCAAAACAAATCTACCTTCGGGTACAAATAAGTAACAAAAAAAAAAAAAAAAAAAAAAACACAACTAAAAACACCCAAGAATGGCTAAGAGCGAAACATTGGATTATTCTAAAGTGGCCTTCTATGAGCCCTGATCTAAATCCTATTGAACATCTGTGGAAGGAGCTGAAACATGCCGTCTGGAGAAGGCACCCTTCAAACCTGAGACAACTGGAGCAGTTTGCTCATGAGGAGTGGGCCAAAATACCTGCTGAGAGGTGCAGAAGTCTCATTGACAGTTACAGAAATTGTTTGATTGCAGTGATTGCCTCAAAAGGTTGTGCAACAAAATATTACGTTAACGGTACCATCGTTTTTATCCAGGCCTGTTTCATGAGTTTGTTTTTTAAAATAATTCTGTTGAACCACAATTCAAAAGCATTGTCTGATTTTCATTGGTTAATTTTCATGGAATTTTTATTTATTACCACTTTTGTCAGATTCAAGTTATTTCTGTGACTATTGTGGGTTTTTCTTTCATTAACAGAGGGGTACCAACAATTTTGTCCACGTCTGTATTTCACCAGCCACTACAATATTAAGTTATGTTCTGTAGGAATTGCAGGAATGAAGAGACTGGCAATTTCTCTCTTTTCTCGCATGAGCAGACGTGACGTTTTTATTCTCCAGCGGCACTGACAAAAAGCAACAGCTAAAAACGTTAGCTCTATTTTCACGCTAAACTGAGGTCCTTCAGCGGCTGCCTAGGGAGGTGCCTGATGAGAAAGCCTGAGAGCACAACTATAACTGCCTAAACAGATCATTCTGTACATGAACACATATTGTGGTGAATTATGTCTTTAGAGTCCGCTACTCCTCCACTGCTACCACTGCTCCTCCACACTGAAAGGAGTCAGTTGAGGTGGTATGGGCATCTGATTAGGATGCCTCCTGGACGCCTCCCACTTCAGGTGTTTCGGGCACGTCCCACTGGGAGGAGACCCCGGGGCAGACCCAGGACTCGGTGGAGAGACTGTCTCCCAGCTGGTCTGGGAACACCTTGGTATCCTCTCTGGAGAGCTGGAGCAGGTGGCTGGGGAGAGGGAAGTCTGGGCTTCTCTGCTTGAACTGCTGCCTCCGCGACCCGGACCTCCGGAAAAGCGGTAGAAGATGGATGGATGGATGGAGTCCGCTACAGTTCCCTGTTATGTACCTGGCAGGTTAAGATGACCGACATTCACCAAGTCAATGACTTTAATCTGTCAGCAGCCTTCAGACAAACTAAACGAGTCAACATTTGATTTCAAAATAAGGGAGATTTTTCCTGCTGTCTGGATGGTGAGGAGATTTCTAAAAAAAACTATAAAGAAATATAACAGAAATAACGGCATCCTTGGACATTTAAGTTAATTTATTTCATTAAATGCAATTTTATTAATATTTTTTCTTTGTAATCAGAGTTAAATTATTGTTCTGTTCTGACAGCAAAGTTATGGATAAAAATGTAAATTGTTATCAGGAAAAAGTTAAAAAAAAAATTACCACAGTCTGTTTCAAATTTATCTAAAAAAAACAGTATTTTTTTTAAAAAAGCAGACAAAAATTAGTCATAAAATAATCCACAAAATTATAAGTTTCAAATGTACAAGAAAAGTCAATTTTACAAGAGGAAATGACAAATTTGAGGAACATGGTTTCAACTTTAGATTTACAGAGAAAAGTAGAAAACTAAGAATATTGTTATAAATTTTGGAGAAAAACCTCAAACCTTCAAGACTGAAGTCATTACTCAAGTTTTTAAGTGGCTGCTCTTTGTACCCTTAACTCAACTAGAAATTTTGGGTTGTCTACTTTTAATCATTAATTTCAAAGCACTGCTTTTCCATGAGTAGAATTTCTGGTTACTATACCCACCTGATCATATAATTTAACCCCTTGCACTCTGGTCAATTTCCCTAAAAAAATGCCAAAAAATAACGTACCCAAAGTAAGTCAAAAGCTGTTCAACCCTTTGCAGCATCTTCATGGGGTTGGTCTCATTTAAAAGAAAACACTTTGAATTTTTTGGCAAAACAGTCATAATCTCTCTAAGTGCTCCGGCCACTGAGTTACAGTCATCTAAACATAGTGAACTTGAAAAAAATAAATTTGGCCTGGGTGTTTTTTTGGATACAAATGCTTGCAAATAACACACAGCTTCAGATCCGGGCTGGAAAATGCAACAGAAATGTAGAACCAAGTGTTATCCAGCTGAGGTCAAAATTTTGTAGCAATACCACAAAAAATGAATATATTACACAGCTTTGTTCTCAGGTAGTTCCCAGGCATTTTTGAACTGTGCCAAATTGTGCCAAATGGCACAGTTTGGAAAAACGTCTGTAACTTTTGAATGATTCAATATAGAAGCTTCCTCTTGGGCTCTAATGAAAGGTGACACTCAGGGCTGTGTGTGTGTGTGTGTGGGGGGGGGGGGGGTTGTTTATTCATTCATGAAAGAATGAATGAACAAACAAGCCCCCACACACAAAGAAGCATGCCACGTAAAAAATGTGTGGCTTTTTTTTTTTTTACAAGAAAAAATAACCTACAGTGCACTAAAAATTATTCTAAAATATTTGTAATGTAGAAGATAACAACTCCCCACCCCCCCCCCCCCCGCTACAGAGGACGGACATCGGCCATCGCTACATGATGGAATAGTCATGTGGCGACAGAGGCGCACAGTCACCACGGTCACCGCCCCCCCCCCCCCCCATACAGAAGACTAGCGGGGGGGTGGGGTCCGAACGCGGCGCACGAACTGTGTACCGCGGCGCACGGACTTCGTGCGCTGCACAGTTGTAATTTACCGATCGGTCAAAAGTCATTTTTGATTACAATTTTCAGGGATAAAGAATAATTTAGCTTATAACACTTACCTGTTCACAGCAGCAGCGTAGCTGGCGAACTTCTCTTCCTCATTGTCAGACCAACGCGATGCTGGGCCGCTTGTTACGGACTCGTGGTTCTGGTCTCGCGACCCGGTCAAACCATAATTCCATTATTGCGGTTTTGCGCTTCCATGATTGTGGTTTTGGCGAGCGATTTTTCAAAACAAATAACAGTAGTAATTCAAAAAGACTGGCGAACGCGTGTGTGTCACCCAGCCTTCGTCGTCGGCCTCCGTCGGTCTATGATGACCATGGAAGAGAATCCTAAACGTCTATTCTGCTGGAATAAAAAAAAAAAAAGCACCGCCTGTGGCCGAACAGGCTGATGCGCGAATGGCAGTCCCTGTCACACAGGTCGCACTTGTGGGTGGTCTCCGTGCTGCTGGGTCTATGGCGGTTCTTCCTGCGGGTCCTTTTGTCATCTGCTGCAGCAGTCAGTCTCTCCACCCAGCCTTACAAAAAACAGCTTTTGAACTTCTGTGCTTCAATTGGCTCGCTGCATTCCCAGCCATTGGTAGGCGGGTCCTTCTTGCTAGGTTTTCAGTCATTGGTTCTTCAAGGTTTCAGAAACCCAATTCAAGGCTCTTATTAGTCGAATGAGAGGTCAATCATATCTGATCTGTTCGCGGCTGTGTCTGTAGTAGAAGAACAGAAATGCAGCTTTTTTTTTCAGTGCGCTCTTGGACGCAGCGCCCTCGTGTGCTCTAGAACACAGAGACGTGCCCGTCCGCAGTACACCGGAGTGCAAGAGGTTAAGTATGCATGAGTACATTACTATTATGAATGTTTCTTTCCCTTCCCCACTCTCTCAATGGAAAAAAAGAAACACTAGAATCAAAATGCAAAATATACACATATTTTTGTCATTTATGTAAATCATGACAAAAAAATCCTGCAGGACAAAACATGATACTTGATATTTTCTAATCTGTTTGTATCCCACCATAGACAGACAGAAGCTGAATCAGACAGAGCTCAAAGAGGGAAAGATGAGACAGAAGAGAGGAGCCAAGGAGAGGAAAGTGTTCAGGCAGAGGAAGGAGAGAAGGATGACACCACTAAAACGTCTAAACACAGGATGTCTGGGTGGGACCCCAACTGGCCCAATATTCAAGCCTCGGTTGGACAATATTTCAAATGGTAAGTTCAATATGCAACGTTACTGTGTAAAATTTAAAAAAAGAAATAAATAGTATAAAATTAACATATTCCAGTATGTTTACTGCTCCCCCACCGGGAAAAATATGTTGCCACTGCGCCAAGGTCTTTTAGCCAGAGGAAACACTGCCTTACTTACACCTGCTTTCTACGGGCATGCAGAAATACTTGCTTATACTTGGTTTCTGCGGGCATGCACAGGTATGCACTAGTTACTATGAACAGAAAATCATTTTTTCATGCCGAGTGGTTTTATTAGGACTAACTTTTGTCCTAGATTTAGTGAACACTGAAAGACATCTGTTATCATATGAAGACTTTATTAGGAAATTCATTTTAAGCTGCATAAAACAAGACTGATAGGATCTGTAAAGCGATCCCAACTTCATTACTTCGAATGATCCAAGACGGGATGTCTTGCCTGTCATGTCTCCTTCTTACCTTGCTTGAAAATTAATGGCTGATTTGTGAGGTCGAAGGTGAAACAATAAAACCGTCTCGCCTTTAAACAAAGAAACTTTGGAGACTTTAACACAGTCGCTGCACCAAAAAACATTCAAACCACCCAAAGGAAAAAATCCTTCTTTTTAATCTCTCGTATCCTGTCACTCCTAAAGTCTTATTCTTCTTTTAGATTTGATTGGCAGTTGGCAACCAGCTTACAGGTGCATTACAGCCACGTACTTCACTCTATCATCACTATATCCCACTCCTAAAGTCAAGGAAACCAATAACAAAATTGCACAATCTACCCAGCTAATGATTTTTTGCACTAAAGATTTAACATTGAGGTCGTCCTCTGTGTTTGTTGCACCTCTGAGGTTGAAACCATTGAACTTTTATTTTTTTTAGCTGTTTACTCAGTAATACTCTTTGGCTCAACATCCACAGTTGGTTGTCACTAAAAATCGTTAACATCCCTTCTTTTATTTACAATGATATTGTCTATTATATGCATTCATTGGATGCTAATGTCCAGGATGTTGTAAATCTTGTCATCATTTTGGGTAAATATCATCTTCACTGTTGCAAAAAAGAACACTACCCCACCACCACCTTTAATTTATTTAAGCATGACCTTGTTAAATATTTAAATTCACTACAAAAAAAAATTGAAAATATGAACAAAAACGCCAGAAAACTTTTTCTGCGTATTTCAAAGTCCTTGCATTTTCAAACTGTCTCTTGCCTTGTAGCTTCTGTGTTCTTTATGTTCAATCAGATTTGTTATTAACTTTATTTTTCATTTCTTTTTGTTCATTCCATCATGGCTCCTACAGCCTCTGGAGAGCTGGAGCAGGTAGCTGGGGAGAGGGAAGTCTGAGCTTCTCTGCTTGAACTGCTGCCTCTGCGACCCGGACCTCCGGAAAAGCGGTAGAAGATGGATGGATGGCTCCTACAGCATTTGTCATCAATGTGGAGGAGCGGGGGGAGGGAATTCTTCCAGAGCGGCCATGCTAGGCTAGTTCAGTTAGCTGCTGTTAGCGCGGTTCCCCGATGTTTTAAATCCTTCTAAAGCACAACTAGAACCTCCTCCTGGAAACACTGTCTCACAAACATTCCTCACGTCTGTTGGTGACACACAAAAGTCTTTTTAACTGTTTTACTCACCAAATCTCCAATCCTCACGTTACTTTCCACCAGTCTCGCCTCTATTTTGGGTCAACGCGCGGACGCTTGAAAATGACGTCACACTCTTCATCTTCTTGGGAAAGGAAAACCAATGACGTAGATAGAGCTAGACCGCTCACTGTTCGGCCGACAACAGCGTCGCCATGGCAAATCGGCGCTGACTTCCGGTAGTGGCAAGAAGCTGTGACGCGCTATTTGATCCTTTCAAAACACATTAACTTCAAAGTCTCCAAACAGTGTTTGATGACACGCTGTGTGTTGTTTCATCACACCAACTGAATGAAAAAGATAAAAACAAAGCACAAGGCATCTTTCTACGACAATCACACTCATATAATAGCAAACACAGAGCCTCCAATATCCTTCATATTTAGCCTCTTCACACGTTCTGCCTCCATGAGGCTACAACAAACAGAGACCACCACACAATGACACATGCAGAATGATTGCTGAATGCTGATGCAGTGATTGTGTCAATAAAAACATTTCATACTTTCTGCAACATTAGTGTTTCACTTACCCTGTTTCATGGGCTCTAGAAAATATTCGAACCAATGCCAAATAAGAAATTTTGTTTTTTTAAAACAATTTTTCTCCAATTCAAATTGTTCGGTTGGACTTAAAAAGCAGCACATGCAGTAATCAAAAATTCCAAATTATGTTTTAGTGTAAAGAGGGATAGAAAATTCACCTCAAGGGACTTGGTGGTGTAGTACAGGGACTTGGTGTTTCGGCTGTGGTTTGCATGCTGGGCTGCTATGCCAGCAACCCGGGTTCGATTCCCCGCACAGCCATCTTCCCAACTGGCATGCCAGGTCTGGGACTCTGGGTGTCTAATTAATTCGGTACTGTTGCCAGCAGTACTACAGTACAGGAGTACTGTAGGAAATACATATTTCACAATGAAATTTCATGAACAATTTGCTATAAAATGCCAGCTTTAGGGCAAAACCAAAATATTTGAAACTTATGAAGTAGCCTATTTTCCCAGAAATACCGTTCCAAATTTTTTTAATAAAAGCAATTTGACAAAATGACATGCATTGCTTTTTAAAAAATCTCACCAAAAGTGTACTTTTCTACATAATTTTCACAAAGTGAACAAATTACTAATTTTCAGTGCGTCCAAAGGCTTCAAAATATACAGGATTTTTTGCACAAAATACAGGAATTTATAGGCATTGCTGAAAATACTAAGGATATTGGAAGTCACTGATTTCTAAATAGAACTGTTTTAGTAAAGGATTTCCTCACAATAGCCTCATCCTCATCAAGAGAACAGGATGGCGACCGGGATGGTCACACTTTTTCAGCGCTGAGACAAAGTCGCTGATTTTCCCATTAAAAGTACCTAACCAACAGCGATCGGCGCTCGTGACGGACACCCACGGGCTGAATTTCCACCTCCGTCAAAATCCCGTTGGAATACCCCTTTAATCGGGCAGAACTGCTGCGCTCTACCCGAAGCGATTGCCAAGCTAACGCTAGTTAGCTTAACGCTGGCCCCAGTGCGCCACCTAACTCCGACAGGAAGCGACTCAGTCCCTGGTGAGGGCTAACCGGAGGAACCAACCGAGGCGGCAGTTGGGAGCTCGGGCGCGGCGTTGGTGAGAGACGGGGGCCACCTGGACCCAGCATAACAATAACCTGAGTCGGAGCCCAATTGCGAGGCCCAGCTGAGGAACTACCAGACTGACGGCGGTTGGTGACGGGGCCTAGCGGAGGTGCCACCTAGGCAGACGGCGGCAGACGGCGGTGATCAGCGGCGGTAATCAGTGGAGTTCGGCTGCGCCGGCAGTGTGCGGCATAACCGGCCAAGCAGACGGCGGCAGGCGGCAGCGATCGACAGCGGTGATCTGCGGAGCTGTGCAGCGTTACTTGGCGGAGGAGCTGTGCAGGAGCTCGGTTGCGGCGGGTCCAGCAGCGGCCGGGCTAGTTGAGGCCTAGCCGGATTCTCTGTTTATTTCTATCCACAGGTCAGTAAAATGCCACCAAAAAAGAGGAAATGGAAGAAATTAAAAAATCTCTGAACTTTGTGTCAGAAGAATTGGCCAAATTGGCTAGCCAGCAGGCCAAAATAATAGGCCTAATAGAAGAGGTACAAGCCCTACATTTAATAATTCAAGAAAAAGACAAAAAAATTATGGACCTGGAGCAACACGGGTGTCTTTTGGAGCAACGCGTTGAGGATCTTGAACAAGGTTCTCGTATTGATGACCTAGTTGTAAGTGGACTAGACATCAGATATCAGTCATACGCCCATGCCACAACAGGACTGAATGGTGAAGATGCTCCCATGAGTGAATCAGTGTCCTTAGAAAATCAAGTGCTTCAGTTCCTTAATAATAGAGGCATTAAGGTAGAAGCCAATGCAATCTCAGCCTGTTATGCTTTACCGAAGAAAGATAATAAAACAAAGAAATCAATTGTGATGCGCTTTGTGAACAGAAGGGTAAAGAATAACATACTGAGGCAGGCCAGAAAGCTACAGGGAACTCAAGTTTACATAAACGAACACCTGACAAAAAAAAACGCTGAATTAGCACGGCAGGCACGGATGCTGAAAAAACAAAATAAGATACAGGCAACCTGGACAAGAAATTGTAGAATTTGGATTAAACTAAATGGAACACCTGAGCAAGCAAGGAGTATAATGATCAGAGATGCTACTGACTTAAATAAATATAGATGAACACCGATTAAAAAAATTATGAGTCAATGATAATCCATACTCATACACACGATAAGAATAGTTCTTTTGATACACCATGCCAAAGTACTTTAAAAAAAATAAGCAAAATAAACAAAAACTTATGATCGACTCGAGTAGACATCAATTATCCCCAGCTGGAAGAAGTCATCTGACACAGAGTGAGGAAACTCAAACTCTGAAAATATGCCACTATGCTGAACATAAACCACAAGAGATGGAAAATGATATTGATCCTGATAACCACTTTTTCAATAATATTCACAACCACTGTGAATATTACACTGAAAAGCAATTCAAAAGTCAAGTGCAATTAGATGGTAAACTGTCAATAATACACTTCAATAGCAGAAGTCTTAACAAAAACTTTCCACAGATTCAGGACTATTTAAAACAGCTAGACAGAAAATTCACAGCTATTGCAGTCTCTGAAACCTGGCTTAATGAAGAACAGGCTCCCCTGATGGCAATAGAGGGATATCAGATGTTTTATATTAACAGATCTCAAAAAAAGGGTGGTGGTGTTGCACTGTATATTGATGACCTGTATAGGTGTAAGCTTGTAAATGAAATGTCCTCTGCACTACCAGGGATTTTGGAATGTGTTACTGTTGAGATTGACCTAGACAAAACAAAAAATCTAATCATAAGCTGCATATATAGAACGCCGGGAACTTGCATTGAGACATTCAGAGATAAATTAGTCGAGCTGTACAATAATATTACTAGTAAGAAAATGGTAGCAATTTGTGGAGATTTCAATATTGATTTACTGAATCCACATCAACAAAATGTAGTTACAGAGTTCATGAACTCTATGTACAGCATGAGTCTATATCCCACAATAACACATCCCAGTAGAATCACAGTTCACACTGCTACACTTATTGACAACCTGTTTGTCAATGTTATCGATAAGAAAATAGAAAGTGGATTATTGATAAATGATATAAGTGACCATTTGCCAACCTTTGCACTTATCCATGGCCACACGGGGCCCAACCCAGAAAAAATCTCAAAATCGTTCAGACACAAATCACCAAATGCAATCAATTCTCTTAAAGAGGACTTGCTGAAGCAAGACTGGACAGAAGTCTATGTATCAGATGTAAATGAAGCCTATGACACATTTATAAACACTGTAACCACTCTTTATGAAAAAAACTGCCCATTAGTTAAAAAAAACTTTAAACACAAATTTGCTGATAAGCCATGGTTAACCAAAGGACTACAAAAGGCGTGTAAAAAGAAAAATTTATTATATAAAGCTTTCCTAAAGAAAAGGACAATAGAAGCAGAGCAGCAGTATAAAACATACAAAAATAAGTTAACATATATAATAAGATGTAGTAAAAGAGACTATTACAGTAAAGAACTGGAGAAAAACAAAGACAATATTAAAAATACATGGACAATACTCAACAGTATCCTTGGAAATAAAAGCAGAAATACAAGCTACCCAACTAATATTCCAAAAATAATAAAAACAACTCAGAGTGTGAATATAGCTTCACCTGCAGATGAATTTAATAATTTTTTTGTTAACATTGGACCTAAACTGGCCCGAGAAATACCCACTACGGTGCCTACAGGTGATACAATATGCAATAACACTGCTGTAAAAGACTCCATCTTCATAAAGAACACAGACGAAAGAGAGGTCATTGAAATTGTTAAATCGTTCAAAAGTAAAACATCTACTGACTGTGATGGTATTGACATGCTACTAGTCAAAACTGTTATCGAATGCATAGTAAAACCACTGACGTATATCTGTAACCTGTCTCTCCAATCAGGTATATTTCCCAATGCAATGAAAATAGCTAAAGTAATTCCGATATACAAGACGGGTGACAGAGGGGAACTCTCAAACTATAGACCAATTTCACTATTACCGCAATTTTCCAAGATACTTGAAAAAATATTCTATGAGAGAATTGACAACTTCATACTGAAGAATGATTTATTGTGTGAGCAGCAATATGGGTTCAGACACAAGAGGACAACTGCATATGCCCTAATGGAATTTACAGAAAAAATATCAACAGCCATTGAAAATAAAGAGTATTCAGTTGGAGTATTCCTAGATCTTAAAAAAGCATTTGATACAGTAGATCACAATTTATTATTAAAGAAACTACAAAATTGTGGTATTAGAGGGGTAGCACTGTCCTGGTTAAGTAGTTACTTAAAGAATAGATATCAGTATGTATGTGTTAGCAACAAAAATTCAGAGTTACTGAAGGTCACCTGTGGAGTCCCACAGGGTTCAGTTTTGGGACCATTATTATTCAATATGCATATAAACGATATATGTAAAGTTCCAGAAAAAATGGACTTGCGGCGGCATGAAATAAAGCGGCGTTGTTGGAGGTTTTAAGTAGAGTTTTATTATATCATACCGCCGTCACGGGATCCCCTCTCCAGCCCAAGTGTGTGCAGGCTGGATGGGGATCCTCTGGCTCTCAGAGAAGACACAGAGTGAGTGTCTGCAGCAGAGGTTGAAGTGTGTGAGTGAGAGGGAGAGCATGGATTTCAGTCAGCTTAAATACCAGTTACAAACAATGCATGAAAGGCATTCACAGCAGGGAGTATGGCATTTGCATTTGAGAGGCATACATCACAATAGGCAGATTTGCTAGACTTTGCTCCAGCTGCAGAACAAAGGGGTTAACAGGCACATCTACATATTGATCTGGGTCTCTAGGTCACAGTAAGGACAGGACACATGAACACAATGCATGAAAGGTGACATTATCACAGTAGTGTAGCGGAAAAAACCAGGAGTAGCGAGTTGTCTGTCCTTAGTCTGTTTGTGGGGGTTTTCCCAAACCGCCACAGACTTAATATTGTTTGCCGATGACACTAATCTGCTATGCAGTGGAAACAATTTGGAACAACTTCTGGATACACTTGGAAAGGAATTAGGAAAGCTTAAACTGTGGTTTGATTCAAACAAATTAACGCTCAATTTAAGTAAGACAAAATTTATAGTCTTTTACAACCATCACAACAACCCAGTACCCAAACTCAGTGTAAATGGTGTAGAGATTGAAAGGGTATCTGAAACTAAATTTCTTGGGGTAATAATTGATAACAAACTGTGTTGTAAGTCACATATTAATTATATTAAAGGTAAAGTATCCAAATCAATTGCAATATTACACAGAGTGAAATATTTGCTGAATCAACCCACACTATACACCTTGTATCATTCATTAATACTCCCATACATGACATATTGTAATGAAGTATGGGGAAATACATATAAAACAAACATATATCCACTCTTTATGCTTCAAAAGAGAGCTATTAGAATAATAAACAAAGCAGCTTACAGGGAACCAACAAACCCACTTTTTCTTAAACAAAAAACTCTCAAGTTGAAAGATCTGGTTGACTTTAAAACCGCAATAATAATGTTCAAAGTGAAGAATTTATCACTGCCTGCAAATATCCAAAAGTTGTTCCAAACAAGGGAGAAACGATATCACTTCAGAGGAACATGTATATTTCAAAAGCCTACAGTGAGAACTACCACCAAGCAACACTGTATTTCAGAGCAAGGAGTCAGATTATGGAACGATTTTGGACCTGAATTAAAATCATGTACAACGCTTGGACAATTTAAACAAAAACTAAAGGAAGAAATACTCCAAACATATATACAAGATGACATGTAAACTGAATGAATGAATTTATTTATTTTCGGATAATACAGTACAGGTTAAAAGAAACTGTATAATATAACAACAAGGTCAAATTAGACAAAGACTCCTTCTACTAAACAATTCCACGTAAGTTATCCGAAATGGGTGATGGCTGAAGCCGCAGCTTATATTGCCCACCCATATTCCATCCAAGAATTCAAAGAACAAAAGAGTAAACAAGACAAGAGTGATTACAATTTAGAACAAAGCTAAGACAAAGTGTGACTGAGAGAAAAAAAAAAAAAACTCATAAGGATTGACATATCCAGCCTGTGTTGTAGCTTAGTTTTTTTTCTTTTTTTTCTCTTTTTTTTTTCTCTGTGACATTTTGTCTTAGATTTGTTTTTGAACAGTAACCGCTTAACTTAGCCTAGCTTAGTTTTCTTTTTTCTCTCAGTCACATTTTGTCTTAGCTTTGTTTTAAATTGTAATCGCTCTTGTCTTGTTTTCTCTTTTTTCTCTTTTGAATTCTTGGAGGGAATATGGGTGGGCAATATAAGCTGCGGCTTCAGCCATCACCCATTTCGGATAACTTACGTGGAATTGTATAATAAGAGGAGTCTTTGTCTAATTTGACCTTGTTGTTATATTATACAGTGCGGCGGCATGAAATAAGGCGGCGTTGTTGGAGGTTTTAAGGAAGTTTTATTATCATACCGCCGTCACAAGCTCCGCTCCCGGCGCCGTGCATGAGCGCCGAGAGCGAGCTCACGGCTCTCAGAGAAGGAGAGGAGAGGCGGACACGTGTGTGTCTACCTGTTGCAGGATCAGAGTGAGAGAGAGATTGCGTTACAGAGTTGCAGCTTATATACTTGACCATAACAATACATCAAAGGAACATACCCTAGCAGTTAGTATGATCAAAGGGATAACAGAACAGGCATAAGACATTTGCATTTGAGAGACCTATTGATCTCAGTCCCTAGGTCACAGTGAGGACAGGACGCATGAGCACAATGCATGAAAGGCAATCATTAACATCACAGAGGTGAGCCAGACGAAACACGTCTACCTGTAGACATTAATACACATTACACTGTTCTGCTATTTGCTCTAGCCGAGCGCTGTGTTTGACCAGTCTTTTGTGGAGATTTACCTCAAAGCACATCTACATATTTAAGATGCTCAGAAAAAGCACAGTAAGGACAAGACGCATGAACACTATACAGAATGGCGCATTACATCACAATACATGCATGTTTGCATCACAAATACATGAATGGCACATTGCATCTCAGTAGTGCAGCAGGAAAAACAGAGACAAGAGGGCTGAGTGTGTTCCGGCCCCGGATTATGAGCTGCATTTTGGTGTGCAATAACTGATGTTTGACACATCTTTAATGTCCTTGCTTTTGACTTTAATTGCATCAAACACCGTAAAGACTGAAACATATCAAACACAAGAAACATTATTTTAGCTGTGGACACAAAATTCTAGTATTACAGAAATTAAATCATACTGCATACACACAAATGTAAACATTTATGATCTCAAATTGATAGATTTCTTAGGTTTACTGAGTTGTTGCAAGAAAGCTACCAGCAAAAATTATGCAGCATTTACTGTAAACAAATACAACAGATTATCAAATCCACATTTAAAATTGTATGGCTTGTGCACATCAGATTTTCATATTAGAAACACACACAAAAAGTTTCTATTCTTTGAACATGTGCATATTCAAACAACCATCATTAAACTTCAACAGAGTTAAACATTTCACTAACCACTTTGCCGGGTCACAGCCTTCCGAGGGCAGAAATTCCTTGCAGGCTCTCACATTTGTCTGCAATTAATAGCCCGGAATAAATACCTTGTAAATTGGTATTTCAGCTAATTTAAAGTCAAGATGTCAATTCAAAAACATAACAATAAAATTGACTAGAACTAGGCATCCAGTAAATAATGGATTGCCAGATTTGCACTTCTATGAACTACCAAAGCCATGCAGGCCGGAAGTTGTAGCAGTGATCAACCAGAATAATACTGCATTTACTTCAAGTCAAAAATACATCCCTTTTCACAAAATGAGGCTTCAAAAATTACTTTTTCACAACTATTACTGTTTTTTGCACATGCATGGAGACTAGGTGAAAAGTTACATAGGCAATGGATTACCCCTGACAGTCACATGGTCTAGTCACACTTCAACGAACTTCAAAAATATCATCATCTCTCAAACAATTCACAAAATATCGGGTAGATAATTGGCTATGAGGGATTATTTCATCATTATGGCAGTTTCACCCTACCTGGGCTGAGGTAAGCAACTGGATGGCTTTGGATTTCTGTCTTAGCCAGCCATGCTGAATCAGTCCGTTGTCCTATTCTGCTGGGCAGGAAGTCTCAAAATCGTCTACTTCCTGTTGTGAATAATCTTATACCTCATGTATTTTTGATGACAAATTATTTCAATAATTTTTAAATCTCAAAGGACAAATTTCCAAACCTAGGTTTTTAAAAGAAAATATGGAGGGAATAAAATAAAAAAAAAAAGGTAGGGAATTCACAAGGGATTCCCCAGAGGTCAAAGGTCATTTCCGGGTTGGGGGTTCCCCCAGACACAAAGTAAACAACTTTTGCCTGGCACACAGAGCCAGGCTGTGAATATATATACCTGCCAAAACAAATCTTTGGGAGGCATTGCTGTACAACCAAAGGTCAAATACTAGAAAGGATGTCACTGTTGACATATATAGCGGGGAAATTGTAACAGTCACAAGAATTGCCATGTTTCTCACATGGATCAAACAAACACAGCTGCTGCCGTTACAGAGTGTCCTTATCTGTTGTGGGGGTTAAGCGAACCACCACAACAGTTTCTTTTAACCTGTACTGTACTATCCGAAACAAATTCATTCATTCATTCATTTAATTCATTCATTCATTCAGATTACAGGCAGGAAGAAACCAGACAAAAGGGAGGCTGCCTATTGATATCAGTCATTGTTCTGCTAATTGCTCCAGATGTGCGCTCTGCTTGTCCGTGGCTGTGGGGGTCACCCACAGGGCTGACAGACTGGCAAAAAGGGGAGAACATGGAAGAAATAGAGTTTACTCTGCAGCACGGTCCTCCTGAAATTGTGGAAAGCATCAATAAATCAATAAAAGAACAGTGGGGAAAAGCATGGGAAAATGAAGGGAGTGGAAGATATTACTATAACATACAGAGACAAGCTGATAAACACAAACACCCTTTTACTTGTAAAAGGAAAGATTCAGCTGTTTTAACCAGGTTGAGGCTTGGGCACTGTGGGCTCAGAAGTGGGCTGGCTCTGATAGGGAAACACCATGATGGCAAATGTGACTGTGGAAGCATGGAAACAGTGTCTCACGTCATAATCCACTGCAAGAAATATGCTGGACAACGGAGGAAACTGTTGAGAGACCTGGGATCTGCCGGAGAAACTGTCTTTAACGTGAACACTTTGATGAACCTGGACAGTTGGAGTAAAGTTAAAAAAACTATTGGAGTTTCTGCACAGAACTGGATTGTATGGGAGAATTTGAGATACAGCTGCCAACCTGATGTATGAACTGTGGAGGGCAGCAATACGCCATTGATTTGTCGTTTGCCTTACCCAAGAAGAAGAAGAATGTGACGTCATTTTCAAGCGTCCGCACGTTGACTCAAAATGGAGCCAAGACTGCTGGAAGGTAACATGAGGATTGGAGATTTGGTGAGTAAAACTGTTAAAAAGACTTTTGTGTGTCACCAACAGACGTGAGGAATGTTTGTGAGACAGTGTTTCCAGGAGGAGGTTCTAGTTGTGCTTTAGAAGGATTTAAAACATCGGGGAACCGCGCTAACAGCAGCTAACTGAACTAGCCTAGCATGGCCGCTCTGGAAGAATTCTCTCCCCCCACTCCTCCACATTGATGACAAATGCTGTAGGAGCCATGATGGAATGAACAAAAAGAAATTTATTTATTTAGCGAATGCAAAGTCCTTAAGCCAAGCAGTTGCCTCCTGGTTTGCTGTATGGAGGGTGTGTAATCCTCCTTCCAGTCTTTGGAGCGGGCAAGCCTCTATGATGTGTTCCATAGTTTGCTCCTCTCCACATGCGCACAGTGGGCTAGGGCTACTGCCCCATCTGTGAAGGCTGGCCAAGCAGGGGCCATGTCCAGTCCTGAAGCGATTGAGTGTAGACCACTGTCTCCTTGGGAGGTTGGTGCCCGGGACCTGTTGGTTGGGGTTTATCACCAGCTGTTTGTTTGGGACCTCCTTGGTCTCCCATTCCTCTTGCCAAGCTGTCTGGATGGTAAAGTCAGCTGGGGGAGGGTTTTTCCAAATCGGCCGTCTGGATGAAAGTCGGGCAGTGGGTGGGGTGTAGATATCTGCATGGATTGGTAAGTGAGGAAAATCTTTAACTTTTTGGAGCATCCTTTGAGTTAATGCTGCTCGCCGGATGTGTGGAGGGGCTATGTTTGACAGTACAGAGAGCCAGGGGAGTGGTGTTGAGCGGATTGTTCCAGTTATAGTTCTCATGGTTGAGTTGAGCTGGGTGTCTACATGGTGTGTGTAAGATGACCTGGACCAGACAGGGGCACAATATTCTGCTACAGAGTATGAAAGGGCCAGTGCTGAGGTGCGCAGGGTGGAGACTGCCGCCCCCCATTTTGCACCAGCGAGCTTGCAGAGCAGGTTGTTTCGTACTTTCACCTTAGCAGCCGTCCACTTTAGATGTTCCTTGAAGGATAAGGTGCTATCAAGGGTCACTCCAAGATAAGTTGGATTTGGGGCATGCTTAAGCTTGAGTCCGCTCAGGTGGATGTTTAGTTCTCTGGCAGCTTTTGCATTGCGGAGATGAAATACACTGGAGACGGTTTTTGCTGGGCTTGGTTTTAGGCGCCAGATTTTGCAGAACTGGTCCAGTTTAGCAAGATCTTCCGTGAGCACCCGTTCCAGTGGTTCAAAGTCTGGTGCTTGGAATGCCAGACAGATGTCGTCTGCATAGATGAATTTGCGGGATTTTGTAGTAGGCAGGTCATTTATGTAGAGGTTGAACAGAGTTGGAGCTAGAACTGAGCCTTGTGGGAGTCCGTTTTTCTGCATTCTCCATGCACTTGTGTTCTGACTGAGGTGGACTCTGAACCTTCGGTTGGTCAGCAGCGTTTTTATAATTGCTGTTGCCCAAGCAGGGATCGCCTTTATAAGTTTCAGGAGGAGGCCTTTGTGCCAGACCGTATCATAGGCGGCTATAAGATCGAGAAACACAGCCCCTGTCTTCAGTCTGCTCTCGAAGCCATTTTCAATGAAGGTGGCCAGGGCCAGTACTTGCTCTCCTGCACTGCGGTCCTTGCGGAAACCTGCTTGATCCACACTTAGAATATCCTCTATTTCTGGGGAAATGCGTTGCAGTATTAGGCGCTCCATGATTTTGTAAGGAACGCTGAGTAGGGAGATTGGGCGGTAGCTTGCTGGTAGTTTGTGGTCTTTGCCAGGTTTTGGGATGGCAATGACCTTTGCTGCCCGCCATTTCTTTGGGATCGAGTTCGTTTGTGTGATCCTTGTGTAGAATTGTGTCAACCAGGTTAGGGCTCGGGGGCCAAGATTTTTCATGAATTCTGGGAAGATGTTATCGTATCCTGCTGCCTTTCCACATTTCAGGCCCTGTAGGACTTTCTCCAGTTCAGCAGCCTCGAAGGGTTCAGGGTTCGTTTCCTCTACAGGCATTTTTTGGTGTTTTTTTAGCTCAGTTGTAACTGCTGTTCTGGTGTCTTTGTCTTGGGGTGCTTTGGCGATAGTCAGTAGGTGGGATGCAACTTGGTTGGGTGTGACGGATGCTCGGCTTTGGCTAGGGGGCTTCTGTGCAGCTCCTAGGCGACGGATGAGGCTCCAACATTTCCTGCTAGAGTGGGTAAAGCTCCGGTCAGCAACTGTCTCCTCCCATTTCTTTCGCCGGGCTGTATTTAGCGATTCAATGAGATGATCTGCTATCTCTGGGTCCCCTGATGTTTGATAGGATTGTAGGAGGGCAGCACTTTCTCCGTCCAAACATGGGACATAGAGGGGTCGGTAGCCTCGTGGGATTGCAGTATGGGCAGCCTTGAAGATTGCGCTGCAGAAGCGGTTGTATGCTTCATCTACAGTGATGGTGTGGAGTGGGATGGTAACAACGCTCCGGTCCAGAGTTTCACTGAATTTCTTCCAGTTGGCTTTGCGGAAGTTCCAGCGCATCTTCCTTGGGCTGTATATGACTGGAAGTTGTAGGCCAATGTGTACAAGCAGGGGCCGGTGTTGGCTGTGTGGAAAATCATCAAGAATGAGGATCTGTGTAGGATATGGCTCCCCATTCAAAGAGCTGACCCAACACAGGTCAGGAGAATAGTCCTTCTTCCACCTAGCAGAGTGGAAGGTTCCTCTTTGTTTGGGGTCGTATATCAAAGCGAGGTCATTTCTGGATGCCCAATCTGAAAGTGCCTCCCCATCACTGTCCACTGCTGGGTACCCCCAGTCAGGGTGATGGCTGTTAAAGTCCCCCACATAGATGGCAGGGTGGGGTAGGGTGGGTAAGACCTGCAGATCCCAGTTGGCATTAGGGGGCTTGTACACATTGACAATATGGAAGCCACCAATGATTATGGTGTCTGAGAAATGTGTTGTTATCAGGTGATTTGCTTCAACTATGTCAGAACGCACATAGGTGGCACGTCCATGTTTAGCATGTAGAACATAGCACAGGAGGTCAAAGCCTTTGATGGTGAAGCGGCCAGCTTCCTCTGTGCCAATATGAGTCTCTTGGAGGCAGATTACATCAATTGAATGTTGGAAGGCGAGGACTTCAATAAGGCTTCGCTTGGCTGCAGATAGGCCTTCAACGTTTAGTTGTAATATGCGAAGGGCAGATCCTACCACAAAGTGCTCTTGGGGCTGTTTGCTTTCGGCTTTAGGACTGTGACTAGGATTCTTCTTTGACTTGGCACAGAGGCGTCGTCTCTTCGAATTTAGTCTGCTGGTAGGATCATTAGCTTCCCCAGGCGAGCCCGGGTACTGGCGGAGGGCGCGACGAGAACGCTGATCCATTGCCCCCCACAAAAAGAAATGAAAAATAAAGTTTGTTGTTAACTTTATTTTTTTTATTTTTTTTATTTTTTTACAAAAAGAAATGAAAAATAAAGTTAACAACAAATCTGATTGAACATAAAGAACACAGAAGCTACAAGGCAAGAGACAGTTTAAAAATGCAAGGACTTTGAAATACGCAGAAAAAGTTTTCTGGCGGTTTTGTTCATATTTTAAATTTTTTTTGTAGTGAATTTAAATATTTAACAAGGTCATGCTTAAATAAATTAAAGGTGGTGGTGGGGTAGTGTTCTTTTTTGCAGCAGTGAAGATGATATTTACCCAAAATGATGACAAGATTTACAACATCCTGGACATTAGCATCCAATGAATGCATATAATAGACAATATCATTGTAAATAAAAGAAGGGATGTTAACGATTTTTAGTGACAACCAACTGTGGATGTTGAGCCAAAGAGTATTACTGAGTAAACAGCTAAAAAAAAATAAAAGTTCAATGGTTTCAACCTCAGAGGTGCAACAAACACAGAGGACGACCTCAATGTTAAATCTTTAGTGCAAAAAATCATTAGCTGGCTAGATTGTGCAATTTTGTTATTGGTTTCCTTGACTTTAGGAGTGGGATATAGTGATGATAGAGTGAAGTACGTGGCTGTAATGCACCTGTAAGCTGGTTGCCAACTGCCCATCAAATCTAAAAGAAGAAGAAGACTTTAGGAGTGACAGGATACGAGAGATAAAAAGAAGGATTTTTTCCTTTGGGTGGTTTGAATGTTTTTTGGTGCAGCGACTGTGTTAAAGTCTCCAAAGTTTCTTTGTTTAAAGGCGAGACGGTTTTATTGTTTCACCTTCGACCTCACAAATCAACCATTAATTTTCAAGCAAGGTAAGAAGGAGACATGACAGGCAAGACATCCCGTCTTGGATCATTCGAAGTAATGAAGTTGGGATCGCTTTACAGATCCTATCAGTCTTGTTTTATGCAGCTTAAAATGAATTTCCTAACAAAGTCTTCACATGATAACAGATGTCTTTCAGTGTTCACTAAATCTAGGACAAAAGTTAGTCCTAATAAAACCACTCGGCATGAAAAAATGATTTTCTGTTCATAGTAACTAGTGCATACCTGTGCATGCCCGCAGAAACCAAGTATAAGCAAGTATTTCTGCATGCCCGTAGAAAGCAGGTGTAAGTAAGGCAGTGTTTCCTCTGGCTTAAAGACCTTGGCGCAGTGGCAACATATTTTTCCCGGGGGGGGGGGCAGTAAACATACCGGAATATGTTAATTTTATACTATTTATTTCTTTTTTTAAATTTTACACAGTAACGTTGCATATTGAACTTACCATTTGAAATATTGTACAACCGAGGCTTGAATATTGGGCCAGTTGGGGTCCCACCCAGACATCCTGTGTTTAGACGTTTTAGTGGTGTTATCCTTCTCTCCTTCCTCTGCCTGAACACTTTCCTCTCCTTGGCTCCTCTCTTCTGTCTCATCTTTCCCTCTCTGAGCTCTGTCTGATTCAGCTTCTCTCTGTCTATGGTGGGATACAAACAGGTTAGAAAATATCAAGTGTCATGTTTTGTCCTGCAGGATTTTTTTTGTCATGATTTACATAAATGACAAAATTATGTGTATATTTTGTATTTTGATTCTAGTGTTTCTTTTTTTCCATTGAGAGAGTGGGGAAGGGAAAGAAACATTCATAATAGTAATGTACTCATGCATACTTAAATTATATGATCAGGTGGGTATAGTAACCAGAAATTCTACTCATGGAAAAGCAGTGCTTTGAAATTAATGATTAAAAGTAGACAACCCAAAATTTCTAGTTGAGTTAAGGGTACAAAGAGCAGCCACTTAAAAACTTGAGTAATGACTTCAGTCTTGAAGGTTTGAGGTTTTTCTCCAAAATTTATAACAATATTCTTAGTTTTCTACTTTTCTCTGTAAATCTAAAGTTGAAACCATGTTCCTCAAATTTGTCATTTCCTCTTGTAAAATTGACTTTTCTTGTACATTTGAAACTTTATTATAAATTTGTGGATTATTTTATGACTAATTTTTGTCTGCTTTTTTTAAAAAAATACTGTTTTTTTAGATAAATTTGAAACAGACTGTGGTAATTTTTTTTCACTTTTTCCTGATAACAATTTACATTTTTATCCATAACTTTGCTGTCAGAACAGAACAATAATTTAACTCTGATTACAAAGAAAAAATATTAATAAAATTGCATTTAATGAAATAAATTAACTTAAATGTCCAAGGATGCCGTTATTTCTTTTATAATATTTCTTTATATTTATAGTTTTTTTTAGAAATCTCCTCACCATCCAGACAGCAGGAAAAATCTCCCTTATTTTGAAATCAAATGTTGACTCGTTTAGTTTGTCTGAAGGCTGCTGACAGATTAAAGTCATTGACTTGGTGAATGTCGGTCATCTTAACCTGCCAGGTACTTAACAGGGAACTGTAGCGGAATCCATCCATCCATCTTCTACTGCTTTTCCGGAGGTCCAGGTCGCGGAGGCAGCAGTTCAAGCAGAGAAGCCCAGACTTCCCTCTCCCCAGCCACCTGCTCCAGCTCTCCAGAGAGGATACCAAGGCGTTCCCAGATCAGCTGGGAGACAGTCTCTCCACCGAGTCCTGGGTCTGCCCCGGGGTCTCCTCCCAGTGGGACGTGCCCGAAACACCTGAAGTGGGAGGCGTCCAGGAGGCATCCTAATCAGATGCCCATACCACCTCAACTGACTCCTTTCAATGTGGAGGAGCAGTGGTAGCAGTGGAGGAGTAGCGGACTCTAAAGACATAATTCACCACAATATGTCTTCATGTACAGAATGATCTGTTTAGGCAGTTATAGTTGTGCTCTCAGGCTTTCTCATCAGGCACCTCCCTAGGCAGCCGCTGAAGGACCTCAGTTTAGCGTGAAAATAGAGCTAACGTTTTTAGCTGTTGCTTTTTGTCAGTGCCGCTGGAGAATAAAAACGTTACGCCTGCTCATGCGAGAAAAGAGAGAAATTGCCAGTCTCTTCATTCCTGCAATTCCTACAGAACATAACTTAATATTGTAGTGGCTGGTGAAATACAGACATGGACAAAATTGTTGGTACTCCTCTGTTAATGAAAGAAAAACCCACAATAGTCACAGAAATAACTTGAATCTCACAAAAGTGGTAATAAATAAAAATTCCATGAAAATTAACCAATGAAAATCAGACAATGCTTTTGAATTGTGGTTCAACAGAATTATTTTAAAACACAAACTCATGAAACAGGCCTGGACATAAACGATGGTACCGTTAACTTAATATTTTGTTGCACAACCTTTTGAGGCAATCACTGCAATCAAACGATTTCTGTAACTGTCAATGAGACTTCTGCACCTCTCAGCAGGTATTTTGGCCCACTCCTCATGAGCAAACTGCTCCAGTTGTCTCAGGTTTGAAGGGTGCCTTCTCCAGACGGCATGTTTCAGCTCCTTCCACAGATGTTCAATAGGATTTAGATCAGGACTCATAGAAGGCCACTTTAGAATAATCCCATGTTTTGCTCTTAGCCATTCTTGGGTGTTTTTAGCTGTGTGTTTTGGGTCATTATCCTGTTGTAAGACCCATGACCTGCGACTGAGACCAAGCTGTCTGTCACTGGGCAGCACATTTCTCTCTAGAATACCTTGATAGTCTTGAGATTTCAGTGTACCCTGCACACATTCAAGACACCCTGTGCCAGATGCAGCAAAGCAGCCCCAGAACATAACAGAACCCCCTCCATGTTTCACAGTAGGGACAGTGTTCTTTTCTTGATATGCTTCATTTTTGCGTCTGTGAACATAGAGCTGATGTGCCTTGCCAAAAAGTTCCAGTTTTGTCTCGTCTGTCCATAGGACATTCTCCCAGAAGCTTTGTGGCTTGTCAACTTGCAGTTTGGCAAATTCCAGTCTGGCCTTTTTATGATTTGTTTTCAACAGTAGTGTCCTCCTTGGTCGTCTCCCATGAAGTCCACTTTGGCTCAAACAACGACGGATGGTGCGATCTCGCACTGATGCACCTTGACCTTGGAGTTCACCATGAATGTGTTTAGAGGTTGTTCTGGGCTCTTTTGTTACCTTTCACATTATCTGTCTCCTCCTGCGGCCACATCCAGGGAGGTTGGCTACAGTCCCGTGAATCTTAAAGGCCAAATGTCACGTAATTTTTTTTTCTAAATGACAACGAATTTTGATAAAATACACATAGCTTAAACCAAATATTCATACCGGAGACCATATCACCCACCCGTATTTACAATTTATAATATTTATAATTGTGTATTTATAATTTTTCTGCATTGATGTATGTGGTTATTGTGTATATTTTTTATCTTGATTCTTTTTTCTAAAGCCCATCCAGGGACAAGAGTTGCAAATTAGCTAATAGCTATACACTCTATGTGCAACACATCAGATTGATTGTCTTTGATTAATTGTCTATGTTTATTGCACTGTCCCTGTCAAATAAACTAATCTACTACATAATTGCACAAAATACACCAGGCGAAGGCCCCGCCTTGCTCGCTGGCTTGTGACAGCCAATCCAGACCGCGGCCATGATTTTGACGTCACAAATTTCACCCTGGCTGCCCTGCCTATCCACATTCACACTTATCAACATTGGACAATCATGACGGAAAGTGACAGCGATTGTGAACAAATTAGTTTAGTTTTGTCTTTTTTTTTTTTTGTCTTTTTTTTGTCAGTGGTTCAGACAGTGACAGAGGCATAGAACCTTACAGGTTCGAGCCGTCCGAGACGGAATCAGATGCTTTGTCTGATGACAACAGTTCCGACGATGACCAGAGAGCAGAACCAGTGGAAAATGTCATTGAATTGGACATTAATCGCCTCCAGAATTGGGAAGCCGAAGGGGGTCTGTCGAGGGCGCCCCATAAATATTGATTTTTCGGAAGCTATTATTATTACAGTGGAGGAGAGCCGCTGCTGTCAAGAAATTGACCAGATGAATATGAGAATGGAGGCGCATACATGTCAAGAGAGACGTTTTCGCCGTATTCTAATACGGGGAAAATGCAATTTTAGCAAATACGGGCGTATTGCCATTTCTGTACGCCCAAAAGAAAAATATACGGGAAAAAAAATTATTGAGTGTGTTGAGGAACATGTCGTGTGTGTGACCCCCACAGCTAGGGTGCTGGCAGATCGCTCAGCGGGAGCTATTCTCACTACATTGAGAAGTGTGGACTCAATCATTAGGCTGATGGCCGCCCCGTGCAGATCGATCAGCGTGAGCTATTCTCACTACTGTTAGAAGTCATTAGGCTGATGGCCTAACACTTTCAGCTGTGCTGCGGCTGCGGAACAGAGAGGAATCGCCTTCCAAATCCAGAATTCTGCTTTTTTTATTTTGAGCCGGACGCTGAGTTGTGTTGTTATTGTCAAATATCCATGAATCCTTAAAATATTTGACAATAACAACACGAATTACATTTAAAACATTTCCCAGAAAAGTGTCCCTTATTACCCAGCTGTCCCTTATAGCCCCGTTTTAAGGTATGGGTGAAATATCCAATTTTTTCTTTCTTGTTGCTCACTTCAATCTTCCAGTCTCCATATAAACAATCAATCGGGATACCCCAAGCATCAAACTAAGGTACAATCAATTTCGTCACTTCCGCCTTCTTCCCCAGGCGATTCCGGGGGCCGTGAGTAGGAACGTCAGGCCAAGCGCAGCAGTTTTAAATTAACGAATATTCTGGAGTTACTGAAGCATATGCACCAAGACCCGAACGGATCGGTTCTCTTTTATATCTAGTTTCAAGTAGGGCTGGGAACGATCCCTAATTTCCAGAATCGATTCGATTCCGATTCTTGAGATTCTGAATCGATTCGATTCGATTCCGATTCAATCCCGATTCGATCTGGGGAATTACCATTTTAATAGCCATTTTACTTCCCATGAAACAAAAATCTTCGAGACCTAATGCTGCAAATTGTACCACGAATCTTCTAACTTTGTTAATACATAAATTATCACATATAGAACTGACTCAAAATCAGTTACAATAATGCACTTTTTATTATTTAACTTATCATTTCATAAAGTGCTCACAGGTGCTTTCTTTAGTGCAAAGGGTGTGTCGTGTCAAGTTCACCACCCAGAGTCAGAAAACAAATTCAATGCATGAACCACGCAGACATAATCTCACTGTATTTCAGTCCCTCCAGGATTTTGTCAGCTGTTTTTGTGATTGTTGTGGCCCAAAAAGCCTGGATTTGTGGGAGTTTTCCAAAAAGTTATGGCACTTTTAGAGTTTTTTTGCACTCAAAGTTGTGTGAGGAAGTACAGATTTTAAAGCAGCTGCTTTTTCCATAGTTTACAGTGATGCTATTCTATGTAACACCACAAGAAAAGCACAGGATTGCCAAAAATTTCTTGTTAAACAGTGATTTATTTAGAATTAAATGCTCAGTAAAATTGTAAAAAAAAAAAAAAAGACCAATATTGTGTTCTTGCTGAGAACTTTAAAAAAAGAAATAAAAGAATTTGTCATTACAACAACTAAATTGCATTGAATGCATGTTAGTGTGGAGAAAGTGATGGCAGCACCTCCTTGAATCTTGAAGGTCTTCTTCTGTGCTGAAATCCACATGAAGCAGGGATGCTCCTCCACTGACCACCTCTGACCTTCAGAAGGTCTCAGTGAGGATTCAATTCAATTCAATTCAATTCAACTTTATTTATATAGCGCCATTTCACAACAACAGTCATCTCATAGCACTATCAACTGTAGGGAGGACCCCCACAGTTGCAGAAAGACCCCAGCAATCAGGCGAGGGGTCTTTCTCCATATGAAGCTTCCAGGATGAAGCTTCCAGTCTTCACACATCTGAAGGCAGATAAAAAGAACAGATTTCACAGTAAAATTAACATTCATATTTTTAGATCGCCACACCACAGTAGGGTTTAATAATTTAGGTTGTTTTTTTTTATATTTTAACTACAAATTAACTTTCAATGTTGGAAAAGGGTTTCAGTTCATTTCCTGAGAAGGTTTGTTCATTTCAGTTTAGTTCTACTGAGTAAAAATAGCTTGTTGTACTGCAGCCTTTATTAATTTTATTGTGATTTATTCTCTTCACATCGCTTAAGTGGCAGAAGTCCATAATCTCATAAAATATACCTTAATTCTGCATTTATTCACAGCGCTTAACCAACAGTTCTCTCTGTGTCCATAGTTTGTAAAAGAAACCACCATCATGCCAGATAAATTATTAATTGACAACACAAACGTTAAAAGAAACAAATATTATACTTACAGTCTCAGCAGCTCCAAGTCTCCCTCTGCTTCACGGGTTTCAGTCTCCGCGCATTTTCCGTTCATCAGTCGTCAACTTTATGTTCCAACACAGCGCTGCACGGAGTAAAAGTCCGTTTATCCCCGCTTTATGAAAAATATTAAGAAGCTGTTGAGGACAGTCTATACGGTGACTTTTGCTGCAAAATTAAGAGACACGCACGTTATTAACTCCGCGTCATGTAAACACAAAAGACGTGTGCACGCGCCGCAGGGAACACAGAAGTTTTATTTATGAAAAATATTCAGAAGCTGTTGAGGACAATCTTTACGGTGACTTTTGTTGCTAAATTAAGAGACGCACGTTATTATCTCCGCTCGTGTAAACACGAAAGGCGTGTGCACGCGCGGCAGGAAACTCTTGCCGGATGAGAACCGTTTTAACACCACAGAAGAAGAACTAGCATATCCGTTAGCTTGCTAGCTCCGTTAGCGCGTCGGTTCTCGGCTCTCGGCCGTTGTTCCTGGCTCACTGACCCGGTTTCGACCCGATTATACTCAGCAGACGTTCACAAACTTAAAAATATTATATTAAAACATATTAATATTAAAAGATCGATCCGCGGATTTTGTGGATCGATATCGGCTCAGTCAAACATGTATCGATCCATATCGATATATTGATCTTTTGAACCCACCCCTAGTTTCAAGACATTTTAAGGACCCTGTTACGTGACATTTGGCCTTTAAATTTCTGTAATAATATGTGCAACTGTAGTCACAGGAACATCACGCTGCTTGGAGATTGTCTTATAGCCTTTACCTTTAACATGCTTGTCTGTAATTTTTACCTCCGCCAAAGGGGGAGGTTATGTGATCATCGGCGTTGGTTTGTTTGTTTGTCTGTTTGTTTGTTCATGGTCAAGGAATCTGAAAACGTCCACACAAACACTGTATGGGGGGAACTGTGGCGCTAAACCGCCATTACGGAAAATGCCATCTTCGTCAATAACTACTGAACCACTAATCCTATCATTGTGAATCCAATTGCTAGTCATATGTTTTCATGGTCAAGGAATCTGAAAACGTACACACAAACATTGTATGGGGGGAACTGTGGCACTTGGCGGAGGTCTGCGCTCTCTGAGTGCTTTTCTAACTAACTAACTAACTAACCTGCACTTATATAGCGCTTTTCTAGTCACAAAGACCACTCAAAGCGCTTTCACTAATACTACCCCTCTATTCTAAGGGCCTATAGGAAGCAGATATCTAGGGACAATTTAGAACAGCCAATTAACCTAACATGCATGTCTTTGGATTGTGGGAGGAAACCGGAGCCCCCGGAGTAAACCCACGCAGCACAGGGAGAACATGCAAACTCCACACAGAAAGGTTCCAACCCCTGCCAACCTGGGGATTTGAACCAGGAACCTTCTAGCTGTAAGGCAACAGTGCTAACCACTGCACCACCGTGGGCAGCACGGTGGTGCAGTGGTTAGTTATTTCTAATCTCCCGAGACAACTCTCTCCTTTGCTACGTCTGGTCCATGTTTAGTGTGGTACACACCATGTCACCAAACAGCACAGTGACTACTTGTCACCCTTTAAATAGGCCGACTGACTGAAAGTCTTCAGCTGATCCAAAATGCTGCAGCAAGAGTTTTAACAGGTACTAGAAAGAGAGATCATATCTCTCCGGTTCTGGCCTCCCTTCATTGGCTTCCCATAGAGTTTAGAATTAAGTTTAAAATCCTTCTTCTTACTTACAAAGCTCTAAACAATCAGGCTCCTTTTTATTTAAAAGATCTAATACTACCGTATTATCCTAACAGAGCACTACGCTCCCAAAATGCACGATTACTTGTAATACCTAGAATCTCCAAAAGTACAATGGGAGGCAGAGCCTTCAGTTATCAAGCTCCTCTCCTGTGGAATCAGCTGCCAATCTGGATTCGGGAGTCAGACTCAATCTCTGTTTTTAAGAATAGGGCTAAAACCTACCTTTTTGATATAGCCTACAATTAGGGAGGGATCATGTGTTTCTGAACCCTCCCTTAGTTATGCTGCTAATAGGTTTAGTCAGCCGGGGGACCTCCAGTAATGCACTGGGCCTCACTCCTTTTCTCACTCTCAATGAAATATTTTTTTTGCTGGTCATTAACATTTGTTTGTTCTCTCCCATAGATTGAGTCCCCATCGTGCTGTTTGCTCTCTACGTGTCTGTTCTTTTCTTCTTCTCTATCCCCTCACCCCCCAGCCAGTCGCAGCAGATGACTGCCCCTCCCTGAGCCTGGTTCTGCTGGAGGTTTCTTCCTGTTAAAAGGGAGTTTTTCCTCTCCACCGTCGCCAAGTGCTTGCTCACAGGGGATCGCCTGATTGCTGGGGTCTTTCTGCAACTGTGGGGGTTCCCACTACAGTTGATAGTGCTATGAGATGACTGTTGTTGTGAAGTGGCGCTATATAAATAAAGTTGAATTGAATTGAATTGATTGCAAGTTTGTAGACACCTGTGATGTTAATTAGAGGACACATCTTGGTTGAACATGCCCCTATGGTCACATTATTTTTCTATATTTTCTAGGGGTACCATCATTTTTGTCCAGGCCTGTTTCATGAGTTTGTTTTTTAAAATAATTCTGTTGAACCACAATTCAAAAGCATTGTCTGATTTTCATTGGTTAATTTTCATAGAATTTTTATTTATTACTACTTTTGTCAGATTCAAGTTATTTCTGTGACCATTGTGGGTTTTTCTTTCATTAACAGAGGGGTACCAACAATTTTTTCCACGTCTGTATATCCTCAGCAATTCATCAGCCCCCCTTGCCTTTGCCTTCATTTGAAGCCGACTGCATATGAATTCTAACCACATCTCTTAGCTAAGCGACTCTTCCATTATTGCTCCCGTTTCCAGTGGGTTAAAACCATGATAAACGCCAGTGCTTACATACCTCTTCTGATCTTTTTCCACGTTTAAAGTATTTTAATAAACTCACGTCTCTGTTGGACAGTTGCGCTTAGCGAGACACTGCCTGCTGACTGACTGGAAAGCTCGTGTTAGCGGGGCACTTCTAAACTCCGCGCGGGTGACGGCCACGCGTGTTTTTTGTGTCCACACTTGCGGAAAGTCATTGCTTCATATATTTTTCTTAATAAATTCATATCTCCTTGGCGAGGTGGTAAAATTTCTGGCAACGCGGGCCGCCACCAAGAAATGTTACCAGAGCAAACCCTATAAGGGAGTAAGCAAGCATGTCAGCACTCTGGTGATGCCTGCCTTTGATCTTTGATTGTGTGATAGCGAGTCTTATGATCGTGAGTGATGGTTGCATTTAATCTTTGCTCATGTCATCGCGAGTCCTATGATAAGATAAGATAAGCCTTTATTAGTCCCACAATGGGGAAATTCCAGGACTGCAACAGCACAGGGATAGCAACACTCAGAGCAACAATCAAGAAGACAAGAAAAACAAGAGCAGCGAATATACATATGTACACATAAATACATAAATATACTGTATATACACACACAGTGCGGAGCATTGTAGCTAGATGGAATAGCAAAGACATGATGACATCAGCTCTAGACAAAGACATGATCTTTGCTGTTGTCATAGTGTGTCCTATGATCGTGAGTGATGCCTGCCTTTGTTACATCGGAACATCATAAGACATTTCACTCACGTGGTTTCCTCTGGTAACTTTGCTTGATGGCGGCCCGCCTCACCAGAAATCGTACCACCACACCAAGCTGATATAATTTTATTAATAAAAATATTTGAAGCAATGACTTTCCGCAAGCGCGCACACAATGCACATGGCCGTCATCCGTTTAGAGTTTAGAAGCGCCCCGCACACACGAGTTTTCCAGTCAATTGGCAAACAGTGTCTCGCTAAGCGTGACTGTCCTACAGAAACATGAGTTTATTAAAGTAGTTTAAACGTGGAAAAAAATCATAAGAGGTATGTAAGCACTGGCGTTTATCATGGTTTTAACCCGCTGGAAATGGGGGCAATAATGTAAGAGTCGCTGAGCTAAGAGATGTGGTTAGAATTCAAATGCAGCCGGCTTCATATGAAGGGAAAGGCAGGGGGGACTGCTGAATTGCTGAGGATATGTTTCACCAGCCACTACAATATTAAATTATGAGACTGGCGATTTCTCTCTTTTCTCGCACGAGCAGGCGTGCCGTTTTTATTCTCCAGCAGCAGTGACAAAGCAACAGCAAAAAACGCTAGCTCTAAACTGAGGTCCTTCAGTGGCTGCCTGATGAGAAAGCCTGAACGCACAACTATAATAGCCGTTGCTAAATGACCGGGAGCCGGCCATTTATGTTTGCATAGTGAATGAAAAACCCACGTGCAGGAGTGGTTTTGTGTGTTGTATTGAACAAAACCCCAAAACTTGTTATCCATCCGTCTTCTACCGCTTTTCCGGAGGTCCGGGTCGCGGAGGCAGCAGTTCAAGCAGAGAAGCCCAGACTTCCCTCTCTCCCGCCACATGCTCCAGCTCTTCAGAGAGGATACCAAGGCGTTCCCAGACCAGCTGGGAGACATGGTCTCTCCACCGAGTCCTGGGTCTGCCCCGGGGTCTCCTCCCAGTGGGACGTGCCTGAAACACCTCAAGTGGGAGGCGTCCAGGAGGCATCCTAATCAGATGCCCATACCACCTAGACTGACTCCTTTCAATGTGGAGGAGCAGCGGTTCTACTCTGAGCCTCTCCCGGATGACTGAGCTCCTCACCCTATCTCTGAGGGTGAGTTCAGCAATCCTATGGAGAAAGCTCATTTCAGCCGCTTGTATCCGTGATCTCCTTCTTTTGATCATTACCCAAAGCTCGTGACCATAGGTGAGAGTAGGAACGTAGACTGACTGGTAAATCGACAGCTTTGCCTAAGAACTAAGCTTCCTCTTCACCACAACAGACCAGTACAACGTCCACATCACTGCAGATGCTGCTCCAATCCGTCTGTCAATCTCTCGCTCCATTTTCCCCTCATTCGTGAACAAGACCCCAAGATACTTAAACTCCTCCACTTGGGGCAGGAGCCTGTCCCCAACCCAGAGAGGACAATCCACCTTTTTCCGGCTGAGGACCATGGACTCAGACTTGGAGGTGCTGATTCTCATCCCAGCTGCTTCACACTCAGCGGAAAACCATCCCAGCAAGAGCTGTAGGTCATTGCTGGATGAAGCCAACAGGACAACATCATCTGCAGACAACAGAGATGAGATCCTGTGGTCACCAAGCATGACACCCTCCATTTCCTGGCTGTGCCTAGAAATCCTGTGCATAAAAATTATGAACAGAATCGGTGACAAAGGGCAGCCCTGGTGGAGTCCAACTCTCACTGGGAATGAATCCAACCAGTGTTGGCAATACAAACCAAACTCTCACAACAGTCGTACAGACACTGAATAGCTTGTAACAACAAGCCCGATACCCCACACTCTCGAAGCACCCCCCACAAAAATCCACGAGGGACACTGTCAAATGCCTTCTCCAAGTCCACAAAACACATGTAAACTGGTTGGGCAAACTCCCACAAACCCTCAAGAATTCTCGAGAGGGTAAAGAGCTGGTCCGATGTGCCACGGTCAGGACGAAAACCACATTGCTTCTCCTGAATCCGAGGTTCAACCAACGGCCGGACTCTCCTCTCCAGTACCTTGGCATAGACCTCCCCAGGGAAGCTGAGGAGTGTGATCCCTCTAAAGTTGGAGCATACCCTTCGGTCCCCTTTTTTGAAGAGAGGAACCACCACCCCGGTTTGCCATGCCAAAGGCACTGCCCCCGACCTCCACGCAATGTTGCAGAGGCGAGTCAACCATGACAGCCCAACAACATCCAGGGCCTTGAGGTACTCAGGGTGAATCTTGTCCACCCCCGGTGCCCGGCCACCAAGGAGGTTTTTAACCACCTTGGCGACCTCAGCCCCTGTGATAGCTGAGGGGCTATCACAGGGGCAAAACTTGTTAATGGGAACAGCGCAAAGCTCCTCAAGTCCTGTGCAGACCAGCTGTGTGGGATTGTGACGTACATCTTCAACCTGAGTCTGAAGCTGGGGAGGGTACCACAGCTGTGGAAAACATCTTGTGTGGTACCTGTACCAAAAACTTCCCACCCCAAAGACCTGAACAGCTACAGACCGGTGGCCTTGACGTCCCACTTGATCAGCTAGACGTCCCACCTATTCGACCTGCTTCCCTCTGGATGACTGTTCAGATCGATCAGGTCCCCCACCTCCAGACTGACAAACAGTTTCTTCCCCTGGGCCATCCGGACTGCAAGCAGTCAGAGGCCCCACCCCCATCCTTCCAAACGCTCACATGCACAGAACTGAGGACCTCTGTGGGTTTTTTTTAAGAGAATTGACTGTTTTGAAAATTTTGGAATAATTAGCTGACCAGTAGACCCAGAAAAGCGCGATATAAGTACAGGTCCTTAGCCCTTATTTCAGACAATTAAAACCTGGCATGGGCAGGGATTTATAAGCCCCTTTTACAGACCCTTAACAAAGATCAATCCTGGTGCTTTTTTTGTGTCGTAGTGCAAGTCACATCCTGTTCATATGTTTTCTATGAAGTATTCAAATTACAGTGGTTAAAATCTGCAAATATAAATTTTGGTGCCTCTGGGCAAAGTGTGTCAAGTTGATGTGACATCACCAATCAGCTGAGCAGTAGCTGATGTATTGATGTGTGGATGAATATACAGTGTTGTGAAAAAGTATTTGCCCCCTTCTTGATTTCTTATATTTTTGCATATTTGTCACACTTCAGTGTTTCAGATCATCAAACAATTTTTTAATATCAGACAGAGATAACCTAAAAAAAATAGAAAATGCAGTTTTCAAATGATTTTCTTTAGGAAAGGAAAAAACTATCCAAACCTACCTGGTTCTATGTAGAAAAAGTAATTGCTCCCCGTGTTACATCATAAATTAACTGTGATTAACCACATGTTTTGGAAAGCTGAGTTCAATTTCAGCAGCTACAGCCAAGCCTGATTACAGCCAGACTTGTTGAATCAAGACATGATTTAAATAGAACCCATCTTGACAACCTGAAGTAGGTTAAAAGATCTCAAAAAGCTTCACATCTCACTGTGATCTAAAGAAATTCAAGAACAGATGAGAAACATAAATCCAGAGCAACGTCTGAAGACCTGCAGACCTCACTTGCCTCAGTTTGGACACTGGTCCACGATGGAACAACAAGGAAGAGACTGGGCAAAAATTGCATCCATGTGAGAGTTCCAAGACAAAAACTGCTGCTGGACAAAAAGAACACAGACTCATCACACATTTGTCAGAAAACTTCCAGGTGATCCTCAAGACTTTTGGGAAATTATTCTGGGGACTGATGAGACAGAAGTTGAACTTTTCAGAAGGCGTGTGTCCTGTTTGATGTGGCATAAAACTAACACAGGATTTCATAAAAAGAACATTGTATCAGCAGTCAAACATGGTGGGGATAGTGTCATGGTCTGGGGCTACTTTGCTGCTTCAGGACCTGGGCAACTTGCCATGATTGACAGAACCATGAATTCTGCTCTCTACCAAAAAAATCCTGAAGGAGAATGTCCGGCCATCAGTTCATGAAGCCCTCCAATGTGACTGAATTTAAACAATTCTTCACAGAAGAGTGGGTCAAAATTCCTCAACAGTGATGTAAAAGACTCATTGCCAGTTGTTGGCACCAATAGTGGTACAACCAGTTATTTGATTTAGGGGCAGTTATGTTTTCACAAAGGGCCAGGTAGGTTTGGATAGCATTTTTTCCCTTAATAAATGAAATCATCATCTAAAAACTGCATTTTGTATTTACTTAGCGTCATAATATTAAAATTTGTTTATGATCTGAAACATTTAGGTGAAATTAATATGCAAAAATATAAGAAATCAGGAAGGGGGAAAACACTTTTTCACAGCACTGTACACTAGCGTATGAAACAGCTGTTGAAACTCATGAGGCAGGTTGAAGGCACAAAGTGAGATTGTCAATATTTACAAATCCACAGTACATCTTCTTTCCTGGACTGTCACAGTTTTACAGTACCTTTGGTGGATATAAAAGCACACTCCTCCTCCTTGACTTTTCCCGGTGATCTCCGAGGACCGATCCAGACGAAGTGGGCTTCCAGACCCACTTATTGTCAGGTTTTCATCCTGGTCTGACTCATTGAGCCACGATTCCGTGAAGGCAAGTAGACAAGTCTCACTGATTTCAGGCTTAAACTTAGCCCATGATTCTAGTTTGTCAATCTTTTTCCTGATAGACTGTACATTTGACAGCAGGATAGTAGGAAGTGTGGGTGTGGCGGTCATTTAACTAGAGATTAAGTCTCTGGCGTAGACCGCCTCTTCTTCCTCTTTTCCGCATTGTGATCCACCTGCACAGCTCTCTTGGGATACTGGCTGGTATCATCCCGGCTGTAGAGGTCCGAAAGGAGAGAATAAAGTTCCAACGGAGAGTAATTCTCTCCGGTGCCCAGCGTTCCTGCCCCACAGCATGAGAGGTGGAGAAGCACAGAAGTAGCGTCGCTGCATAAAGTGCAAAACAGCCGACACGTGTTCCCATAAACTGTATCATTTGATCACTAAAGTTTTCTCACAGACAACATTAAACTCCAGTAGAGCCGATATTTAAAAGCCCAATTAAGAGTGTTTTTAAAAAAAAAAAACACTTAAAAGACAAAACATACACTGGGTGACTGCTGGGTCGCACACGGTGAAGTGCCCCCAGAAGTTGCGCAAATATCTTGTCTTTGTAGTATATTCAATTGAATATTGGTTTAAAAGGATTTGCAAATTATTTTATTTTGTTTTAATTACATTTCAGACAACATCCCAACTTCCTCAGGATTGGAGTGTTAAAAAAAAAAAAAAAATTTACAAGAAAAAAGTCACAAATTTATGACAAAAAATTGTAGTTCCTGATTTACCCAATGTAGGATTAAGATCTTCATCTAATCTCATCTTAATCTCTTGTAAATGTAAAAAAAAAAAAAATTCTAAATTTGCAACTTTATTTTGAAATTTTGTTTTTAACTTTGCTTCCTTTTCCCAATAAATTTACAACCTTTTTCTTTCAAGTTTTCACCTTCCAAAGCCAAAATCCAATGTTACTAATAACAAAGACAAAATAGCGTGGGAAAATGTCTTCATCCTCATGATTCTTTTCTCACACAGTGAACACTCTGCCTTGTTCTTCTGGTTGAGAACCCATCGTTCTTCTGGTGTCGGAACAGCAGTGACGCAGAGGCCACACAACACGCTTGTCTGAACTTCTTCCACCACCATGTCGGCCAGGAGGAAGCAGACGTCCATCCAGGAAGGACAGGTATGGGTACGCCTTTGGTCCGTCATCATCCACACTTTTCAGTTGCTGTGGTGCAGCAACTTCTGCTTTTGATGATATTTTTTAGGATTACAGAAAAATGTAGTGGCTAGTATAGAACAGGGGTCAACAACCTTTGCAAACCGATCAGCTATTTTTGCCCCTAAAATCGAAGTAGCTGAGGGCTGCAACAGCAATTTGACCTTTAAAATAAAAATTATGTTGTTTATAAAGTTTTTTTATATATATATATATATATAATCGACTGCCACAGGCAAGGACAACCCCTCACAGCACCAGTAAATATACAGGGAACAGACATCGAGATGGTGACATCCTACAAGTACCTGGGTGTTCATCTGAACAATAAACTAGACTGGTCACACAATACTGACGCACTCTACAAGAAGGGACAGCGCAGGCTGTTCCTACTGAGGAGACTCAGGTCTTTTGGTGTACAAGGGGCGCTGCTGAAGACATTCTATGACACGGTGGTGGCATCAGCCATCACTTTTGGAGTGGTCTGGTGGGGCAGTGGCATTACCGCAGCCGGTAGGAAGAGACTGAACAAACTGATCAAGAAAGCTAGCTCTGTCCTGGGGCAGCGCCTTGACCCAGTGGAGGAGATAGGAGAGAGAAGGACGGTGGCTAAACTGTCATCTCTGCTGGAGTCCGAGTTTCACCCTATGCAGGACATACTGAATGCACTGAGGAGCTCATTTAGCAGCAGACTACATCATCCCAGGTGCACAACCAAGAGGTTTCGCAGGTCCTTCCTACCAACGGCTGTCAGACTGTACAATTTAAGCAGGGCTGCTCGCAGAGATAGCAAAAAGACATGACAACCTAATAGTTTTGAATGCAAAAGATGCAATAGACTTACACAATGGTCCCCTCCGGCATACAACTAGGAAAATACCGGTCGCTATGGAGGGTGAGAATATGTATGGGTACATAATCATACCATGTAGGATAACTAAGTAGACGGTTGTGCTGTTTCATCCCATCTAGCAACAATGCTCTGCACTGTGTGTGTTTATATATTTACATATTTTTTCCACCTTGCTGCAATGCTCCGCACTGTGTGTTTATATACTCATATATTTATTCCATCCAGCTACAATGCTCTGCACTGTGTGAATGTGTATATACATATTTATAGTAATATGTATATTAGCTGCTCTTGCTTTTTTTTTTTTTCTTGCCTTCCGATTGTTGCTCTGAGTGTTGCTATCCCTGTGCTGTTGCAATCCTGGAATTTCCCCATTGTGGGACTAATAAAGGCTTATCTTGTTTATAAGATAAACACACACTTGTTTATATACACACACATACACACTGCTGTTCAAAATTTGTACCAGAATTTTGTGGCATTAATGAATTCATACTACAACAGTGGGAAAAAAAAACTGTCAAGCTTTATACTGATTCATTCATTCATGAACTAAAAAGTATTACAAATGTTACAAATTGTTTTGTGCTGAACAGGCTATATCTGAATATCTGACCATAGTTTTTTGTAATTATCAGCACATTCATAAATTGATTAAATTTGAACAGTATCATCCATCTCCTACTTTCAACAGTGACAAACACTACTTTCAACCTTTTGGCAAACACCAGGCGGGCTCCCATGTGCCTTTTACTAAGGAATGGCTTCCATCTGGCCACTCTACCATACAGGCCTTATTGGCGTATTGCTGCAGAGATGGTTGTCCTTGTGGAAGGTTCTCCTCTCCCCGCAGAGGAACGCTGGAGCTCAGAGTGACCATTGGGTTCTTGGTCACCTCTCTGACTAAGGCCCTTCTCCCCCGATTACTCAGTTGACAGCCAGCCAGCTCTAGGAAGAGTCCCGGTGGTTCCAAACTTCTTCCATTTATTTATTTATTTTTTAAAATTCTTTTATTTATTATTTTATTGTCATGTACTGAACAAACAAAAATATGAACATTAAGAAAGAAAACCCACCCACATCCCACCCCCTCTCTCTACAAAATAAATACACAGATAAAAGTAAAAAGCAAAATTAAACAACAAAAGATATGAAATAAACATAAGTAAATCTTAGTCCAGGTTGAAGTCCAGTCGGGTCAAAATGTTCATAAATGGTGTCCAGGTCCATTCAAAGTCATCTTGTCTACCTCTGACTGCATGGTGTATTTTTTCAGGAATACAGTATGACAATAGTTCGTTGTCCCAATGTTTTTGGTTGGGGGGGGGGGGTCCATATTCTTCCAGTTCAAGAGAATGCATTTCCTGGCTGCCGTTGCAGCCAGCAACACAAAACGTCTTCTGCTAGAGGTCAGCTTCAGTGCGGAAACGTCTCCCAACAACCAAATCCTGGGATCTGCTCCCACAGTCAATCCACACACCTGAGAGGCTACTGCCCTAACATGAGTCCAATATGGTTTCAAACGAATACAGCTCCACAGCATATGCACAAGATCTCCAGCAGACACACAACATCTTTAACATTGATCCGAAACACCATTTCCCACTTTGCTTAGCCTATATGGACACGAAGCGACTCTGTCCACGGTGATTGGGGCTCGCCGGAGGAACTAACCGAGGTAACAGTTGGACGGGAGCCGGATCGGAGTTCGGGTGCAGCGGTGGTGGGAGACGGGGACCAGTGGAGGACCACCGGGGCCCCAGCCTGACAAGAGCATGAGTCGGAGCCCATTTACAGCGGCGGGGCTCAGCGGAGGAACTACTGAGGCAGACGGCGGTAGATGGCGGGGCTCAGCGGAGGATCTACCGGGACCCCAGCCGGACCGAAGCAGGATCGGAGCTCGGCTACAGCGGCGGTGGGCGGCGGGACTCGGTGGAGGAGCTGCCGGTACCCCGGCTGGACAGGAGCTCAGTTACGGCGGCGGTAAGCAGCGGGACTAGCAGCGGAGGGGACTAGCTGAGGCGACACCAGCAGAGATTGTTTTACTATCCACAGGTCAGTAAAAATGCCACCAAAGAAGGAGGAAATGGAAGAGATCAAAAAATCTCTAAACTTCTTGTCAGAAGAAGTGACCAAAATGGTTAGCCAGCAGGCCAAAATATTAGGCCTAATGGAAGAAGGCCGAGAATTAAAATTAACAATTCAGGAAAAATACAAAAAAATTACGGACTTTGTGCGACGCGTCGAGGATCTTGAACAATGTTCTCGTATGGATGATCTAATTATAATAGTAGTAGATTAGTTTATTTGACAGGGACAGTGCAATAAACATAGACAATTAATCAAAGACAATCAATCTGATGTGTTGCACATAGAGTGTATAGCTATTAGCTAATTTGCAACTCTTGTCCCTGGATGGGCTTTAGAAAAAAGAATCAAGATAAAAAATATACACAATAACCACATACATCAATGCAGAAAAATTATAAATACACAATTATAAATATTATATTATAAATACACAAATATAACAGCCTGACTCACATTTAACATAAATATTATAAATATTATAAATACACAAATATAACAGCCTGACTCACATTTAACACATATAACATAACTCACATTTGCCTATTTCAGGCCTTCCTCCCTTCGTCACTCACTATAAACAAACACATTTATTCCTTCCCTTCATTCACTCTCACTTTGCAGACAATTAATTCATACATGAGTACATTCTTGTTTATTTTTCAGCCAGTTTTTAACATTTTTAGTGAATGTTTTAAAGTCCGTTATTATTTTAATTTCATTTGGCATTGTGTTCCAGATGTGACTGCCCTTTATAGAGAAAGCTGTTTGTCCAAATGTGGTTCTGCGGTGGAATATTTTACAGTTATTGTTAACAGAACTCCTGGTGGCTCTGCTGCTGTCCTGTCTTTGGACGAAACCAGCAAGTGGCTCGGGTGCTGATTTATGGAAACATTTGAACGTTAATTTCAGAAGACAGAGGTCAATGAAGCTCTCAAAACTCAATAGGTTGTATTTTTTTAAAACATTACAGTGATGCCACCTAATGGGCTTTTTGTCCAAGATTTTTAGGGTTTGATTATATAATGAACCTATATGTCTTATTGTGGAAGGGGCTGCTTGAGCCCAGACTGTCAAACAGTATGATATATGAGAAAAAACCATAGAATGCATATACAGTGCAGCTGCTTCGTAAGGTATGTAATATCTAATTAATTTAAAGCAGTTCAGATTTTTTTTTACTGTTTTTGAAATTTTCTTTATATGAAGATTAAATTTGAGTTGAGGATCTAGTACAATGCCAAGGTATTTGAATTCTGTAGCTAAACTGATGTCATGATCATGTATATTAACTTTAAAATGTTGCAGGTTACATTTTTTGATTGAAAAGCACATTGAGACTGTTTTCTGAAGGTTCAGCAATAGATGGTTCTTGAGGAGCCACTCTTGGACATCAACCATACTTGTAGACAGTACATCTGCAGCCTGTGCTGGAGTCTTGGCAGCTGTGTAAATAACTGCATCATCTGCATAAAGTTGGCATGTTGCAGCTGAGCAGTGTAACGGCAAGTCATTAATAAAAATGCTGAAAAGTAAAGGACCAAGAATGGACCCTTGTGGGATACCCATGCGGTTGTTTAAAAATGAGGATTTATCCTGGTGAACTTTTACACACTGTTCTCTATTCTGGAATAGAGAACTATAAGTGGACAAGACATCAAATATCATTCATACGCTCATGCTACAACAGGACTGAGAGGTGAGGAGGCTCCCCTGAGTGAATCAGTCTCCCTGGAAA
Organism: Pholidichthys leucotaenia; assembly: GCA_020510985.1. Classification (NCBI taxonomy): domain Eukaryota; kingdom Metazoa; phylum Chordata; class Actinopteri; order Cichliformes; family Pholidichthyidae; genus Pholidichthys; species Pholidichthys leucotaenia. The sequence continues at coordinate 13,672,871 of CM035847.1, read as the reverse complement.
ACCAGGTGCTTCAGTTCCTTGATAGTAGAGATATAAAGGTCAAAGCAAATGCAGTTTCAGCCTGTTATGCTTTATCCAGAAAAGATAATAAAACAAAGAAATCAACTGTGATGCGCTTTGTGAACAGAAGGGTAAAGAATGACATACTGAGGCAGGCCAGAAAGCTCCGGGGAACAGAAGTTTACCTAAACGAACATTTAACAAAGACTAATGCTGAAATAGCACGGCAAGCACAGATGCTGAAAAGACAAAATAAGATACAGGCAACATGGACAAGAAATTGTAGAGTTTGGATCAAACTAAATGGAACACCTGAGCAAGCAAAGAGCATAATGATCAGAGATGTTACTGACTTAAATAAATACAGATGAACACTGATTAAGAAAATTAAGAGACAATGATAATCCATATCCACACACACGGCAAGAATAGTTCTTTTGACATACCATGTCAATGTACTTTAAAAAAAAAAAAATAAACAAAACAAACAAAAACTTATGACTGACTTGAGTAGACATCAATTATCCCCAGTTGGAGGAAGTCATTTGACACAGAGTGAGGAAACTCAAACTCTGAAAATGTGCCATTATGCTGAACATAAACTACAAGAGATGGAGAATGATATTGATCCTGATAACCACTTTTTCAATAATATTCATAACCATTGTGAATATTACACTGAAAAGCAATTCAAAAGTCAAGTGCAACTAGATGGTAAACTATCAATAATACACTTCAACAGCAGAAGTCTTAACAAAAACTTTCCACAGATTCAGGACTATTTAAAACAGCTAGACAGAAAATTTACAGCTATCGCAGTCTCTGAAACTTGGCTTAATGAAGAGCAGGCTCCCCTGATGGCAATAGAGGGATATCAGATGTTTCATATTAACCCCTTGCACTCCGGTCAGTTTTCCTAAAAATGCCAAAAAATAATGTGCCCAAAGTAAATCGAAAGCTGTTATTCAACCCTTTGCAGCATCTTCATGGGTTTGGTCTCATTTAAAAGAAAACACTTTGAATTTTTTGGCCAAAAAAACATGATCTCTCTAAGTGCTCCGGCCACTGAGTTACAGTCATCTAAACATAGTGAACTTGAAGAAAATAAATTTGACCTGTTTTTTTTTTTTTTTGATACAAATGCTTGCAAATAACACACAGCTTCAGATCCGGGCTGGAAAATGCAACAGAAATGTAGAACCAAGTTTTATCCAGCTGAGGTCCAAATTTTGTAACAATACCACAAAAAATGAATATATTACACAGCTTTTTCCTCAGGCTGTTCCCAGGCGTTTTGGAATTGTGCCAAATTGTGCCAAATGGCACAGTTTGGAAAAACGTCTGTAACTTTTGAATGATTAAATGTAGAAGCTTCATTTTTCATTTCAAAATCGTTCAGATACAAATCACAAAATGCAATCAGTTCTTTTAAAGAGGACTTGCTGAAGCAAGACTGGACAAAAGTCTATGTATCAGATGTAAATGAAGCCTATGACACATTTATAAACATTGTAACCACTCTTTATGAAAAAAATTGTCCATTAGTAAAGAAAAAGCTTAAACATAAATTTGCCGATAAGCCATGGTTAACCAAAGGATTACAAAAGGCGTGTAAAAAGAAAAATTTATTATATAAAGCTTTCCTAAAGAAAAAGACAAAAGAAGCAGAGCAGTGGTATAAAACATACAAAAATAAGTTAATATACAGTATATAATAAGATGTAGTAAGAGAGACTATTACAGTAAAGAACTGTAGAAAAACAGAGACAATATTAAAAATACATGGACAATACTTAACAATATTCTTGGAAATAAAAACAAATACAAGCTAGCCAACCAATTTTTCAAAAAAATAATAAAACGACTGAGTGTGAATGCAGCTTCACCTGCAGATGAATTTAATAACTTTTTGTTAACATTGGTCCTAATTTAGCTCGAGAAATACCCATTATGGCACCCACAGGTGATACAATAAGCAAAAACACTGCTATAAAAGACTCCATTTTCATAAAGAACACAGACGAGAGAGAGGTCATTGAAATTGTTAAATCGTTTAAAAGTAAAACATCTACCGACTGTGATGGTATTGACATGCTCTTAGTCAAAACTATTATTGAATGCTTAGTGAAACCACTGACGTATATCTGTAACCTGTCTCTCCAAACAGGTATATTTCCCAATGCAATGAAAATAGCTAAAGTAATTCCGATATACAAGACGGGTGACAGAGGGGAACTTTCAAACTATAGACCAATTTCACTATTGCTGCAATTTTCCAAGATACTTGAAAAAATATTCTATGAGAGATTTTACAACATCATACTGAAGAATAATTTATTGTGTGAGCAGCAATATGGGTTCAGACACAAGAGGACAACTGCATTTGCTCTAATGGAATTTATAGAAAAAATATCAACTGCCATTGAAAATAAAGAGTATTCAGCTGGGATATTCCTGGATCTTAAAAAAGCATTTGATACAGTGGATCATAATTTTTATTAAAGAAACTACAAAATTGTGGTATTAGGGGAGTAGCACTGTCCTGGTTATGTAGTTACTTAAAGAATAGATATCAGTATGTATGTGTTGGTAACAAAAACTCACAGTTACTGAAGGTTACTTGTGAAGTCCCACAGGGTTCAGTTTCGGGGCCATTGTTATTCAATATGTATATAAATGATATATATAAATTTTCAGAAAAAATGGATTTAATATTGTTTGCCGATGACACTAATTTATTATGCAGTGTAAGCAATTTGGAACAACTTTTGGATACACTTGGAAAGGAATTTGGAAAGCTTAAACTGTGGTTTGATTCAAACAAATTAACGCTCAGTTTAAGTAAGACAAAATTTATAGTTTTTAACAACCATCACAACAACTTAGTATCTAAACTCAGTTTAAATGGTGTAGAGATTGAAAGGGTATCCGAAACTAAATTTCTTGGTGTAATAATTGATAATAAACTGTGTTGGAAGTCACATATTAATTATATTAAAGGTAAAATATCCAAATCAATTGCAATACTACACAGAGTGAAATATTTGCTGAATCAACCCACACTATATACCTTGTATCATTCATTAATACTCCCATACATGACATATTGTACTGAAGTATGGGGAAATACATATAAAACAAACATACACTACCGTTCAAAAGTTTGGGGTCACTTAGAAATTTCCTTATTTTTGAAAGAAAAGCACTGTTTTTTTCAATGAAGATAACTTTAAACTAATCAGAAATACACTCTAATATCTAATATACATTGCTAATGTGGTAAATGACTATTCTAGCTGCAAATGTCTGGTTTTTGGTGCAATATCTACATAGGTGTATAGAGGCCCATTTCCAGCAACTATCACTCCAATGTTCTAATGGTACAATGTGTTTGCTCATTGCGTCAGAAGGCTAATGGATGATTAGAAAACCCTTGTGCAATCATGTTAGCACAGCTGAAAACAGTTTAGCTGGTTAGAGAAGCTATAAAACTGACCTTCCTTTGAGCAGGTTGAGAATCTGGAAAAAATTATTATTTCAAATACAAATCCTTATTTCTAACCTTGTCAATGTCTTGACTATATTTTCTATTCATTTTACAACTCATGGTGGTAAATAAGTGTGACTTTTCATGGAAAACACAAAATAATTGTCTGGGTGACCCCAAACTTTTGAACGGTAGTGTATATCCAGTCTTTATGTTTCAGAAGAGAGCTATTAGAATAATAAACAAAGCAGCTTACAGGGAACCAACAAACCCACTTTTTCTTAAATTAAAAGCTCTCAAGTTGAAAGATCTGGTTGACTTTAAAACTGCAGTAATAATGTTTAAAGTGAAGAATCTATCACTGCCCGCAAATATCCAAAAGCTGTTCCAAATAAGGGAGAAACAATATCATTTCAGAGGAACATGTATATTTCAAAAACCTTCAGTGAGAACTACCACCAAGCAACACTGTGTTTCAGTGCAAGGAGTCAGATTATGGAACGATTTTGGACCTGAATTAAAATCATGTACAACGCTTGGACAATTTAAACAAAAACTAAAGGAAGAAATACTCCAAACATATATACAAGATGACAGATAAAGTCACATAAGGATTGTGTCCAGTCTGCGTTGTGTTGTTGCTTAGTTTTTTTTTTTTTTGGTCACATTTTGTTTTAGCTTTGTTCTGAATTGTAATCGCTCTTGTTTGTTTTTCTTTTGAATTCTTGGATGGAATATGGGTGAGCAATATAAGCTGCGGCTTCAGCCATCACCCATTTCGGATAACTTATGTTTAACTGTATAATCAGAGGAGTTATTGTCTAATTTGACCTTGTTGGATTTTCTTTCCCCCTTTGTTATATTATTCTGTTTCTTTTAATCTGTACTTTTAATCTATCCCAAATATATATTGATTGATTGATCCCTTCCAGAGACTTGGTTAGGACAAGAGGATTATGTTGGTTTGAATGAATCAACTCCGTCTGGTTATTTAAACTGTCAAAATCCCAGACGTTCTGGTCGTGGAGGAGGGATAGCAGCAATTTACCATTCCAAATTACTAGTAAATGTAAAGCCAAAAAACTTGTTTTAATTCCTTTGAGGGCCTCGTCCTCAGTATTGGGTATTTTAGCAATTTTAGGCTCAACCCAATTTTATTTGCCACAGTTGATCATCCTCCATCAACCTACTCAGAGTTTTTATCCGAATTTGCCAAATTCTTTGCTGATTTAGTGCTGAAATCAGATAGAATAATTATAGTAGGGGACTTTAATATACATGTAGATGTAGATGTCACCATGGGTTGAGATGCCGTCTCGGCACTCAGCCCATGTTTTCCCTCATCCCTGCTTCCCATTGAGCAGCGTCTCAGCTGGCCCCCAGCTGGCAGCATTATGGACGGCTGGGGCCAATTAGTCTTCATCAGCTGGGGCGCTGCCAATGAGGATAAATAGGAGCAGCCTCGATGACTCGGGGCTGCGACATAAACACATTGCTAAGCTGAAGCCCCTTCGTCTGGTGTCAGCTTATACTCCTCTTGCAGCATTCCTGTGTTTGTATCCCGCTGTGAGTATGTACGTCTTGTTACCCCCACGTCCGGTACGAGCTGCTTACCTCTGCGCTGTGCAACCTGTGAGTGTACGTCTGCATGAGTATCTGTGCTCTCCTCATCCCTTCCCCTTTACCCTGAATAAAATATCACGACTCACTGGCTTGCCCCTGGCTCTGATTGCCCGGCTCCCTAGAGCCGGATATGACAGTATGTCGCAGCCAGAAGAGCTACCGGCGGCCGTGAGTCGCTGTGGAAATGTACCTTTCTGTCCGGGTGTCAGCGCTGCTAGCATGCCGTTTCCCAGGAGTCACTTCCGGCGCCAGGGCGACGAGCTGAGGTCCATCTCGGAGGCTGTCGACGGGACGTTCTTCACCCTACACGACGCCTCCAACGCGAGACGCTGGCATCCGGGCCGTGCTGAGGAACTCCTGGACTGTCACCCTCACTCTCTGTACCATCTGGAGGACAGTGCCAGGATAGACGCTGCAGGTACACAGCGAGAGAAGCTCCACGGGGTGGATGGAAATCCCGGCAGGGAGTCGAAGTGGGCGACGTCTTTCCCCGCTTCGGAGTCCCGTTCCTGCCGCTATTCCAGTCCGGGAGTTTGCGCCAACCAGAGGACTTCCCCCGACCTGCGCCACGTCACTCGGGATTCCCTTCAAGGAGCCGCAGCTGACAGCAGTTATGTCTGGGGTCGAGTGGCTGTCGCGAGCTCTACTGTGTTTCCTGTCACCACCTTCAGGCATGTGGCGGCGGCAGTGAGATTGATGGTGAGGACTTCAGGGCTACGAAGCTTTCCCGTGCTCGACGCCTTCCTCGTCTCGATCTCCGATCTGGAGCGGCGAATCCTGGGTTTCCCCCTCGCTTCGTCCCCTGGGAGTAGTCGTCATCACATCGCCGAGTCACCTCTGCACGAACCTCGTCCGGATCCAGTTCTGGGTCATCGTCAGGACCGTTCCTCCCACGCAGCTGTCATCCCTTCGCCTCGTCAGTGTGGAGATTCTACAGCCTCGTCCCCTGAGCCTCGTTCCCCCGCTGTCATTCCTGGACATTCGGGCTGGCTCACCCCGGCTGTTTCCCCCTCCTCCTCGACGCGCTTCCTGACCGCTGTGTGTGCCTGGAATCCCGGCCTGGTGAGCTCTCTGCTGGAGACAACGCGAGCGACCCTCAGACGAATTCCCGGGGGGTCCTCCGTTATCGCCGGGCGGGGAGAGGAAGAAGCAGATTCCACTACAGCAGGCGATACTCAACCTCCAGGGGGCAGGCAAGTCATTGTTTTTTCACACCTGCTTAATGATTTGCTCTGTCACATCCCTGGAGGAGAAGTTCAGGGTTCGCAGCTCCCTGAACTCTCCCCACCTGCTGTAACCTGTATGCCTAATCCCGCATCCTCTGTGTCTCTCTCCGCCGAGCGGTCCCCGGCTCCGGGTCAACGTGGTGGGATATGGAGAGGGCCTGTGGTTCCGCAGCTACATTGCGGACGGAGGAGGGGGACTGACTGCTGCGTGGAGTCTACGCCGACGACTGAGCGTCCCCGGGTCTCCACGGAGGAGCGGCTCGGTCCGGCGGGACGAGATTCTTCTGGCTTCACGCCGAGTGGATCGTCGGCGGGGTCACCTGAGCTGGAGGGATCTCAAGCTGCGCTGACCATCGTGCTGGCTGCGGGGCCCGACGCGGCTAGATGGGAGCCTGACAACGACCTCCTGACGACGGATCCTGGATCTTCGCAGTCCTGGACGGCGTCAGAACCCGAGATCAGGCGAGTGCTCTCCTTTCTTTTCTCTCTTTTTATCCCCGAGCACTTCAGCCTATCTCCAGGGGAGACGAGCCGGGTGCAGCCGTCCGCTGCGTCTGAGCTCGTCTCGTCGGGTTCTGGCGCTGCCGGTGATCCTGATCCCGGTTCTGTTTTCTCTTCTGAGCCTTCTTCCAGGGTCACCGGCAAGGAGTTGCTGTTCCTCGTGGTGCTGGAGGGTCCGGGTTCAACGTTGGAGGTCGGTTCTGGTGCAGTGTCCAACGTGGGTTCGCCCGAGACCCAATCGGGGTCCAACGTGGGTTCACCTGAGGCCCGATCGGGGTCCGACGTGGGTGCTGCCCCAGTATTGTCCAGGTCCGGTGAGGAGGTGGCCGTTTCCCTGCGGCCTGACGCCCGCCGCCTTCGTCATCGGCTCTCCCCTGAGCCTCTTCCACCGGGATCCGCTCTGATCCTTCGCCCGTCTCAACGGTCCTGGTGGTTGAGTGATGCGGGTCAACGACCCGACCCACAGAACTTTCGGTTCGGTGATCTGGTTCCCCCCACTGGTCTGTTTCCCTCTGGGCAGCCTGGTTCGGCTGCCGGTGGACTGGATTCCTGGGATCTGGGTCCAGAGTTCGCCGTCCGAACACTTCTCTTCCCCTGATTCGCCAGCTGGACGATGGCCGGGGAGATCTCCGGAGCCATCTCGGCCATTTTTGGACTCTGCCTGCCATTCACCTCGGGTGTCACTCTTTCTTTTGTTATTAAGGTCACTCGGGTGTAATGTTTTGTCCTGTTGGTGGATTCGTTTTTATAGTGCTGTTTTCCATCGCTCATGCTCAGCATTTAACTTTTTGTGCCATGTTTTTAGCCTCGTTTTTGGTATTGTAGAGTTATGTTTTGTTTTCCGTAACACCATGCTCTGCAGTTATCCATTTATTCCAGTCACTCATTTCTTTAGGTGACTGGGTATTTATATATTCGTGTGTGTGGGTTTTTCTTTGCCTGCACTCAGTATTTCTTTTTTGTCCTGTTGGTTCATTATAGAGTCATGTGCCTTGTTTTCCGTAACACCATGCTCTATAATTGTCATTTGTTCCAGTCACCCTCACTTTTCTTGGTGACTGTGTGTATGTACTTAAATTAGCACTGTGTATAGGTTCCCCTTTATTTAACCGTACTCAGCATTTTTTGCCCTGTACCTTTTTGGTGGTTTTTTTTTTCCTTGCTCTGGGTCACGCATGGTTGGTACTCTCTGGGTAGTATGTAACCGGCGTGCTGACCCAGTTCTTCTCCCCATCTGTACCTGGGTTAATTATTCTGTTTTGTCAGTACTGTATTTGGGTTTTTCTTTCCCGCTACCCTACATTGCCCCATTGGTGTTGTCCTTCCCTTGGCTTCTTCCCCTCCGGTCCGCCTCCCTTCCTCCCACCCTAGGTGGGGGGGGGGGGGGGGGCTGGGATGTTCCTGGTCGTTCAGGAGCCCGACCTTGAGGGAGGGGCTCTGTCACCATGGGTTGAGATGCCGTCTCGGCACTCAGCCCATGTTTTCCCTCATCCCTGCTTCCCATTGAGCAGCGTCTCAGCTGGCCCCCAGCTGGCAGCATTATGGACGGCTGGGGCCAATTAGTCTTCATCAGCTGGGGCGCTGCCAATGAGGATAAATAGGAGCAGCCTCGATGACTCGGGGCTGCGACATAAACACATTGCTAAGCTGAAGCCCCTTCGTCTGGTGTCAGCTTATACTCCTCTTGCAGCATTCCTGTGTTTGTATCCCGCTGTGAGTATGTACGTCTTGTTACCCCCACGTCCGGTACGAGCTGCTTACCTCTGCGCTGTGCAACCTGTGAGTGTACGTCTGCATGAGTATCTGTGCTCTCCTCATCCCTTCCCCTTTACCCTGAATAAAATATCACGACTCACTGGCTTGCCCCTGGCTCTGATTGCCCGGCTCCCTAGAGCCGGATATGACAGTAGATAGTGATTGCCTTAATTTGGCATTTAATTCAATACTAGACTCGATGGGGTTTTCTCAGAAAGTAGGAAATTCTACCCATTATCTCCACCATACGTTGGACCTTGTTCTGACATACGGCATAGAAATAGAAAATATGGTAGTGTCTCCTCACAACCCTGTACTGTCAGACCATTATCTGTTAACCTTTGATTTTACTATTTCTGATTATTTGGCTCCTAAGGAAAATATTCCTACAGTAGATGCCTCTCAGATGATGATGTTACCAAATTTATGCACATCATTTCCTCTATGCCATGTGTCAACACAACGGAAATAAGCTATAGACAGCTTGCTCCTTCTGTAATTGATAGCATGGTAGACAGTGTTACAGCTTCTCTGCATCAGACTCTAGACATGGTGGCCCCTTTAAAAAAGAAAAAGTCTAATCAGAGATTTCTAACTCCTTGATTCAACACAGACACTTGTTGCTTAAAACAGAAGACTCGTCAATTAGAAAGAAAATGGCGCTCCACTAATTTAGATGAAATCTATTTAGCTTGGAGAAATCATCTTTTAATTTATAAAAAATCTCTTGGAAAAGGTACAAGTTATTATTCTGCATTAATACAAGAGAAGAAGAATAATCCCAGTTTTCTTTTCAGCACTGTTGCCAGACTAACAGAGTCAGGACTCTGTCAATCCTTGCATTCCCTTAGAGTTTACTAGTCAGGACTTTATGAACTTTTTCAATAATAAAATTTCATCTATCAGACATAAAATTATTCAGATTATTCCCACCGTTAACTTAAATACAGTAATACTACAACTCCTTCAACTGGCATATGTTTGGATCAGTTTACTCCAATTGACCTTTTATAGTTAGACAATATAATTTCTTCATCCAAGCCTTCAACTTGTCTTTAAGACCCTATTCCTACCAGGTTATTTAAAGAAGTCTTCCCATTTATTGGTAGCTTTATTCTTGTGTGGTACCTGTACCAAAGACTTCCCACCCCAAAGACCTGAACAGCTACAGACCAGTGGCCTTGACGTTCCACATGATGAAGACCCTGGAGAGATTGCTCTCCAGGTAATCAATTTTTCATTAACTTTAGGCCATGTTCCACAGGCTTTTAAAACTGCTGTAATTAAACCCTTACTCAAAAAGCCAACGCTGGATCCAGGAGTTTTAGCTAACTATAGACCAATCTCTAATCTCCCTTTCATTTCAGAAATCTTAGAGTTTTTGCTACACAATTATTTGACCACTTGCAGGGAAGTACTTTATTTGAAGAGTTTGAATCTGGGTTTAGAATCCATCGTAGTACTGAAACAGCCTTAGTGAAGGTCACTAATGACCTCCTTATCGCATCTGTTAATGGACTTGTTTCTGTACCTGTCCTTTTAGACAGGTACAGTAGCAGCAGATGACTGCCCCTCCCTGAGCCTGGTTCTGCTGGAGATTTCTTCCTGTTAAAAGGGAGTTTTTCCTCTCCACCATCGCCAAGCGCTTGCTCACAGGGGATCGTCCCATTGCTGGGGTCTTTCTGCAATTGTGGGGGTTCCCCTACAGTTGAAAGTGCTGTGAGATGACTGTTGTTGTGAAATGGCACTATATAAAAAAAAGCTGAATTGAATTACATTTACAACACAATACGTCATGACGTCATGGCATTACGTTTCCTTAACGTCCTTAAGGTGTGTTCAGACCAAACGCAAATGGGCTGTGCGCATCCATACAAAGTGAATGGAAAGAGGCGAGTACATGCAAAATTGCACATTGGCACGTTCACATCCGAGGTAATATGATAGCTTTGAGATTCTGCCGTCATCGGAGTAAAAGAATTATCATTGTAGAGTAAACTCATTTTAAAATGAGACTCGCTCACCTGGAGACAGGAGGACCAGGAGCTCTTAAGCTGAATCAGGATTTTGGAGTTATTTAGCCACGGTTTCCTGCCACAGATGTATGAGCAAGCTAGCAATGGAAACACTCATCATCTTTTCAAGTTTTGGAGACAGGGAGAACTTTTTCAGGTGAGCCCTCCGTCGGATAATGTAAACCTAAACCATGACGTTATTTTGGGGATTTCCACAGTAGTCTGAACACTGCTGCAGAAGTTATAAAGGCAACTTCACTTGTCTGCATCTCACTCAGACGATGAATTCATGTTTATTCGCACATTTACCTTGAGTTATAACGTAATTGCGCTGCCTGAAAAATTTGCCCATTCGCGTTTGGTGTGATCGCACCTTCAGTCCTATCATGGTGACTGAACACACACGCAGACTGGCAAGCTCTGCATGTGCTTCTCTAAAATCTCTTTTTAAACCTCCTGAACTTGTATCTTTCAGACCTATTTTTTTCACAAAACGGATTCAGCTACCACCGGGACACTGGATAGTTGGTGCTGTTCTAACTCTGTTACTGTTTACTGTCTGTTTACTTTGACTATCAATGCAGCTTCACCTCACAATTGAGAACCACAATGCTACGGTCACCCACCAGCAACATCTGCTATAGTCTACATTTCTGGAAAAGGACCGTGCCCTGGTGCTTCCTGCTAAACGGGTACAAGCCCTTAAAGGATGGCTTCTTGGTCAATCTACCTGGCAGCTATGATATTATTAGCAGGAGATGTAGAGGTAAACCCAGGCCTACAACCTTTGGACAATGGAAACCTGGTTGGGCCGGCGCAGTCAGCCCAACAACCGCTACTAAACTGGAAAACCTGGATAGTGCAACCAGAATGACAATTTTAGCAAATTTGGCCAACCTGGCCCCTGCAGTCAGCACAGGGGCTAAAGTGGCTAACCCGGCAACCACAGCAAAACTGTTTACAACTGAATCCACAGCACATGTTCCCTCCAAACACAAATACAGCAACAGCGGACATTTCACCAGACCAACACCGACAGCACGGCATCCAGCGATCAGAGGTGGGATGGAAGGATGCCACACAAGTGGCTGACAAGCTAATGACAGCAATGGAGAAAGTGTCAAAATGGCTGAATCAATCATGCGTCACTCTGAACAACGGGAAAACAGCTACCATGCGCTTTACCAACAAACAAAATCATACACACTATCCGACTGTAACTAAATGGAGCAAATGTAGAAAATAATAATGCATCAGATTTATATAGCGCTTAATCATAGACACTCAAAGACGCTTTACAAGTAGATACATTATTCATTCACTCCAGACAGACAATGGTAGTGGCAAGCTACTACTGTAGCCACAGCTGCCCTGGGGCAGGCTGACGGAAACGTGGCTGCCAATCCGCGCCAACGGCCTCTCCGGCCACCACCAAACATTTATACACATTCATACAATTCAACTTTAATTCAATTCAACTTTATTTATATAGCGCCATTTCACAACAACAGTCATCTCATAGCACGATGGGGACTCAATCTATGGGAGAGAACAAACAGATGTTAATGACCAGCAAAAAAAATATTTCATAGAGAGTGAGGAAAGGAGTGAGGCCCAGTGCATTACTGGAGGTCCCCCGGCTGACTAAACCTATTAGCAGCATAACTAAGGGAGGGTTCAGAAACACATGCTCCCTCCCTAATTGTAGGCTATATCAAAAAGGTAGGTTTTAGCCCTATTCTTAAAAACAGAGATCGAGTCTGACTCCCGAATCCAGATTGGCAGCTGGTTCCACAGGAGAGGAGCTTGATAACCGAAGGCTCTGCCTCCCATTGTACTTTTGGAGATTCTAGGTATTACAAGTAATCCTGCATTTTGGGAGCGTAGTGCTCTGTTAGGATAATACGGTAGTATCAGATCTTTTAAATAAAAAGGAGCCTGATTGTTTAGAGCTTTGTAAGTAAGAAGAAGGATTTTAAACTTAATTCTAAACTCTATGGGAAGCCAATGAAGGGAGGCCAGAACCGGAGAGATATGATCTCTCTTTCTAGTACCTGTTAAAACTCTTGCTGCAGCATTTTGGATCAGCTGAAGACTTTTTAAAGATGTTTTAGGACAGCCTGATAATAAAGAATTACAATAATCTAATCTCGAGCTAACAAAAGCGTGGATCAGTTTCTCAGCATCACTCTGAGACAAGATGCTCCTAATCTTGGCAATATTACGCAAATGATAGAAGGCAGTCTTAGAAACAAATTTAATATGTGAATTGAAGGACAAATCCTGATCAAAAATAACTCCAAGGTTCCTCACAGAGCTATTAAGAGAAAGAGTAACCGCATCCAAACTGAAAGTTTGATTTGGAAAGGAATTTCTAAGGTTTTTTGGACCAACAAGAATGACTTCAGTCTTATCTGAATTTAATAGCAGGAAATTACAAGTCATCCAAGCTTTGATTTCCTTAAGACAGGCTTCTAACTTGGCTAATTGATTACTATCATCTGGCTTCATTGACAGGTATAATTGTGTGTCATCTGCATAACAATGAAAATGTATACAGTGCTTTCTAATAATGTTGCCTAACGGAAGCATATATAAACTAAAAAGAGTAGGGCCTAGCACAGATCCTTGTGGAACTCCATGACTAAGCTTTGAGTTGAAAGAAAACTCATTATTGACATGAACAAACTGGAACCTGAAATGACGGATCGTCATTTCCTTGTGGTAAAGTATCGTCACTTCCTGTTTTGCTGTCTGCCTGTGTGGTTTGCTCTCCAGCTCTCGAGCCACTAGCTATGGCTACTGGCTCTCTTTCCTCTCCTCTGGTGTGCTCTCTCTGTCAGATGTTTAGCTACACCTCTGCCTCTTTTAGCGATAACGGTAAATGTAATAAATGTTGTCTTTTTGAGGCGCTCGAGGCGAGGTTGTCTGATTTGGAATCCCGGCTCCGCTGCATTGAAACACCGTCTGCGCCAGTTAATCTCGACGGACGCCCATTAGCTGCAGCGGAGCTAGCTAGCTTAGGCCCCCCTGTCAGCGGTTCCCCGGCTCTCCTCAGCAGCGAGGAGACTGGGAGGGTGACGGTGAGAAGGAAGCCTAGTCGCAAAGCCCCGGTTCACCACCAACCTGTTCACGTTTCTAATCGTTTTTCCCCGCTCAGCGACACACCCGCTGAGGAAAAAACTCTGATCATTGGCGACTCTGTAGTCAGAAACGTGAACCTAGAGACTCCAGCGGCCATAGTCAAATGTATTCCTGGGGCCAGAGCAGGCGACATCGAGTCAAATTTGAAAATGCTGGCTAAAAGTAACTGTAAATATTCCACAATTGTTATTCACACCGGCATTAATGACATCCGTCTCCGGCAGTCGGAAGTCACGAAACTTAATATAGAATCGGTGTGTGACTTTGCAAAAACGATGTCTGCCACTGTAGTATTCTCTGGGCCCCTCCTCAATCTGACCAGTGATGACATGTTTAGCCGCTCGCCATCCTTGAACCGCTGGCTGTCTGTGTGGTGTCCTGCAAATGACGTGGGCTACATTGACAATTGGAGCTCTTTTTGGGGAAAACCTGGTCTTATGAGACGAGACAGCATTCATCCCACTTTGGATGGTGCTTCTCATTTATCTAACAATCTGGCATCTTTTTTATCCAAATTTCCAAAACCGTGACTACTCAGAGTTGGGACCAGGAAGCAGAGTCATAGTCTTACACGCGTCTCTGCAGCTCCTCTTCATCCGCCACCCCTCAGCTTAGCCCCTGTCTTCCCCATCAGAGAATCGTTGTCTGCTCCCTCCAAAGTAAATAAAAATATAATGTATAAGCATCCCAAAGTGATAAAGCAAAATATTGGTAAAACTCAAATTAAACATAAAGCCTCTAAATTGAATGATTTGGCCTCTGTTCCTCCTCATAATTTAAAAATTAAATGTGGTTTATTAAATATTAGGTCTCTAACTCCCAAGTCTCTGTTAGTCCATGATCTGTTAATTGATCATCAGATTGATTTAATTTCCCTTACAGAGACTTGGTTAGGGCAAGAGGATTATGTTAGTTTAAATGAATCAACCCCCTCTGGTTATTTAAACTGTCAAAATCCCAGAAGTTCTGGTCGTGGAGGAGGAGTAGCAACAATTTACCATTCCAAATTACTAGTTAATGTAAAGCAAAAAACATGTTATAATTCCTTTGAGGGCCTGGTCCTCAGTATTGGGCACTTTAGCAATTCCAGGTTAAACCCAATTTTATTTGCTATTGTTTATCGTCCCCCATCAACCTATTCAGAATTTTTATCCGAATTTGCTGATTTCTTAGCTGATTTAGTGTTGAAATCTGATAGAATAATTATAGTAGGGGACTTTAATATACATGTGGATGTAGATAGTGACTGCCTTAATGTGGCTTTTAATTCAATATTAGACTCGATTGGGTTTTCTCAGAAAGTAGGAAATTCTACTCATTACCTCCACCATACATTGGACCTTGTTCTGACATATGGCATAGAAATAGAAAATCTTGTAGTGTCTCCTCATAACCCTGTACTGTCAGACCATTGTCTGTTAACCTTTGATTTTACTATTTCTGACTATTTGGCTCCTAAAGAAAAATATTATCACAGTAGATGCCTCTCAGATGATGCTGTTTCCAAATTTATGCAGATTGTTTCCTCTATGCCATGTGTCAACACAACGGAAATAAGCTATAGACAGCTTGCTCCTTCTGTAATTGATAACATGGTGGATAGTGTTTCAGCTTCTCTGCATCAGGCTCTAGACTTGGTGGCCCCCTTAAAAAAGAAAAAGTCTAATCAGAGACCTCCATGTATGGTGGAGGTAATGAGTAGAATTTCCTACTTTCTGAGAAAACCCAATCGAGTCTAATATTGAATTGAATGCCACATTAAGGCAGTCACTATCTACATCCACATGTATATTAAAGTCCCCTACTATAATTATTCTATCAGATTTCAGCACTAAATCAGCTAAGAAATCAGCAAATTCAGATAAAAATTCTGAGTAGGTTGATGGGGGACGATAAACTATGGCAAATAAAATTGGGTTTAACCTAAAATTGCTAAAGTGCCCAATACTGAGGACCAGGCCCTCAAAGGAATTATAACATGTTTTTTGCTTTACATTAACTAGTAATTTGGAATGGTAAATTGTTGCTACTCCTCCTCCATGACCAGAACTTATGGGATTTTGACAGTTTAAATAACCAGAGGGAGTTGATTCATTTAAACTAACATAATCCTCTTGTCCTAACCAAGTCTCTGTAAGGGAAATTAAATCAATCTGATGATCAATTAACAAATCATGGACTAACAGAGACTTGGGAGTTAGAGACCTAATATTTAATAAACCACATTTAATTTTTAAATTATGAGTAGGAACAGAGGCCAATTATTCAATTTAGAGGCTTTATGTTTAATTTGAGTTTTACCAATATTTTGCTTTATCACTTTGGGATGCTTATACATTATATTTTTATTCACTTTGGAGGGAGCAGACAACGATTCTCTGATGGGGAAGACAGGGGCTAAGTTGAGGGGTGGTGGATGAAGAGGAGCTGCAGAGAGGCGTGTAAGACTACGACTCTGCTTCCTGGTCCCAACTCTGAGTAGTCAGGGTTTTGGAAATTTGGATAAAAAAGATGCCAGATTGTTAGATAAATGAGAAGCACCATCCAAAGTGGGATGAATGCTGTCTCGTCTCATAAGACCAGGTTTTCCCCAAAAAGAGCTCCAATTGTCAATGTAGCCCACGTCATTTGCAGGACACCACACAGACAGCCAGCGGTTCAAGGATGGCGAGCGGCTAAACATGTCATCACTGGTCAGATTGAGGAGGGGCCCAGAGAATACTACAGTGGCAGACATCGTTTTTGCAAAGTCACACACCGATTCTATATTAAGTTTCGTGACTTCCGACTGCCGGAGACGGATGTCATTAATGCCGGCGTGAATAACAATTGTGGAATATTTACAGTTACTTTTAGCCAGCATTTTCAAATTTGACTCGATGTCGCCCTCTCTGGCCCCAGGAATGCATTGGACTATGGCCGCTGGAGTCTCTAGGTTTACGTTTCTGACTACAGAGTCGCCAATGATCAGAGTTTTTTCCTCAGCGGGTGTGTCGCTGAGCGGGGAAAAACGATTAGAAACGTGAACAGGTTGGTGGTGTACCGGGGCTTTGTGACTAGGCTTCCTTCTCACCGTCACCCACCCAGTCTCCTTGCTGCTGAGGAGAGCCGGGGGACCGCTTACAGGGGGGCCTAAGCTAGCTAGCTCCGCTGCAGCTAATGGGCGTCCGTCAAGATTAACTGGCGTAGACGGTGTTTCAATGCAGCGGAGCCGGGATTCCAAATCAGACAACCTCGCCTCGAGCGCCTCAAAAAGACAACATTTATTACATTTACCGTTATCGCTAAAAGAGGCAGAGGTGTAGCTAAACATCTGACAGAGAGAGCACACCAGAGGAGGAGAGGAAAGAGAGCTAGTAGCCATAGCTAGTGGCTAGAGAGCAAACCACACAGGCAGACAGCAAAACAGGAAGTGACGATACGTTACCACAAGGAAGTGATGATGTTAACCCAGTGTTATGGGCACTGGAGGCAATGCGGGTGAAGTGTCTTGCCCAGGGACACAATGGCAGGATATCTGGGGAGAGCGGGATTCGAACCGCCAACCATCGGGTTATTAGACGACCTGCTCTACCTCCTGAGCCACTGCCGCCCCAATTGTTAACATTTAACATTAACAAAATGTTAACAGTTTAAGTATTTGGGTGTCACATTAGATCCCATGCTCAGCTTTAAGAACCACATAAAACGGATGAGCCGCACTCTGAAATATAACCTTGTGTGACAGAGATCATCCTGCGCAGTTCGCCCCACACGGGACACGAACCCGCGACCTCTCAGTCAACTACACAGTTCGAGCATGGGAGACACAGCACGATCGCGCTGAGCTAAAGGTCCGACCGGTAGCTCAGCGCTACCGATACTGTATGAGGCTTTTGGGAGGGAGGTTTTTTACTAACGTTCTACGCCGAACAGCACTAGTTGGCATCCGTTACACTCTCCCCCTTAAACCTCACTCCCATGCCGGGTTCACAGCACCAGTGTGACAGAGATCATCCTGCGCAGTTCGCCCCACACGGGACACGAACCCGCGACCTCTCAGTCAACTACACAGTTCGAGCATGGGAGACACAGCACGATCGCGCTGAGCTAAAGGTCCGACCGGTAGCTCAGCGCTACCGATACTGTATGAGGCTTTTGGGAGGGAGGTTTTTTACTAACGTTCTACGCCGAACAGCACTAGTTGGCATCCGTTACACTTGCAAACTTTCATTGCATTAAGATAAGATAAGATAAGATAAGATAAGCCTTTATTAGTCCCACAACGGGGAAATTCCAGGATTGCAACAGCACAGGGATAGCAACACTCAGAGCAACAATCAGAAGGCAAGAAAAAAAACAAGCAAGCAAGAGCAGCTAATAAACATATGTACGTATTACTATAAAATATATATATATACACACACACACAGACACACAGTGCAGAGCATTGTAGCTGGATGGAATAAATATATGAATATATGAACACACAGTGCAGAGATTAGACATTAGAAACTCACTTACTCTAAATGGATCAAACCTTTCTGAATGCCATGATTTTGATTTTGACACATTTCTCCTATTGCATCTCTTGCTGGTCACAAGCCAATAGTATGACTCTGAAACCCTTGGAGTCCCTATATAAACAATCCATCAAAATTCTGGATAAAAGGACCTGACAGCGTCACCATTGTGGTATACTTGACAAACACAAGATTTTAAGCTTGAAAATATGATCATGTATGCAAATATACAGTTGCTCTAAAATTATCCATGGCTCTGCACCCCCACCCCTGAAGACTTTTGTGTACCTAAATTCTGAACAAAATACCAGAATAACAAGGACATCCTCTAGGTGGCATTGTTGCATCCCCCTACATAAAACTAGTTTTGGACAATCAGCCTCCTCATACAAAGCTATAATGGAATGGAACAAGCTCCCCACTGCTTTGAAGACCAGAACAAATTACAGACTTTTCCACAGAGACTAACAAATGGATTTTAAGTAATCAAGCCTGCCAGCATTGACTGTCCCCCTTAAATGGGATTTGAAATTGCACTCTTAAATTGTTTTTTATGTTTGCTGTCTCTCTTATCTTTTTACCTTTTAAACTTAACTCCCTTCTTGTTTCAGGGTCAACAGTTTCTGAAACCTGACCTTAATTGCTTTCTATATGTGCTGTTTTTCTTTCTCTATCTTCCTTCCTGCCCCAGCGACTACAGATAGAAATTTGTGAGAACTCTATAATCTGGTACAGAGCATCTTTACCCTGTGTTTCATGTTTTTTTTTCCTGTACATTGTCCCTGACAAATAAACCAATAACAAACTAACTGTTATCAGCATGATGTATATCAGAATAAATGACACACCAGCCCATCCCACTTACGCACGTAAATATTTTCCTACTATAATATCACAATCAACTATTAAATAGAGACTATTACCAAAAAAAAAAAAAAAAAAATCCAAGATGGCGCCGCGGATGGCAGCCACTGGCTTCTGCTCTCTGATGTTTTTGATAATTTTGTGTGTTTTTTTGGACTTCTGCTCTTCTGTCCGAATCACCTATTCAAGGGAGGAACTACTTTCACTCAGACTACCTCCCAATGCAACTTCTCCGCCAGTTACTGCTGCTGATCTGAAGTTTTTTCAGTCCATCTTAGCTGTGGGAGCAGCGGCTATTGGCGCTGGCCGGAAACGAAGGCGGCGTGGTAAACGTGCCGGTGCGTTAGTCAGGCTGAAGAAACGAGGATTTCGCACGCTGCTCCCATCGATCCATCTGGCAAATATCCGCAGTTTGGCGAACAAAATGGATGAACTGCTGCTCCTGACTCACAAAAACCGGGATTTTAGCAGATCTGGCGCCCTTTGTTTCACGGAGTCCTGGCTGAGTGAACACATCCCGGACAGCGCGGTGCGTCTGGACGGATTTCAACTGTTTCGCGCTGATCGCAGCCGAGAATTTTCTGGAAAGACTAAGGGTGGTGGAATCTGCTTCTACATAAACGAAGGTTGGTGTACTGATGTCACAGTGTTGAAGAAGTTTTGTAGTCCTAACCTAGAGTCACTGTTCATAAACTGTAAACCCTTTTATTCACCGCGAGAGTTCTCCTCATTTATTCTGGTCGGAATTTATATCTCGCCTGCTGCTTGTACAACGGAGGCACTGCAGCACCTCGCTGACCAGATAGCAGAGGTGGAGGAAAAACATCCAGACTCTCTGCTTATCATTCTGGGTGATTTCAATAGAGCTAATCTCACAAATGAGCTTCCTAAATACAGACAGCATATTAAATGTCCCACCAGGGACACAAATACACTTGACCACTGTTACACAGTTTTAAGAAATGCCTATCATGCCGTCCCCCGTGTAGCTCTGGGTTTTTCTGACCACTGCCTGCTCCATCTTATTCCAACATACAGACAGAAACTAAAAACTTCCAAGCCTGTTGTAAGGACTGTGAAGAAATGGACTGAGGAATCAAAGCTGAAGTTACAAGCCTGCTTTGACTGCACAGATTGGAGTGTTTTTGAAGCTGCAGCCATTAACTTAAATGAACTCACTGACACTGTGACATCATACACCTGTTTCTGCGAGGACATGTGTGTGCAGACCAAGACCTTCTGCATATACAACAACAATAAACCCTGGTTCATTCCTAAACTGAAGCAGCTACGTCAGACCAAGGAGGAGGCCTACAGGACTGGTGACTGGACTCTGTACAAGCGGGCCAGAAACATGCTGACGAAGGAGATCAGGCTTGCTAAGAGGAGCTACAGTGTGAAGTTACAAAAAAACTTCTCAGCTAACAACTCTGCTTCTGTCTGGAGAGGCCTACGGAATATCACCAACTACAGGAGACCATCCCCCCACCCTGCGGAAAACCTCCAGCTGGCTAATGACCTAAACAGCTTTTACTGCAGGTTTGAAAAGAACCTACAGTTCTCACCTCCCACCCACACAAAAGGATTATCTGCAGCCCCAGGAACTCCATCCCTCCTCCACTCTGACCTCCCACCAGCACTAATGATCTGTGAAGAGGAGGTGTGCCGGGTCTTTCAGAGACAAAAGATCAAGAAGGCTGCAGGACCTGATGGTGTGTCTCCGTCCTGCCTGAGAGTCTGCTCCAACGAGTTGGCCCCCATCTTCACCCGGATCTTTAACAGATCACTGGAGCTGCGTGAAGTGCCTTCCTGCTTCAAACGCTCCATCATCATTCCAGTTCCCAAGAAACCCTCTATTACAGGATTAAACGACTACAGACCTGTTGCCCTGACCTCTGTGGTCATGAAATCCTTGGAGAGATTGGTGCTGAGCCACCTGAAGGTCATCACAGGCCCCCTGATGGACCCACTGCAGTTTGCCTACCGGTCAAACAGGTCAGTGGATGATGCAGTGAATATGGGACTACATTACATCCTGCAACACCTCGACTCCCCAGGGACGTACGCCAGGATCCTGTTTGTCGACTTCAGCTCAGCGTTCAACACCATCATCCCAGGCATTCTTCATCAGAAACTCCTCCAGCTCAAGGTGCCCCCCTCCACCTGCCAGTGGATCCCCAGCTTTCTGACTGACAGGTGGCAACAGGTGAAGCTAGGGAGATTTACATCCAGCTCCCGAAAAATTAGTACTGGCGCCCCCCAAGGATGTGTCCTTTCCCCACTGCTCTTCTCCCTCTACTCCAACGACTGCACCTCAGAGGACCCTTCGGTGAAGCTCCTGAAGTTTGCGGACGACACCACAGTCATCAGTTTGATCCGGGATGATGATGAGTCTGCATACAGGCGGGAGGTGGAGCAGCTGATCCTCTGGTGCAGCCAGAACCATCTTGAACTTAACCCAGCCAAAACGGTGGAGATGACTGTGGATTTCAGGCGACACCCCCCTTCATTCCCCCCACTCACCATCCTCAACAGCACAGTGTCCACTGTGGACTCCTTCAAGTTTCTGGGTACCACAATCTCCCGGAACCTGAAATGGTCCTCCCATATTGACACTGTCCGGAAAAAGGCCCAGCAGAGGTTGTTTTTTCTGCGTCAGCTCAAGAAGTTTGATTTGCCTCAGGAGCTGCTGGTTGTCTTCTACACCGCCATCATCCAATCTGTCCTCTGCTTTTCCATCACTGTCTGGTTTGGATCTGCCACTAAACAGGACAAGACCAGACTGCAGCGGATCATTAAGTCTGCGGAGAGGATCATTGGTACCGACCTACCCTCCATTGAGAACTTATATCGGTCCATAACCAGGAAACGGGCGGGAAACATCTGTGCTGACCCATCACACCCCGGCCACAAACTGTTTGAACTTCTATCTTCTGGCCGTCGTTACAGATCACTGAAGGTCAAAACCACCCATCACAGGAACAGTTTCTTTCCTCAAGCCATCACTCTGATGAACTCCTAACATTCACCTAGTCCTACCTGTTGCTGTACTCATGACTTTTCATCCATTATTACATTGCACATAACTCTCACACTGCTTTTTACTTCATTCACATTATATCACTGAATCTGAGTCCACATTGAAATACTGTGTGATTGTATATTTTTTCATATATTTCTGCAAAGTGTGGTTAGTCCGAGTAAATAACTGCATATATTCCTGTATATATTTGCATTCTTTTATAGAAACGTGGACAGACTGTAATTTACTGTACATACTCTGGTTGTCATTGAATCCTTATTTAAATCCTTCACCTGAACAACGAGAGCAAGTTTTTAGCCAAAGTCAAATTCCTTGTATGTGTTGTGCATACTTGGCCAATAAAGCTGATTCTGATTCTGATTCTGATTCTGATTCTGAAAAGAAACGGGTTACAAATGATTTCAAATGCACAAATATGGTGTTAAGATTGTGCTATAATTCAACTCAAAAGACTAGAAGTAGTTACACATGAAATTATTTCTTGAGAGGTTTACGGGTACATAAAGTTGTTCTCATCAATAACTAAATATACTGTAATTTCTCAGTCCATTAGACTCAGTCCGTTATCATGAGAATATACCAACTCCAAACATGAACAACAACAAAAACCAAGTAGTCCATAACAATATCCCTACAAATCTTGGCCTGCAAAAGAAAAAAAAATGAAAGAGTCTAGATCACCATAAGCAACTAGACGTTAATGTCTTTAAAATAATGAAAAAAAAGACCCTGACCTCAGGAAAAATTGCAGTTCATAAAGTAAGAGGAAAAAGGCTCTCTCACCGGCTGGCAGCTTCGTCACCCCTGGAGCGTTTTGACAGCTCAGCTCAACATAAATAAATGCAATAATACTGTGAAACTTAGACATATATAGGGCCACAATCAGCAAATGACGTTTTCTAGATTATGTAGCAGAGTCAATAAAAAGCATTCCTGCTTGGCTTACCAAGTGGGTTGACTTTCTTGGTGACACAAGCAGAGTGCTGGACTCTACAGCTGGAGGTTGTGGGTTCGAACCCCCAGTTGGACTTAACTACCCTACCCCTTGGCAACAATTACACTTTAAGATAAGATAAGATAAGATAAGATAAGATAAGCCTTTATTAGTCCCACAACGGGGAAATTCCAGGATTGCAACAGCACAGGGATAGCAACACTCAGAGCAACAATCAGAAGGCAAGAAAAAAAACAAGCAAGCAAGAGCAGCTAATAAACATATGTACGTATTACTATAAAATATATATATATACACACACACACAGACACACAGTGCAGAGCATTGTAGCTGGATGGAATAAATATATGAATATATGAACACACAGTGCAGAGCATTGTAGCTAGATGGAATAAATATGTAAATATATAAACACCCACAGTACGGAGCATTGCAGCTAGGTGGAATAAATATGCAAGTATATAAACACACACAGTGCGGAGCAATGTAGCTAGATGGAATAATATGTAGATATATAAATATATAAACACCCACAGTACGGAGCATTGTAGCTAGATGGAATAAATATGCAAATATATAAACACACACAGTGCAGAGCATTGTTGCTAGATGGAATGAAACAGCATAACCGTCTACTTAGTTATCCTACATGGTATGATTATGTGCCCATACATATTCTCACCCTCCATAGCGACCGGTATGTTCCTAGTTGTATGCCGGAGAGGACCATTGTGTAAGTCTATTGCATCTTTTGATATCTTTTAATATTTTATTATGATAATTAGGCCTATTTTTTTATGTGTTTATAATTTGATTCATAAAGTGCAATTTATCAACATACTGTAGGTATGTTGATGCATTGCACTTTATGAAGCACTTCAAGTGGCAGTGCTACAATATTAAAACCACATCTCAGTGTTTACATCGTCTATGAACGTCAAACAAACATAACGTTTAGAATCTGCACTTTGGGTTTTACCTTCCATTTCACTTTCCATTTTTACTTATTTTTGCCACTCCAAATGTACACCAAACGTGATGAAAATAGTCGGAAAAACATGACGGAAATTGTTTATTATAATTCTTGTTTTACTTGCCCCATCAACACAATTTAAAAACTGGGAAAGAGTTTAGAATCTGCACGAGGTCAAGGACCACCTCTGGTAAAAATTTCATACAAATCCATCCACTAGTTTTGGAGAAATCTTGCTGACAAACTATGAGAAGAAAAGAGCCTTGGCGGAGGTATGCATTTTTGGATCATCACCAAAATATTATGGGTTCCTCTCTAGCCCAAGGACCACCGCTGGAGAAAATTTAATCCAAATCCATTCAGCAGTTTTTGTGTAATCCTGCTGCACAAATAAAAACAAGGTCCTTGGTGAAGGTGTGCGCTCTCAGCTTTTCACCAAAATTTAATGGGTTCATCCTTGGCCCAAGGGCTACCTCTGGTGAAATTTTCATCAAAATTCATTGAGAAGTTTTTGCATAATCTTGCTAAAAGACAGACCACCCCAATTAAGATAAGGTAAGATAAGCCTTTATTAGTCCCATAATGGGGGAATTCTAGGATTGCAAGAACACAGGGATAGCAACACTCAGAGCAATAATTTAGAAGATAAGAAAATAAGAGCAGTGAATATACATATGTACACATAAATATATAAATATATATACACAGTGCGGAGCATTGTAGCTAGATGGAATAAACAGCATAACCGTCTATTTAGTTATCCTACATGGAATGAATATGTACCCTTACATATTGTCACCCTCCATAGCGACTGATTTTGTCCTAGTTGTATACTGGAGGGGACCATTTGTGTAAGTCTGTTGCGTCTTTTGCATTCAATACTATTAGGTCGTCACGTTTTTTTTTTGCTATCTCTGCAAGCAGCCCTGCTTAGGTTATACAGTCTAACAGCCGTAGGTAGGAAGGACCTGCGAAACCTCTCGGTCGCAGATGATGTAGTGTACTGCTAAATGAGCTCCTCAGTGCATTCAGTATGTCCTGCATGGGGTGGGACTCAGACTCCAACAGAGATGACAGTTTAGCCACCATCCTTCTCTCCCCTAATTCCTCCACTGGGTCAAGGTGTTGCCCCAGGACAGAGCTAGCTTTCTTGATCAGTTTGTTCAGTCTCTTCCTATCAGCTGCTGTAATGCCGTTGCCCCAACAGACCACTCCAAAAGTGATGGCTGATTCCACCACCATGTCATAGAATGTCTTCAAGAGCACCCCTTGTATACCAAAAGACCTGAGCCTCCTCAGTAGGAACAGCCTGCGCTGTCCCTTCTTGTAGAGTGTGTTGGTATTGTGTGACCAGTCTAGTTAATTGTTCAGATGAACACCCAGATACTTGTAGGATGTCACCATCTCAATGTCTGTTCCCTGGATGTATTACATTAACTCCTTGGTGGAGTTAATTCAGTAATTCTTGTTTATATCCCTCAACACTGCTGATATCATGGGGGGGGGGGTGTTATATATTTGCCTAGGGGGTATAATTTGGCCTCAGGGATATACAGTGGTATGAAAATGTGTTTGCCCCCTTCCTGGTGTCTCATTTTTTTGAATGTTTGTCACACTTAAATGTTTCAGATCATCAAACACATTTAAATATTAGACAAAGGTAACGCAAGTAAACACAAAATGCAGTTTTTAATTGAAGGTGGTGATTATTAAGGGGGAAAAATCCAAACCTGCATGGTGTAAAAGTGATTGCCCCCTAAACCTGATAACTGGTTGGACCACCCTTAGCAGCAACAACTGCATTTAAGCGTTTGTGATAACTTACAATGAGTTTTTTTTACAGCGCTGTGGAGGGATTTTGGCCCACTCATCTTTGCAGAATTGTTGTAGTTCAGTCACATTGGAGGGTATTTGAGCATGAACCACCTTTTAAGGTCATGCCACAGCATCTCAATCGGATTCAGGTCAGGACTTTGACTAAGCCACTCCAACGTCTTCATTTTGTTTTTCTTAAGCTATTCAGAGGTGTACTTGCTGGTGTGTTTTGGATCATTGTCCTGCTGTAGAACCCAAGTGTGCTTCAGCTTGAGGTCACAAACAGATGGCTGGACATTCTCCTTCAGGATTTGTTTGTAGACAGCAGAGTTCATGGTTCCATTTACCACAGCAAGTCTTCTAGGTCCTGAAGCAGCAAAACAGCCCCAGACCATCACATTACCACCACCATATTTTTCTGTTGGTATGGCTTGCTACCGGATAACCATGAAAACCGGTACGACCTGTCTCATGGGTCAGGCCGTCAGCGACTCAGCCGGCAACCCCACCCTTCTGAGGGCGTGAAGGGTGAAACTGGGCATCCTGGCAGAACTAAAAAAAATATCTGTCACAGGTCTGTGGTGGACCACTCCCAGTTACACAGGGTGAGACTGGACATCCTGGCAGATAAGCACATCTGTCGCAAGGTCTGAGGTGGACTTTTGCCAGTCGGTGCATTGTGACATGCACTACACAAAGAGCAGAGATAAACAAACCTATCATCTGGTCAGCCACTGCAACAGATACTGGAGTCAGTTTGTGTTGGCCTGTCCTTGTGACTTGAGAATTCCTCTTTCTGCCAAGAATGTGCCGCTAGTCCAGCAAAAGCTAGCAGTACTCAAATACTTTGCAAGCAGTTTCATGAAATAGTCAGTCAGAAAGCAACTCATATCGGCTCGGACGTCGCCCAGGTTTACAGGGTCGGAGTTCCTGGTGGTGGAGGGCGGGGGACAGAGCTGCGTGGAGGAATCTCATCGGACCTAAGTCAGACAGTCATTGTCGCCTGCGAAAGACTGCTGTGATGGGAATGGGACACACACCTTAAAAAAGTTCAGCTTTTGTCTCGTCAGTCCATAGAGTATTTTCACAAAAGTCTTGGGGATCATCAAGATGTTTTCTGGCAAAACTGAGACGAGCCTTTATGTTCTTTTTACTCAGCTGTAGTTTTTGTCTTGGAACTCTGCCATACAGGCCATTTTTGCCCAGTCTCTTTCTTATGGTGGAATCATGAACACTGACCTTAACTGAGGCAAGTCAAGTCTGCAGTTCTTTGGATGTTGTTGTGGGGTCTTTGTGACCTCTTGGATGAGTCGTTGTTGTGCTCTTGTGGTAATTTTTGTTGGCCAGCCACTCCTGGGAAGGTTCACCACTTTTCCATGTTTTTGCCATTTGTGGATAATGGCTCTCACTGTGGTTTGCTGGAGTCCCAAAGCTTTAGAAATGGCTTTATAACCATTTCCAGAATGATAGATCTCAGTTTCTTTGTTTCTCATTTGTTCCTGAATTTCTTTGGATCAGAGCATGATGTCTAGCTTTTGAGGATCTTTTGGTCTACTTCACTTTGTCAGGCATGTCCTATTTAAGTTATTTCTTGAAACTGGGCATCCTTGCAGAACTAAAAACAATATCTGCCACTGGTCTGTGGTGGACCACTCCCAGTTACACTGGGTGAGACTGGACATCCTGGCAGATAAACACATCTGTCGCAAGGTCTGTGGTGGACTGTGTCAGTCGGTGCATCGTGACATACACTACACAAAGAGCAGAAATAAACCTATCATCTGAACCTGAACCTCATCTGGCCAGTCACTGCAACAGATACTGGAGTCAGTTTGTCTTGCCTTGTCCTTGCCACTGGTAATACCCTTCTCTGCCAAGAGTGTGCTGCTAGTCCAGCAAAAGCTAGCGGTACTCAAATACTTTGCAAGCAGTTTCATGAAATGGTCCGTCAGAAAGCAACTCATACTAGCTCGGACATCGCCCGGGCAAACAAGGTCCGCGCTGATCTGTTCACACTCCGACAGACAGCGAAAAGTAAGCTAGGAGCAGGAAGACAGTAGAAGAGGAAAACAGCAGCCTTGTGTGTAGCAGAATGGGATGTACGCACTCTGTTGGACAGAACAACATCACAGCGCCCAGAAAGACAGACCGCATTTGTGGCCCTTGAAATGAATAGGTACAATGTAGACATCGCTGCACTTAATGAAACAAGATTGCCTGGATATGACAGCTTGGAAGACCATGGGTACATCTTCTTTTTGAGTGTGAAATCAACTCAAGATAGGAGAGAAGCAGGAGTGGGCTTTGCAGTTAGAAAGGAGATAGCAGCAATGCTTGATGAGGAACCGGTGTCAATCAATGACGGGATAATGACGATGAGACTCCCACTACAGCGGAAGGTGTATGCCACACTCATCAGTGTCTGTGCACCAACAATGACCAACACAGAGGAGGCAAAGGACGTGTTCTACAGTGATTTACGTGAGACTATCAGGTGTGTACCGACTGATGACAGGCTGACACTCTTTGGAGATTTTAATGCCAGAGTTGGTTCCGACACTGAGAAATGGAAAGGAGTGCTAGGCAGTCATGGAGTTGGCAAATGCAATGCTAATGGAGAACTTCTACTTGCACTATGCTCAGAGTACAACCTTGTGATAACCAACACTCTATTTAAGCACAAGGGCACACAAAAGGAGACCTGGATGAATCTAAGATTCAAGCACTGGCACTTGTTAGACTACATCATAGTCAGGCAGAGAGACATAAGGGATGTATTGGACACCAGAGCAATGAGAGGTGCAGACTGTGGTACCGATCATGTTATGCTGAGATCTAGATTAAGGATTTGCAGACGAAAACAGCACCGCAGGACGGGTGCAAAGCCACCATGGAAGCTAAACACTAGTGTACTGAAAGGTCAAAAGAATCTGGAAGAACTTACACAGGAAATGGACGGAAACTTGAAAGACTGGGACAGCAACAAGTCAGAGAATGACATGGAGGAGAAATGGGCAACACTGAAGGATACGGTGTATCAGACTGCGAGTGATGTATTAGGCCACCCTGAGAGGAAACATCAAGATTGGTTTGATGAGCATCTGAAGAAACTACGAGAAGTGAGGAATGCAGCTAGGCAGGAAAATCTACAGTGTAACACAAGGTTGAAGAAGAAGAAATACTCAGAGGCTCAGAGTGAGCTACAGAAGTCCACCAGAGAGATGAAATCCAACTGGTGGGATGGAAAAGCGGAGGAACTTCAAACTGCAGCAGACAGAAAGGACATGAAAACATTCTTCACAGGTTTGAGAGAAATTGACGGTCCTAAACCAAGAGGATTGATCCAACTAAAGTCTATGGATGGTGAAACAGTTTTGCAGGAGAAAGACAAGATCCTGGACAGATTTGCAGACCACTTTGACCAACTACTAAACAACCCTGGACATCTCACTGAAGAGGCTAAAGAAGCTCTAGTGCAGCGACCAGCTGTATCAAGTCTGGATGAACCACCAAATCTTGAGGAACTAATGGCAGCTATCAGGCCAACACAAGATGGTAAAGCTCCAGGAAGGAATGAAATTCCAGCAGAAGTGCGGAAATTTGGTGGTGTTCAGCTGACCAACTGCCTGCACAAGCTCATCCAAGACATATGGGATGCCCAGAAAGTACCTCAGGACTGGAAGGATGCAAGTATTGTGCTTTTGTTCAAGAAAGGTGACAGGAAAGATTGTGGAAATTACCGAGGTGTATCACTGCTAGCCACTGTTGGTAAGATTTTCTCACATGTACTACTGAACAGACTCAATGAACACATCTCGCAGAATGTACTACCGGAAACCCAGTGCGGCTTTAGAAGTGGAAAAAGCACAATAGACATGATTTTCTGCTTGAAACAGGTTCAAGAAGAGCTTGCAATACAAGGTTGTTGAAAATTTGTCAGTTACTGTGGATGATTTATTTGACTGTATTACAATAGAAATCTGTCTGGACAATGTGAAGAATATGGTCGTGAGCTGTGTATATAGAACACCTGGATCAAACATTGACTTATTTAAGGACTGGATGGAAAAAATGTATGCAAACCTATCTCATAAAGTTATGTTCATCTGTGGGGATTTCAATATAGATCTTATGAATTCAAAACAACATAGTTTACAGAAGACTTTATCAACACAATGTACAGTATGGGCTTACATCCAACAATTACCAGACCTAGCAGAATCACGTCACACAGTGCTGCACCAATAGATAACATATTCACAATCATGATGGAAAATAATATGAGTGGGCTTTTATTGATTGATATCAGTGACCACCTGCCAATTTTTGTTGTCTATCAGTGTAATTATAGGAAGAAAAAGTATACCAAAAATATTAAATATATACGAATAAGAACCGAAGAATCTATGTATTTACTGGCAAAGGAATTCTTAAGGCAAGACTGGAAGATAGTTTGTGATGAAAATGATATAAATAAAGCATATCATTTTTTTACAAATATTTCAATCATTGTACAATAAAAACTGTCCTACAAAACAATACAGTGACAGACAACAAAACAAAAATATTTCTTGGGTCACCAAGGGGTTACTAAATGCATGTAAAAAGAAGAATACATTATGTAAACAATTCATTAAGTGCAGAACGGTAGAGGCTGAGATCAAATATAAAAAATATTAAAACAAGCTTACTAATATAAGGAGGACTTGTAAGAAAGAATACTACAACAGAATATTAGAGGATTGTGGAGGATACGAATAAGGGTCACCAGTGTGGAGGCAAGGATCAAATAAGTGCAGGCGGACACGGCGAACTGAAGGTTAAAAGGTGCTTTATTCATCCTCCATCACGAGGCTCACCCAGCGCTGTGGCAGCACGCTGGAGTGAGCCCTGCGTCACTTACTTATGAAATTTCTTAAAACAAGTATAATTTAGGACTTCCGGTCTGGACACCATGGTGATAGCAGCTTAACGCTGAAGCTCCCAGACCCAACCCAGGAAAATATCTTGAAAATCAGATTTAACGGATTTTTGGAAGAGTGAAAATCAAAAGACAAAGTCATCATGCCTAAAGGAAAACAGAAGAAATCGACATTTACCAGGCCAGGACACACATCGGTCAAAGAATCTGATCCGGAGGATTTCCCGTTCAGAAGATGAGGAGCTGAATGAAGCTAGCAAAAAGGTTAGCTTAAAAATGGTATTTAAAGAATTAAGACGATTTCGCCGAGAATGCTGGGCCGAATTTTGTGAAATAAAAGAAGAAATAAAAAGGACAAACAGCAGAGTAGACCAGGCCGAGGACCGAATCTTGGAAGCAGAGGAAAGAATAAAAGGGCCGGAAGATACCGTGCTGGATCTACACAATAGACAGTCAAGACTGGAGGCTAAGCTAACCGACCAAGAAGGCAGACTAAGAAGAGACAACATAAGAATTCATGGTCTGAAAGAAGGAGTCGAGGATGGTTTCATCACAATGGTGGCATGCGTGGAATCCTTATTGAGAGAAAAGTTGGATATTCCCCAAACCACCGACTTGAAGATAAAAAGGGCGCACCGTACATTAGCCCCTAGGCCGGTGGCGGAAGCGCCACCAAGATCGGTGGTGGTGAGGTTTTCAAACTCCAAAATAAAGCAAGAGGTTGTAAGACTGGCTTGGCAGAAAAAAGGATTTATGCACCAAGAGAGAAAAGTTTTCGTGGAACACGATTACGCCCCAGAAGTCCTTAAAAAGCGTCGGTAATACAACGACGCTAAAAAGGTACTACGAGAGAAAAAACTGCGCTTCCAGACACCATTTCCGGCGAAGCTGAGGGTTTTCTGCGGTGATGAGACATGTCTCTACAACTCGGCGGAAGAAGCAACCTCGGATATGGTGAGAAGAGGACTCCCGGTAACGGTGTTTAAACCCACAGCAGACCCGATCGAGAGAATGAAGGCCCAAACATGGTCCACACACAGACCCTCAAAATCCACGGGCCAGCAGTGGGAAACCCAGCACCAGGGCTATAAGGAAAAACTGGCCGTTTACAGGAGAGAATAACGATATTTTTAGTCAGTCTGCACATCCAACCCTCCTCCTACAAGGTAACAAACATTAAAGGAGATGCAGAGTCAGCAAGTGGTAAAACATTTCATGGAACAGTCATAATATTAGAAACAAATAAGTCTTTTAAAAAAAAAAAAACTTGTTAAAATAGAAATGTGACAATGAACCACATGATCTCTCTACACTAACAAATACTATATTAACGTGAATGTTTGCTGTGATGGTGGTGGGAGGGTGCACACAATTTCATAGGGTATAGGCATAAAAAAAAAATCATTACAAGTTCGGATTGGGATCTGAAATTCATGTTAAAAACATGGGACAAATTACAGGGGTAAGAGAGGGCCCTCAGCACGTAACGGAATCTGAGGAATTTCCCTCAGAGCCAACACACCATCATGGCTTTTCTAAGGTCACTAAAAAGACCTCAGCTCAGGAAGTTCTTTTGTCAGTTTTTTGTTTTAAAGTTTTATGTACTATGTTCTTAATGTTTTTTATGTTCTTAATGTTCTTTCAGTTTCTGAGCAGCATAAAAGAGGGCCAACACAGTTATACTAAATAAGACTACACAATGGGGAAACAGGGTGTAACCAAAGTAATCTCATATTATGTAAAAGGGATCCTGAATCCAGTTAAAAGATCCAAGATTCTAGGCAAAATGAAAAAAGACAAAGCAGGAATAATATTTTTCAGGAAACCCACCTAACAGACGTAGAGCACACTAAACTCAATAGACAAGGGTTTAAAATGATCTCTTCATCTCCATATAAGTCAGGGAGGAGGAGGGGAGTAGCGACATTGATCTCATCCAAAATTATATTTGAAAAAAAATCAGAACACAAAGATAAAGAAGGGAGATACAGTATGGTACTTGGGCGGCTAGAGGGAGAAGATATCACCCTGCTGAATGTATATGCACCTCCAGGGGCTAACTGGAAATTTTATAAAAATGTATTTGACCTAATGATAACTAAAGCCCAAGGTTTAGTGATATGTGGTGGAGACTTCAGTCTAAGACTGAATCCATACTGGGATGCATTAGGTAATTCTCCACATCAAAATAACACTCAAAGTAGGAAAACTCGGATGCTACTAAAAGAAATGGGAATCTGTGATGTGTGGAGGGAATTCAACCCCAGTGTAAAAGATTATACATTTTACTCAGCACCACATTCATCATACTCAAGGATTGACTATTTTTTTATGTTTAATAGAGACATTGGAAGAGTAAAAACATGTAAAATAGGACTGATGGATCTCTCTGACCACAGTCCGATCTATATGGACTTAAGTATCCAAAAATACACAAATAATACATTTTCTTGGAGGTTAAATTCAAATGTCCTGAAAGGACCACTGAAAGATGAATTGGAATCAGATATTCTCAGATATTTGGAAGAAAATGATAATGGAGAAGTATCCCCTTTAATACTGTGGGACGCATGCAAAGCTATAATAAGGGAAAAGATTATTGCAA
This sequence comes from Pholidichthys leucotaenia, assembly GCA_020510985.1. Classification (NCBI taxonomy): domain Eukaryota; kingdom Metazoa; phylum Chordata; class Actinopteri; order Cichliformes; family Pholidichthyidae; genus Pholidichthys; species Pholidichthys leucotaenia. The sequence continues at coordinate 13,639,442 of CM035847.1, read as the reverse complement.
AACTGGCAATCCAAAAGAAACTGAGACAAGAAAAACTAACCACATTAGAGTCAGAACTTAAGACCCTAGAAAAAGAGCACAAAGACAACACTCATTCTAATGACTCACTCAAAATTAAGGAAATTAAAAAACAAATACATGAACTCTACACAATAGAAATCCAGAAGAAACTTAAATTTCTGAAACAAAAATACTATGAAGCAGGCAGCAAATTGGCAAAATTACTAGCCTATAAATTGAGGAAACAACAAACGGAGAGAGCAATCTACAAAATCAGAGACCCAGTATCAAAGGAAATAAAATTCAGGATATTCTTAAAAGCTTCGAGAACTACTATAAGAACTTGTACTCCCTCAAAAAAACGTAAAAATGCATCCGAAGCATTCCTAAACTCATTACACCATCCCCAACTTACTGAGTCACAAAATAAAACACTACTGTCAGAAATACAACCTAAAGAATTAGAAAAAGCAATTATGAAACTTAAAGCTAACAAATCCCCAGGAGCAGATGGCTATACAGCAGAATGGTACAAAACCTTTAAACAGCAACTATCTCCTCTCCTCCTGAAAACATTTAATTATGTCCTCCACACAGGAGAAATCCCCCCCCCCCCCCACTCCTGGAGAGAAGGGGTCATTGCAGTCATACCTAAACCTGAAAAGGATAAACTAGACTGCTCCAACTACAGACCAATCAGTGTATTAAATCAGGACTATAAGCTTTTTACCACTATCCTTGCCAAAAGGTTAGAAAATATACTGACAGACTGAATTCATTTAGACCAAACAGGTTTTATAAGACAAAGCCAGACACAAGACAACATTAGACGCACTTTACACATAATTCATCAAATAAAAATACGGTGGGGAAAAAAAGTATTTAGTCAGCCACCAATTGTGCAAGTTCTCCCACTTAAAAGATGAGAGAGGTCTCCAATTTTCATCATAGGTATACCTTAACTATGAGAGACAAAATGAGAAAAAAAAATCCAGAAAATCACATTGAAGGATTTTTAATGAATTAATTGGTAAATTCCTCGGTAAAATAAGTATTTGGTCAATAACAAAAGTTCATCTCAATACTTTGTTATATACCCTTTGTTGGCAATGACAGAGGTCAAACGTTTTCTGTAAGTCTTCACAAGGTTTTCACACACTGTTGCTGGTATTTTGGCCCATTCCTCCATGCAGATCTCCTCTAGAGCAGTGATGTTTTGGGGCTGTCGCTGGGCAACACAGACTTTCAACTCCCTCCAAAGATTTTCTATGGGGTTGAGATCTGGAGACTGGCTAGGCCACTCCAGGACCTTGAAATGCTTCTTACGAAGCCACTCCTTCATTGCCTGGGCGGTGTGTTTGGGATCATTGTCATGCTGAAAGACCCAGCCACGTTTCATCTTCAAAGCCCTTGCTGATGGAAGGAGGTTTTCACTCAAAATCTCATGATACATGGCTCCATTCATTCTTTCCTTTACACGGATCAGTCGTCCTGATCCCTTTGCAGAAAAATAGCCCCAAAGTATAATGTTTTCACCCCTATGCTTCACAGTAGGTATGGTGTTCTTTCTCCTTCAAACACGACAAGTTGAGTTTTTGGCAAAATGTTCTATTTTGGTTTCATCTGACCATATGACATTCTCCCAATCCTCTTCTGGATCATCCAAATGCTCTCTAGCAAACTTCAGACGGGCCTGGACATGTACTGGCTTAAGCAGGGGGACACGTCTGGCACTGCAGGATTTGAGTCCCTGGTGGCGTAGTGTGTTACTGATGTAGCCTTTGTTACTTTGGTCCCAGCTCTCTGCAGGTCATTCACTAGGTCCCCCCGTGTGGTTCTGCGATTTTTGCTCACCGTTCTCGTGATCATTTTGACCTCACGGGGTGAGATCTTGCGTGGAGCCCCAGATCAAGGGAGATTATCAGTGGTCTTGTATGTCTTCCATTTTCTAATAATTGCTCCCACAGTTGATTTCTTCACACCAAGCTGTTTACCTATTGCAGATTCAGTCTTCCCAGCCTGGTGCAGGTCTACAACTTTGTTTCTGGTGTCCTTTGACAGCTCTTTGGTCTTGGCCATAGTGGAGTTTGGAGTCTGACTGTTTGAGGTTGTGGACAGGTGTCTTTTATACTGATAACGAGTTCAAACAGGTGCCATTAATACAGGTAACGAGTGGAGGACAGAGGAGCTTCTTAAAGAAGTTGTTACAGGTCTGTGAGAGCCAAAAATCTTGCTTGTTTGTAGGTGACCAAATACTTATTTTACCAAGGAATTTACCAATTCATTCATTAAAAATCCTTCAATGTGATTTTCTGGATTTTTTTTCTCATTTTGTCTCTCATAGTTGAGGTATACCTATGATGAAAATTCGAGACTTCTCTCGTCTTTTAAGTGGGAGAACTTGCACAATTGGTGGCTGACTAAATACTTTTTTTGCCCCACTGTATATAACTTAAGTGCGGCCATATTGGGATTAGATGCTGAAAAAGCATTTGATTCGGTTGACTGGTCTTTCCTATATAGAATCTTATCCAGTTTCAGTTTTCATAACAACTTCCTTAGAACTATCCAGGCATTATATAAAAAACCAACAGCTAAAATAAGGATTAACGGTAAATTATCATCTTTTGAGCTGGAAAGAGGATGTCGTCAGGGCTGCACCTTGTCTCCACTGCTCTTTGCAATCTTAATAGAACCTCTGAGCCAGTGGATAAGACAGAATCAAAAAATTCAAGGTATTACACTTGGTCAGAAGGAACATAAAATAGCACTCTTTGCTGATGGCATTTTAATATAACTGGGGCAGCCGGACACCTCTTTTCCAGAACTAATCTCAGTTTTTTCAGAGTATGGAGATTTATCGGGGTACGAACTAAACGTGCATAAAACCCAAGTTTTAACATTCAACTATCACCTAAATCATATTTACTAAGCAAACTCAAAACTAACTGGGAGATGTAATCTATGAAATATCTGGGGGTCAATATCCCGAAACAACTCAACAAAATTATAACACTAAACTATGATCCACTGGTAGCAAAAATAAAATCTGATCTAGCAAGATGGAATATGATACCATTCGTGGGTACTGCACAAAGAATTGAAGCAGTCAAAATGAATATACTTCCACGTCTTCTATACCTTTTCCAAACAATACCGGTAGAACCTCCCAAAAAAACATGGCAAGAACTGGACAGAAGGATCTCAAGATTCATATGGCAGGGCAAGAGACCTAGAATCAGATATAGAACCTTACAGCTAAACAAAGACAAAGGTGGGCTTGCGCTGCCAAATATCAGGAACTATTTTAAAGCCGCACAAATCAAAACTTTAGTAGAGATATGTAACCCAGTCTACACTGCACAATGGAAGGAGATGGAATGCCAAATAACAAGAGACATCCCCCTACAGGCGATAATAGGGAACAATGCCTTACCTAAACTTTTGAATAACACTAACCCGTGGATAGAGACCCCGCTAAAAATTTGGTTTAAGATAGTCAAAGAGAATCAAATTAAAGAACTCTATCGATTTCTGCAATGGATTGCCTATGATCAAGACTTTACTCCTAATAAAACAGACACTAGATTTAAAAAGTGGAAAGAGAACGGACTGATAAAATATTACGATTTTTTTAAAGGGCAAATTTTAAGAAGTTTTGAAGATTTGAAAAAACAAGGTCTAATAAATCAAGACCTTTACAGGTTCTTTCAGCTTAGACACCACATAAACAATATACTTAAAAAGGAGGATTTGGAAAGGGACCAGTCAGGTGTTCTGAAGGTCTTCTTAATGGCATATAAAGGGATCCCAGGGATCAGATACGTTTCTAAAATATATCAAGGTCTTCAAGAATTAAAAGGAGACAACACATCATATGGATGTCACCATATCGAGATGGTGACATCCTATAAGTACCTGGGTATTCATCTGAACAATAAACTAGACTGGTCACACAATACTGACGCACTCTACAAGAAGGGACAGTGCAGGCTGTTCCTGCTGAGGAGACTCAGGTCTTTTGGTGTACAAGGGGCGCTGCTGAAGTCATTCTATGACACGGTGGTGGCATCAGCCATCACTTTTGGAGTGGTCTGCTGGGGCAGTGGCATTACTGCAGCCGATAGGAAGAGACTGAACAAACTGATTAAGAAAGCTAGCTCTGTCCTGGGGCAGCGCCTTGATCCGATGGAGGAGATAGGAGAGAGAAGGACGGTGGCTAAACTGTCATCTCTGCTGGAGTCCGAGTTCCACCCTATGCAGGACATACTGGATGCACTGAGGAGCTCATTTAGCAGCAGACTACATCATCCCAGGTGCACAACCGAGAGGTTTCGTAGGTCCTTCCTACCAACGGCTGTCAGACTGTACAACCTAAGCAGGGCTGCTCGCAGAGATAGCAAAAAGACGTAACAAACTAATAGTTTTTTTGAATGCAAAAGATGCAATAGACTTACACAATGGTCCTCTCCGGCATACAACTAGGAACATACCGGTCGCTATGGAGGGTGAGAATATGTATGGGCACATAATCATACCATGTAGGATAACTAAGTAGACGGTTATGCTGTTTCATCCCACCTAGCAACAACGCTCTGCACTGTGTGTGTTTATATATTTACATATTTATTCCATCTAGCTACAATGCTCAGCACTGTGTTTTTATATATCTACATATTATTCCATCTAGCTACATTGCTCTGTACTGTGTGTTTATATACTTGCATATTTATTCCACCTAGCTGCAATGCTCCGTACTGTGGGTGTTTATATATTTACATATTTATTCCATCTAGCTACAATGCTCAGCACTGGGTGTGTTTATATTTATATATCTATATATTTATTCCATCTAGCTACAATGCTCCGCACTGTGTTTTTATATATCTACATATTATTCCATCTAGCTACATTGCTCCGCACTGTGTGTTTATATACTTGCATATTTATTCCACCTAGCTGCAATGCTCCGTACTGTGGGTGTTTATATATTTACATATTTATTCCATCCAGCTACAATGCTCTGCACTGTGTGTCTGTGTGTGTGTGTGTATATATATATTTTATAGTAATATGTACATATGTATATTAGCTGCTCTTGCTTGCTTGTTTTTTTCTTGCCTTCTGATTGTTGCTCTGAGTGTTGCTATCCCTGTGCTGTTGCAATCCTGGAATTTCCCCGTTGTGGGACTAATAAAGGCTTATCTTATCTTATCTTATATATAAAAGAGAGATGGGAAAAAGAGGGGAATTTCACTTTACAACTGGAAATATGGGAAAAGCTAAATAAACAACAATGGAAAAGTACCTCATCCCTGCAGTGGAGAGAATTTGGATGGAAAAATTTGGTAAGATTTTTCAAAACACCTGCACAAAACAAATTTACTCATAAGGGGTTGAATTGTTGGCGCTTGTGTGGTGAAGAGACTGCAAATCATTTTCATGTGTTTTGGCCTTGCCCAGTTATCCACCAATATTGGACCAATGTACGGACAATATTGGGGAAAATATTCAAAATAACAGTTCCCTTTTCTTTTGTAACTTTGTATTTGGGTTTACTACTGGACTCACTGGAAAGACGAGGAGAAAAATACTTATTCAGTGTTTTAATATTGGCAAGTAAAAAAGCCCTAACTAAAAAATGGATGTTGAAGGACTGTCCTACACCTGAAGATTGGATTAACGTGATCCAAGACATTTACTCGATGGAAAAGTTGACATTCTCACTGAGACAGGACATGGATGGGTTCATGAACTTTTGGCAACCCTGGATCGCATATGTGTCTTCCATTCGATCTAATCTTTGACAAATACCATTTCAATAATGGCACCGCTCTTTGTTCCAACGCTACTCAGATGCTCTTTTATTTTTATTTATTTATTTTTATTTTACTTCTTTTTTCTTTTTTGTTTTTTGCTCTTTTGGTTTTTTTTGTTTCTTTAATTTCACTTTTTCTTTAACTTAAAAAAGGGATGTTGTAATAACTATTCTTCCAATGTTGTCAAAAAACAAAAAAAAGGGAACGTGATGAAAATGTAAACAACGCAATGCTGTAATGACGTGTATACCCCTTACAAAAACTTAAATAAAAAAAAAAATTATAATTTTTTTGCCCGGAAATTTATACTTGTTTCAAGCAATTTGATAAGTAAAATTTTCTTGCTCCATTGGCAGAAATTTCTTACTTGAAACCAGATTAAATTGCTTAATACAAGGAAAATTTTTTTATAATAGGTCAGATTTTCTTACAGAAAACTGCACAACAAGAAAAAATGTCTTGTCAGACAAAAAACAAGAATTGTATCCTTGATTTCAGATATATTTTCTTACTAAGAAGTAATTTTTTGCAGTGTGTCTAGTGGATGCAGTCATGTTTGGTGCTGTGTCGGTCACAAGACACTTTACTTTATTGGTTATGGCCCAGTCCTCCATCATGCCCCTTTTGACTTGGGCCAAATTGTCAGCAGTGTGACTTTATGGAAAGTATTGCACTCCCAACACAGATGTACACAACTGCTAATTCTCATTCATGTAGTGAGAGGAAAGAGCCAAGTAAGCCTCCATATTCACAGATGTCCACATGTCAGCTGTTATACTCACTGCCACAGCTTGCTGTACTTCCATTTTCACTCATTCCTGTTCCTCCTCATACTTTTTGGCCACCATTTGTTTGATGGTCTGAAAATTACACCAAGTCAAACCAAAAGCAAATCAATATATTTAAATTAAAGATTAAATAAATTTGATATATCAACTGCTACTTTAGATAATTTCCACACAAACCTTTCTGGTGGGCAAAACATATGAGGGCTGAAGGACCTGAACCAGTTCCCTGAACCCTTCACTCTCCACAATGCTGAGGGGCTGGTAGTCCTTCAGGATGAAATTCAGCAGAGCCTCATCCAGCATCTGCTTCCTGGAAGCTTGATGGTTAAAAATGAAGTAAAGAATAAATTAAGAGGAATCAATTATCAATAAAGCAACTGTAAGTTGTAGAATGGCTGTATTCCTGAGTCTATCCTGGGTGTATCTGGGACTTCATTGTCATGCCTGGCCCTATAATGCCTCAGCATTGAGGAGGTGCTTTTGTTTAAATATGAAAGTTCAGTCGAACAAATGCAACATTTAACCTGCAGAAAATAATATTAATAGTAAACTAAGAGTCACTTTGAAATGAATTTGAATTCAGATAGATCAAGTGGAAACTCTGAGAGGAACAGGATGAAACAGCAAGGAAATTAAAACAAATACCTTATTTTCCGATATGAGATCAAAATGGTCCCACACGGCGGAAACCTTTCTTTTAGCTTGAGGCTGCTCGTGCTCCATAATTCTTGAGGAATTTGCTGATGAACCGTCCTCAACACATCAGATTCTTTGGGCAGATGCATCCCGTTGACAGATGCGCTTCCTTATAAACGCAGTTGGCCACGTAAGTGTCAGTTCGAAACAGTACCTGTTTCGGTCACGCGACTTTCTTAAAGCGATACGCACACCGACACGGGGTTTTGCTCTATGAGCTCGACGCGTGCGACGACGCATCGGTGTTGCCGGACTCATCACTACTTGTTCTCAATCAAGAAGTCACTTAAATAGGGCCTGCCTGACAAAGTGAAGTAGACCCAAAAGATCCTCAAAAGCTCGACATATATGCTGTGATTCAAAGAAATTCAGCAACAAATGAGAAACAAAGTAATTAAAATCTATCAGTATGGAAAAGGTTATAAAGCCATTTATAAAGCTTTGGGACGCCATCAAACCACAGTGAAAGCCATTATCTACAAATGGTGAAAACATGGAACAGTGGTGAACCTTCCCAGAAATGGCCGGCTGACCAAAATTACCCCAAGAGCGCAGTGACGACTCATCCAAGAGGTCACAAAAGACCCCACAACAACAAACAAAGAACTGCAGGCCTCACTTGCTCAGTTAAGGTCAGTGTTCATGACTTCACCATAAGAAAGAGAATGGGCAAAAATGGCCTGCATGGCAGAGTATCAAGCTGAAAACCACTGCTGACCAAAAACAACATAGAGACTAGTCTCATCTTGGCCAGAAAACATCTTGATAATCCACAGGACTTTTGGGAAAATACTCTGTGGGCTGACAAGACAAAAGTTGAACTTTTTGTGTGTCCCATTTTTTGTGTGTCCCATTAAAAGGAACATCATAACAACAGGAAAATGTGGTGGTGGTAGTGTGATGGTCTAGAACTGTTTTGATGCTTCAGGATCTGGGAGACTTGCTGTGGTAAATGGAACCATGAATTCTGCTGTCTACCAAAAAAATCTGAAGGAGAATGTCCGACCATCTGCTGGGATGAGAATCCTCCGCGGAATTCCTCGGATTTGATCATGTCTAGGGTCATTCTCGTGAATAGTCTAAATTCGAGGAGAAAATTTTAGGGGGGGGGGGGTGAGGTCTGTTATGAGCGGCGAGTCGTATTTTCAGTCGGCTGCTCAAATCCCCCACGCAGAACGTGCTACCCAGCAAGATCAGTAATGTAATGTAACAAGGCCACTCACTGGCTTATACTTATTGAAGCAACCAATCGACAATTTTGTTAATCCTTTGTCATATCCCACACATGGAGCGAAATGCAAATGGCGGACAGTTCTATCAACCGAGTTTTCCCAATTTCGTGAAAATGGTGAACCTAAAACTCATGAAAGACAACAAAGCAAGAATTTTAGAAATCGACAAAGGGATAAGGAACAAGTTTCGTTGGGAATGGCTCGAAAAAACTGTGTCATTGACTGTAAAGATCGGTAAAAATACCGAAGTTGTGGTTTAAAAAATGGCTGACTTCATAGCGAAATGCGAAGTACCGGGGAAAGCCCAGTGTGTTTATTGCAACGATTTCTTGAGTTATGGATCTCGTGGTTGTGTTGCCTTAGTTGAGCACTGTTCAAAACAGAAACATCTCAAAATTGTGGCTACAAGGAGATGGAACTACTCGCTCGTGCTGCGTTCAAAACGATCGATGGACACGGTCAAATTCAGATGCCAGTCAATCAAAGTTCATCACAATCGGCCCCGATTACAGCAATTAGTGATCGGAAGACACATTCCGAGGTAAGATTTTTTTCTTGTTATAAGTAATGTACTTGAGAATTTTCGCGTAATGAATTTGTTATGCCTCCTCATGGATCGTCACCTTATCATGGTGGGGGGGTTTGCGTGCCCCAGTGATCCCAGGAGCTATGTTGTCCAGGGGCAGTTTGCCTCTGATAGGGTCTCCCAAGACAAACTGGTCCTGGGTGAAGGGCCAGACTAAGAACGATCCAACAGACTCTCATGATAAATTGTATATCAAGGATTCAGTGTACCCCGCCCGGTATGGGGTTACCGGGGCCCCACTCTGGAGCCAGGCCTGGGGGAGGGGCTCGAAGGCTAGCGTCTGGTGGCCGGGTTTCCACCCATGGCACCCGGCCGGGCTCAGCCCGAAGGAGTTACATGGGTCCGCCCTCCAGTGGGTTCACCACCTGCAGGAGGGATCATGGGGGTCCGGTGCTATGTGGATTAGGTGGCGGTCAAAGGCGGAGACCTTGGCGGACTGATCCCAAGCTTTCTAAACTGGCTTTTGGTACGTGGAATGTCACCTCTCTGGTGGGGAAGGAGCCTGAGCTGGTGTACGAGTTTGAGCGATACCGGCTAGATATAGTCGGCCTCACCTCAACACACAGCTCCGGTTCCGGAACCAGTCTCCTGGAGAGGGGCTGGAGCTTGGCCTTTTCTGGAGTTGCCCCGGGTGAGAGGCGACGAGCAGGGGTGGGTATTCTTGTATCGCCCCACCTTGCTGCCTCTATATTGGAGTTTTCCCCGGTGGACGAAAGGGTTGCTTCCCTACGCCTTCGGGTTGGGAAACGGGTCCTGACCATCATTTGTGCCTATGCACCAAATGATGTTTCAGAGTACCCACCCTTTTTGGAGTCTGTGACTGGGGTGCTGGAGGGTACTCCTCCTGGAGACTCCATTGTCCTACTGGGGGACTTCAATGCGCATGTGGGCAACGACAGTGAAACCTGGAGAGGGGTGATTGGGAGGAACGGCCTGCCCGATTTGAACCCGAGTGGTGTTCAGTTATTGGACTTCTGTGCTAACCACAGTCTGTCCATAACGAATACCATGTTCAAGCATAAGGGTGTCCATATGTGCACCTGGCACCAGGACACCCTAGGTCGCAGGTCGATGATCGATTTTGTTATCGTATCATCAGACCTGCGACCGTATGTCTTGGACACCCGAGTAAAGAGAGGTGCAGAGCTGTCAACTGATCACCACCTGGTGGTGAGCTGGATCCGATGGCAGGGGAGGAAGCCATTCAGACCTGGTAGACCTAAACGTATAGTGAGGGTGTGCTGGGAGCGTCTGGCTGAGGCCCCTGTCCGGGAGGTCTTCAACTCCCACCTCCGGAAGAACTTCAACCACATTCCGAGGGAGTCTGGAGACATGGAGTCTGAATGGGCCATGTTCTCCACCTTGATTGTAGAAGCGGCGGCCCAGAGCTGCGGCCGCAAGGTGGTCGGTGCATCTCGTGGTGGCAACCCCCCGAACCAAGTGGTGGACACCAGTGGTGAGGGGGGCCATTAAGCTGAAGAAGGAGTCCTATCAAGCTTGGTTGGCTTGTGGGACTCCCGAAGCAGCTGAGGTGTACCGGCAGGCCAAGCGGAGTGCAGCTCGGGTGGTTGCTGAAGCAAAAACGCGGGTATGGGAGGAGTTCGGTGAGGCCATGGAACAAGACTTTCGGTCAGCTTCAAAGAGATTCTGGCAAACTGTTCGGCGGCTCAGGAGGGGAAAGCAGCTCCCCGTCCACACTGTGTATGGTGCGGATGGGACACTGTTGACTTCAACCGGGGATATCGTCGGGCGGTGGAAGGAATACTTCGAGGATCTCCTCAATCCCACTGATACGCCTTCCACAGAGGAAGCAGGGTTTGGGGACGAGGGGGATGATTCGCCTATCACAGGGGCTGAGGTCGCCAAGGTGGTTAAAAATCTCCTTGGTGGCCGGGCCCCAGGGGTGGACGAGATTCGCCCTGAGTACCTCAAGGCCCTGGATGTTGTTGGGTTGTCATGGTTGACACGCCTCTGCAACATTGCATGGAGGTCGGGGGCAGTGCCTTTGGCATGGCAAACTGGGGTGGTGGTTCCTCTCTTCAAAAAAGGGGACCGGAGGGTGTGCTCCAACTTTAGAGGGATCACACTCCTCAGCCTCCCTGGGAAGGTCTATGCCAAGGTACTGGAGAGGAGAGTCCGGCCGTTGGTCGAACCTCGGATTCAGGAGGAGCAATGTGGTTTTCGTCCTGGCCGTGGGACATCGGACCAGCTCTTTACCCTCTCGAGAATTCTTGAGGGTTCGTGGGAGTTTGCCCAACCAGTTTACATGTGTTTTGTGGACTTGGAGAATTCATTTGACCGCGTCCCTCGTGGATTTTTGTGGGGGGTGCTTCGGGAGTATGGGGTATCGGGCTTGTTGTTACGAGCTATTCGGTCTCTGTACGACCGTTGTGAGAGTTTAGTTCATATTGCCAACACTCGGTCGGAGTCATTCCCAGTGAGAGTTGGACTCCGCCAGGGCTGCCCTTTGTCACCGATCCTGTTCATAATTTTTATGGACAGGATTTCTAGGCGCAGCCAGGGAATGGAGGGTGTCATGCTTGGTGACCACAGGATCTCATCTCTGTTGTTTGCAGATGATGTTGTCCTGTTGGCTTCATCCAGCAATGACCTACAGCTCTTGCTGGGACGGTTTGCCGCTGAGTGTGAAGCGGCTGGGATGAGAATCAGCACCTCCAAGTCCGAGTCCATGGTCCTCAGCCGGAAAAAGGTGGATTGTCCTCTCCGGGTTGGGGATAGGCTCCTGCCCCAAGTGGAGGAGTTTAAGTATCTTGGGGTCTTGTTCACGAGTGAGGGGAAAATGGAGCGAGAGATCGACAGACGGATTGGAGCAGCATCTGCAGTGATGCGGACTTTGTACCGGTCTGTTGTGGTGAAGAGGGAGCTTAGTTCTAAGGCAAAGCTGTCGATTTACCAGTCAATCTACGTTCCTACTCTCACCTATGGTCACGAGCTTTGGGTAATGACCGAAAGAACGAGATCGCGGATACAAGCGGCTGAAATGAGCTTTCTCTGTAGGATTGCTGGACTCACCCTCAGAGATAGGGTGAGGAGCTCAGTCATCCGGGAGAGGCTCAGAGTAGAACCGCTGCTCCTCCACATTGAAAGGAGTCAGTTGAGGTGGTATGGGCATCTGATTAGGATGCCTCCTGGACGCCTCCCACTTGAGGTGTTTCAGGTACGTCCCACTGGGAGGAGACCCCGGGGCAGACCCAGGACTCGATGGAGAGACTATGTCTCCCAGCTGGTCTGGGAACGCCTTGGTATCCCCTCTGAAGAGCTGGAGCAGGTGGCTGGGGAGAGGGAAGTCTGGGCTTCTCTGCTTGAACTGCTGCCTCCGCGACCCGGACCTCCGGAAAAGCGGTAGAAGATGGATGGATGGATGGAATTTGTTATGAAATAGCATGTGTAAGTTGTGACGTCATGCCTGTTTTGAAACACTAATTGATAATTTGAAACACTAATTAAACATCTTTTAGGTTTTACTTACTTTCTTAGATTATCTTTCAAATATTAAAATTACTAATATGCAACTTTTTTATATTCCTAGTAACACTAACAAATGCACACATTAATAAATCAAAATGTTTGCAGAATGTCAGTATATTTTAATAAATGGGTGATGGACTTGGTGATGGAATTTTGTTAATATTTATAATTTCTTTTACTTGGTTTAATTATTTTGTCTGTTCTAGAACTATGTAAATGTAATTCTGTATCAGTTCTAGGGGCGACAGTTTAGGGGGCGGCTGTGGCGCAGGTGTAGTGTGACCGACTACTGATCGGAGGGTCATGGGTTCGATTCCCACTCTGTCTGAAGTCTGCATGTCAAAGTGTCCTTGAGCAAGACACTGAAACCCCAGTTGCTCCTGGTGGCCAGGCTAGTGCCTGTGTGTGTATGGCAGCTCTGCCGCCATCAGTGTGTGAATGTGTGTGTGAATGGGTGGATAGCAGGATCTGTAAAGCGCTTTGGTCATCCAGAGATGAGAAAAAGCGCTATATAAGTGAACGCCATTTACCATTCTAAACATATTAAATAGTAGTAAAATATAATTTAGTATTATTACATCAACATACCATTCAGATATCATAAATTTACACATGTGATGCAGCAGCAGATTAAAAAGGTAAACTATAAATGCATTTGTACTTACTTCTAACTTTAAATATAAGACCACATTTGAGCATTCTAAAACACCAGACTTCGTTAGCTGTGTCCCCCCACCGAGGCTCCGCCTAGGATCCGGCTTGGGGGACACAGGCCTAACTAAGACCCCCGGCTTAGTTTCCTCTTTTTTTCCCAAACCCCATTCTCATCCCTGCATCTGTTCATGACCTCAAGCTGAAGCGTACTTAGGTTCTGCAACAGGACAGTGATCCAAAATACACCAGCAAGTCCACCTCTGAATGGCTTAAGAAAAACTAGACAAAACAAAGACTTTGGAATGGCCTAGTCAAAGTCCTGACCTGAATCCAATTGAGATGCTGTGGCATGACCTTAAAAAGGCGGTTCTTGCTCCAAAACCCTCTAATTTGGCTGAATTACAACAATTCTACAAAGATGAGTGGGCCAAAATTCCTCCACAGCGCTGTTAAAGACTTGTTGCCAGTTATTGCAAACACTTGATTGCAGTTGTTGCTGTTGAGGGTGGTCCAACCAGTTATTAGGTTTAGGGGGCAATCACTTTTTCACACAGGGTCATGTAGGTTTGGATTGTTTCTCCTTTATAATAACCACCTTCATTTAAAAACTGCATTTTGTTTTTACTCTATCATAGGAACACCACCCCAGCCCTTGTGCTGCGGGCTGGTGTGTGTCCTCCGGCTCTCAGCAGATAGGCAAAGCGTGCAGTCAGATGAGCAGTGAGATTGAGAGGGAGAATTACAGAACCTGTGCGGTATTTATACCCAGTTACAGACAATGCATGAAAGGCATTCACAGCAGCAGGTATGGGCATTTGCATATGAGAGACACACATAACAATAAAGGAGATTGCCTCTGCTCCACAGCTGCAGGACAAAGAGGTTACAAGGCACATCTACATATTGATATCAGTCCCTAGGTCACAGTAAGGACAGGACGCATGAACACAATGCATGAATGGCGCATTAACATCACAGTAGTGAGCCGGAAAAAGCCAGAAGGAACGGGGCTGCCTGTAGACATTAATACACACATTTCACTGTTCTGTTATTTGCTCTAGTTGAGCGCTGTGACTGTCCAGTCTGTTGCATTAGGTTTAGGGGGCAATCACTTTTTCACACAGGGCCATGTAGGTTTGGATTGTTTCTCCTTTATAATAACCACCTTCATTTAAAAACTGCATTTTGTGTTTACTTTTCCAAGTATGTACTAAATTTATAAAAGGAAAAAAAAATGCAAAATTGCACGAAAAACAACCTCGAATTTAAAAGATAGAACAAATTCATGGCAGAAGTTGCAAATTTATGAGGATCTTGGTGAAAATGCCGTGAACACACCCATTCTCCACTTTTCTTCCAAGTTGGGAAGTTAAAAAAGTGTACGCTATCAGTTTTTTCCACGCCAATTTTGAGAGCTGTTGTTGTATTTGATAACGCAGCAAACCTTCCCCATTTTAACATTGCGTGGTACTCTGAGGAATAATGTGATTGAAAGGACCACATTGGAAATAAGTGTTTTACTTTCTTGTCATCCTGGATTTTTTATGACGTTTTATATGTATATTTACATTTCCTGTGTTTGAATAACATATTCAGTGTCATTTTAATAAGGCTGCATATCCACAGGGAAAGAAAAATGCTCTCAATCTTTTTTCCTGAGCACTTTTCATGCGCTTATTAAAAAACACTCTGCCTGGTATCCTGGCAGCTGCCTGACCTGTCGCTCAGAGTGTGCTGGGGATTTCAGATTTGTGACCCGTGCTGGCAAAATGAGTCACTTTGAGGACATTTTCAAAACTGATGTAACGTTATTTCCATAGTCTGTATTGAAAGACCTTCTAAATGATATTTAATTTGTAGGAAGTGCGCAAAAACAGAGGTTGAAAACTTGGGTTTGATCAGTCGGGAGCTACGTCTCCACTCACTGGAAAAAATCACATGAAACTGGTAATAAAATACATGTCCGTCCAAGCTTTGGCTGTTAAATATTGATCATGGTGCACTTTTAAGCCGATTGTGATCGGTTGGTGAGAGAGGTGTGCAGCTGATGAGCACTGCTTTGAAAGCTTTTGAAACTTTTTCAGCTTTCAGCGCCATGAGCACAGCGCTGACTGCTGAGAGCGTTTTTGCACAGAGGGCACCGAGTGCATTAAACGCTAGACTACATAGAAAACGAATAGAAAAGAGTCACCCACAGCGGAAAAAACACATTTGGTGGACACACAACCTCACCACATTCATTGCTCTCTACTAAGCACAGACAGGCTGAACTGTTTTCCCACAAGTCCTTGCGGTTTTTCCGTTGGGTAATGTCACGCGCAAATTCTTAATGTAAACACAGGATGTTATTTAAAATATTTACTAAATTCATTATGAAAACGAAAATTGATAAATTGTTGAGACAAAGGTCAGAAAATCACAAGAGAAATGTAGCTCATTTGCAATATCCATCCATCCATCCATCCATCTTCTACCGCTTTTCCGGAGGTCCGGGTCGCGGAGGCAGCAGTTCAAGCAGAGAAGCCCAGACTTCCCTCTCCCCAGCCACCTGCTCCAGCTCTTCAGAGGGGATACCAAGGCGTTCCCAGACCAGCTGGGAGACATAGTCTCTCCACCGAGTCCTGGGTCTGCCCCGGGGTCTCCTCCCAGTGGGACGTGCCTGAAACACCTCAAGTGGGAGGCGTCCAGGAGGCATCCTAATCAGATGCCCATACCACCTCAACTGACTCCTTTCAATGTGGAGGAGCAGCGGTTCTACTCTGAGCCTCTCCCGGATGACTGAGCTCCTCACCCTATCTCTGAGGGTGAGTCCAGCAATCCTACGGAGAAAGCTCATTTCAGCCGCTTGTATCCGCGATCTCGTTCTTTCGGTCATTACCCAAAGCTCGTGACCATAGGTGAGAGTAGGAACGTAGATTGACTGGTAAATCGAGAGCTTTGCCTTAGAACTCAGCTCCCTCTTCACCACAACAGACCGGTACAACGTCCGCATCACTGCAGATGCTGCTCCAATCCGTCTGTCGATCTCTCGCTCCATTTTCCCCTCACTCGTGAACAAGACCCCAAGATACTTAAACTCCTCCACTTGGGGCAGGAGCCTGTCCCCAACCCGGAGAGGACAATCCACCTTTTTCCGGCTGAGGACCATGGACTCGGACTTGGAGGTGCTGATTCTCATCCCAGCCGCTTCACACTCAGCGGCAAACCGTCCCAGCAAGAGCTGTAGGTCATTGCTGGATGAAGCCAACAGGACAACATCATCTGCAAACAACAGAGATGAGATCCTGTGGTCACCAAGCATGACACCCTCCATTCCCTGGCTGCGCCTAGAAATCCTGTCCATAAAAATTGTGAACAGGACCGGTGACAAAGGGCAGCCCTGGCGGAGTCCAACTCTCACTGGGAATGACTCCGACCGAGTGTTGGCAATGCGAACTAAACTCTCACAACGGTCGTACAGAGACCGAATAGCTCGTAACAACAAGCCCGATACCCCATACTCCCGAAGCACCCCCCACAAAAATCCACGAGGGACGCGGTCAAATGCCTTCTCCAAGTCCACAAAACACATGTAAACTGGTTGGGCAAACTCCCACGAACCCTCAAGAATTCTCGAGAGGGTAAAGAGCTGGTCTGATGTGCCACGGCCAGGACGAAAACCACATTGCTCCTCCTGAATCCGAGGTTCGACCAACGGCCGGACTCTCCTCTCCAGTACCTTGGCATAGACCTTCCCAGGGAGGCTGAGGAGTGTGATCCCTCTAAAGTTGGAGCACACCCTCCGGTCCCCTTTTTTGAAGAGAGGAACCACCACCCCGGTTTGCCATGCCAAAGGCACTGCCCCCGACCTCCACGCAATGTTGCAGAGGCGTGTCAACCATGACAACCCAACAACATCCAGGGCCTTGAGGTACTCGGGGCGAATCTCGTCCACCCCCGGGGCCCGGCCACCAAGGAGATTTTTAACCACCTTGGCGACCTCAGCCCCTGTGATAGGCGAGTCATCCCCCTCGTCCCCAAACCCTGCTTCCTCTGTGGAAGGCGTATCAGTGGGATTGAGGAGATCCTCGAAGTATTCCTTCCACCGCCCGACGATATCCCCAGTTGAAGTCAACAGTGTCCCATCCGCACCATACACAGTGTGGACGGGGAGCTGCTTTCCCCTCCTGAGCCGCCGAACAGTTTGCCAGAATCTCTTTGAAGCCGACCGAAAGTCTTGTTCCATGGCCTCACCGAACTCCTCCCATACCCGGGTTTTTGCTTCAGCAACCACCCGAGCTGCACTCCGCTTGGCCTGCCGGTACACCTCAGCTGCTTCGGGAGTCCCACAAGCCAACCAAGCTTGATAGGACTCCTTCTTCAGCTTAATGGCCCCCCTCACCACTGGTGTCCACCACTTGGTTCGGGGGTTGCCACCACGAGATGCACCGACCACCTTGCGGCCGCAGCTCTGGGCTGCCGCTTCAACAACAGAGGTGGAGAACATGGCCCATTCAGACTCCATGTCTCCAGACTCCCTCGGAATGTGGTTGAAGTTCTTCCGGAGGTGGGAGTTGAAGACCTCCCGGACAGGGGCCTCAGCCAGACGCTCCCAGCACACCCTCACTATACGTTTGGGTCTACCAGGTCTGAATGGCTTCCTCCCCTGCCATCGGATCCAACTCACCACCAGGTGGTGATCAGTTGACAGCTCTGCACCTCTCTTTACTCGGGTGTCCAAGACATACGGTCGCAGGTCTGATGATACGATAACAAAATCGATCATCGACCTGCGGCCTAGGGTGTCCTGGTGCCAGGTGCACATATGGACACCCTTATGCTTGAACATGGTGTTCGTTATAGACAGACTGTGGTTAGCACAGAAGTCCAATAACTGAACACCACTCGGGTTCAGATCGGGCAGGCCGTTCCTCCCAATCACCCCCCTCCAGGTTTCACTGTCGTTGCCCACGTGCGCATTGAAGTCCCCCAGTAGGACAATGGAGTCTCCAGGAGGAGCACCCTCCAGCACCCCAGTCACAGACTCCAAAAAGGGTGGGTACTCTGAAACATCATTTGGTGCATAGGCACAAATGATGGTCAGGACCCGTTTCCCAACCCGAAGGCGCAGGGAAGCAACCCTTTCGTCCACCGGGGAAAACTCCAATATAGAGGCAGCAAGGTGGGGCGATACAAGAATACCTACCCCTGCTCGTCGCCTCTCGCCCGGGGCAACTCCAGAAAAGGCCAAGCTCCAGCCCCTCTCCAGGAGACTGGTTCCGGAACCGGAGCTGTGTGTTGAGGTGAGGCCAACTATATCTAGCCGGTATCGCTCAATCTCGTACACCAGCTCAGGCTCCTTCCCCACCAGAGAGGTGACATTCCACGTACCAAAAGCCAGTTTAGAAAGCTTGGGATCAGTCCGCCAAGGTCTCCGCCTTTGACTGCCACCTAATCCACATAGCACCGGACTTCCATGATCCCTCCTGCAGGTGGTGAACCTACTGGAGGGCGGACCCATGTAACTCCTTCGGGCTGAGCCCGGCCGGGTCCCATGGGTGGAAACCCGGCCACCAGACGCTAGCCTTCGAGCCCCTCCCCCAGGCCTGGCTCCAGGGTGGGGCCCCGGTAACCCCATACCGGGCGGGGTACACTGAATCCTTGATATACAATTTATCATGAGAGTCTGTTGGATCGTTCTTCGTCTGGCCCTTCACCCAGGACCAGTTTGTCTTGGGAGACCCTATCAGAGGCAAATTGCCCCGGACAACATAGCTCCTGGGACTTTTTTTTTTTTTTTTTTTTTTTTTTTTTTCATTTGCAATAATGAAAAAAAAATTAAGGAAAACAATGACAGAAAATTATTGAGGCAAAAATACAAAGATGGAAGAAAGAGATGCCAGTTTGACGCAAAAGTCACAAATTCAAGAAAAAATTTCAATCTATGAGCAAAAATTTTTCACCACGTTTCAAATTTCATGAAGTTTCGTAAATGGTCTATAATTAAAAAAAGAATAAAAATAGTCAAGAAAAAAAATATATATATAAGATAATATACGAGAACTCTCCAAATTCACATAAAAAAATGTCCACATTTTCAATGAAAAAAAATCTCTAATTTAGGTATTAGAATAGCCTGGAACTGTACACAAGTCAGTGTAGGTTATTATATATTATCACTGTCAGGCATTTTCTTGCTTGCTCACGGATAACAATGACAATTGGTACTACCTGTCTGATGGGTCGGGCCGTCAGTGACTCAACTGGCATCCCCGCCCTTCCAAGGGCGTGGAGGGTGAAACAGGGCATCCTGGCAGAACTACAAACAATATCTGCCACAGGTCTGTGGTGGACCACTCCCACTTACACAGGGTGAGACTGGACATCCTGGCAGATAAACACATCTGTCGCAAGGTCTGAGGTGGACTGTGCCAGTCGGTGCATTGTGACATGCACTACACGAAGAGCAGAGATAACCAAACCTATCGTCTGGTCAGTCACTGTAACAGATACTGGAGTCAGTTTGTCTTGGCTTGTCCTTGCCACTGATAATACCTTATCTGCCAAGAATGTGCTACTAGTCCAGCAAAAGCTAGCAGTACTCAAATACTTTGCAAGCAGTTTCATGAAATGGTCGGTCAGAAAGCAACTCATACCAGCTCAGGCATCGCCCGGGCTAACAAGGTCCACGCTGATTTTTTTCACACTCCGACAGACAGCGAAAAGTAAGTTGGGAGCAGGAAGACAAAAGAAGAGGAAAACAGCAGCCTTGTGTGTAGCAGAATGGAATGTACACACTGTGTTGGACAGAACAACATCACAGCGCCCAGAAAGACGGACCGCGCTTGTGGCCCTGGAAATAAACAGGTACAATGTAGACATAGCTGCACTTAGTGAAACAAGATTGCCTGGATATGACAGCTTGGAAGACCATGGGTACATGTTCTTTTGGAGTGGGAGATCAACTCAAGAAGTAGGAGTGGGCTTTGCAGTTAGAAAGGAGATAGCAGCAATGCTTGATGAGGAACCAGTGCCAATCAATGACAGGATAATGACTATGAGACTCCCACTACATCGGAAAATGTATGCCACACTCCTCAGTGTACTGAGGCACTTTTCCATGAGCCCCGCTCAGCCTCGATCTGAGAACACAACTCCGATCGGCACGGCTCCATGGTCCCTCGATTGGTTTTCAACAGTACTGCAGCCCGGCCGCGGGTGGGTGGGATTTCTTAACAGCCAGGCAGCGCCTCACTCTCGTGACGTGTAGTGCGCGCGACCAAATCCTCCACAACAAAGAAAATGGCTGATTACGAGGCGAGGATTTTTATCGTTCTCGCTCTTTGGCTTTTTACGAAAATCAAGGCCATCCAATTTAACCTTTTTAGACGGCATGCATTGAGACGACGTGCATTGAGACAAAGGTATGAGGCAGGGTACAGGAGGCTCTCGGCTGCCGTATTTGAATATGAAGCCGCATCACTGAGGTTAAATGCTCGACACATGAGGGAGCGTCTGTTGGTAAGCTAACGCATGCTAATGGTTGCAAATTTCATTTTATAGTCATGTTATTTTTCGGTACAGCATTTTTATGTCGCCAGGTCATTGTTATTAAATGCATTACGGTGTGTGTGTGTGTGTGTGTGTGTGTGTGTGTGTGTTTCAGTTGGTTGCTTCGTTGCGAAATAATCGCTGCAGCCTGTCGGTGTGGACAGTCGACTGTGCTTCGCAGTGGTGGGAGGATATTGTTCCCCGCTTCTCAAACACGGAGTGGTTGCAGACCTTCCGGATGTCCGAGGAGACTTTTACCTATCTGTGTCACAAATTGCGTCCACGCATGGAGCGTCAAAATACAACCTTCTGCCTATGTGTGCCTGTGAGGAAGAGAGTTGCAATTGCACTGTGGAAGCTTGCTA
Source organism: Pholidichthys leucotaenia (assembly GCA_020510985.1). Lineage (NCBI taxonomy): Eukaryota > Metazoa > Chordata > Actinopteri > Cichliformes > Pholidichthyidae > Pholidichthys > Pholidichthys leucotaenia. The sequence goes on along the minus strand of CM035847.1, from coordinate 13,618,283 downwards.
CCGGATCAGAGTACCGCACTATTGGCCATCTTTTTGGGGTCAGCATCACAACGGTGTGCAGGTGTGTTCAGGATTTTTGTGCAGCAGCAGAGTCATTGCTGGTTCCAGAACAACTACGTTTTCCTGATGAAGCGAGGTTCACTGAAATTTCTGCCTACATGGAGAATCAGTGGGGGCTTCCATTGTGTGTTGGTGCCATCGATGGCTCCCACATACCCATCATAGCACCACCACAATTTCACACCAACTACTTTAATCGTAAAGGTTGGCACTCACTTATCCTTCAAGGTGTTGTTGATGGAAAGGGGTTGTTCTGGAATGTGTTTGCTGGGCTGCCAGGGAGCATGCATGATGCTAGGGTGCTGAGACTGTCTACACTGTGGGATTTGGCCAGTCGGGGAGACCTCTTCCCACCTATCATCAGGAACATTGGTGCGGTACGTGTGGGCTACTACATACTCGGAGACTCTGCATATCCACTGCAAAACTGGCTGTTGAAAGCATTCCATGAGACCGGACGGCTGACTGCAGAACAGCACACGTTCAACCAGACCATCAGTCGAGTACGTGTGGTTGTGGAAAATGGTTTCGGCAGGCTAAAGGGAAGGTGGCGCTGCCTTCTGAAACGGAATGACTGTGACATGAAACTGGTTAAATCTATGGTGTTGACTTGTTGTGCTCTGCATAATCTGTGTGAGAGTCATGGAGAGACGTTTGATGGTGCAGCAGACGTTTGATGGTGTGGTTCATGGTGCATTGGATGATGCAGCAGATGAACCAGTGGTGGCAGCGTCACAGGGAGCAGAGGAGCAGAGTGGCGATGTACGAGATGCTGTGATGCAGTACTTGTGTATCAATAGGTAGAATTCTAATTTCATACACATTGCTGTACATACATATTGAAAAAATCTGTTTTTTGTAAATAAAATGTTGTGCTTTATATATCTACCTGTCCTCTGTTGTTCATAACGCTTATCTCTTAAGGTAGGGGTAATTACATGCAGCAAGACCGCAAAGGCCATGTTCAAAAAATGCCGCTGGACAAGCCACTTTTGCTTATGTGGGAATGCCAATTGAACTATAACTATTGGGTTGCTAAATGTCAGATTGCCAGGTAATGGTCTCCCACTTTTACTAAAAACTTGATTCTTAACAATTTGGAAAAGGTAATACAAATTTGGCAAAACTTCTTTTCAAAAACAGTTGTGGTACTGTGAATTACATGCATACACGCCACACAGACCATGTTCAAAAAATGAAGCTAGAAAAGCCACATTTGCTTAGGTGGGAATGCAAATTGTACTATGAAGCATGTGTTGATAAATTTCATATTCCCATGCAATGGTCTCCCACTTGTACTTACAAAATGATTTGTAAGATTTTTGAAAAGCTAATATCAATTTTCCTCAATTTTTTTCTAATAACTGTTGTGGTACTGTGAATTACAAGCAGAAACACCACACAGACCATGTTCCAAAAATGCGGCTAGACAAGCCACTTTTGCTTAGGTGGGAATGCAAATTGAACTAGAAAGCATGTGTTGATAAATTTCATATTCCCATATAATGGTCTCCCACTTGTACTTACAAAATGATTTCTAATAATTTTGAAAAGCTAATAGAAATTTTCCTCAATTTATTTCGAATAACTGCTGCGGTACTGTGAATTACAAGCAGAAAAACAACACAGACCATGTTCAAAAAATTTAGCTTTACAAAACCACTTTGGAATAGGTGGAAATCCAAGGCTAATCTAAATTTTGCACAACTTGTTTGTAACAACAGTTGTGTTTCAAAAAAATATAGTTGTCTATCCTTCTCAGATGTGTCTGCTGTTATTATTGAAAATCTTTAAATAGATTCCGTTTTCATTTATTAAATTTTGAATGGTGACGCAGCATTCAATTTACCTGTACTTACCTTTATCACTGTCAACTGTAGAAGTTAAAGTGCACATGGAAAACTGCTTAGAACATAAAAAATCTACACGATCGAGTGAAATGGATTAAGCAGTGCAAATTTGTATATAATTTAGCAAAGAAGAATAATCAAAAACCTACTAAGACTTTACATTTTGTTGTGTTGTTATAAATTAAATTAACATTACAATGCTATACACCTGACCTGATGGACAGCAGCATGTGGAGTGAGCAGAGAATGGAATGTGTATGTAATTATTGGCTTTTCTCATATGGTGTCATAACAGATAAACCAGACTTTTGATGCAAACACTACAATTTTATTACAGAAGAAAAATTTGCCAAGAAATAAACTGACTGGTCTTGGGGAGACATGGTTAGACACGCCGATTAAGTGCGTCAACAAGCCGGCCAAATTGGGTCATGAAATCGCGGTTGAGTGTAGCAATCTCAGCGAGCTCTTCCCTTCGTAAGACAGCGTCCTGCTCCAGGGCTTCACGCACATCTGCATGCACATCTGCGGCCACCTGTCGCAAATGATGCATGTATTCCTGGTGGTGTTCTTGGCGCTGTTGATGTTGCTGGTCATGTTGCCGTTCCAACAGCCGCAGCTCATCATCATGCATGTTCACCATGGCTGAGGTAAGTTCAGCGATGGAGTTGTCCCTTTTTCTCTTCACTATATTGAAAGACAGAAAGGCATGGTTGTTAAAGATGGATCAAAACATATATAGAATCACACATTTGAAAGCCTGTGTTCGGATATCACTATACTATGCTTCATTGCTGTATATAAGCTGTACTGTCATGTTGCTGTCCCGCAGTAGAGCGGATTTTGCAACACCCTGGGTGCTGTCATCGGCAGCAGCCCCCCGGCAACCTAAATTAGCCTTCCCAACTAAGCTAAAGTGGTTTTTCTAGCTGCATTTTTTGAACATGGTCTGTGCGGTTATTCTGTATTTACTTTACAGTACACCAACTGTTGTTAAAAAAAAGTTTTGAAAAATTATTATTAAATTTAAAATCCCCTATAGGCTGCAGCCCCCACGCAAACTAAAAAGGGGTAAGATTAAGAAGATGGATGGATGGATGGGTAAATATTGGGTAAATATTCCAATATTTTCTTGTTGTGTGGTCGCAGAAATCTGAATGGGTTAATACAGTCAGCTGGCGCGAAACATTTTAATGAAGCATGTTGATTTCAACGGCAGTTAATGAGCTTTATTTGGTTTTATAAAACAGGAGTTACAACAGCACTTCAGTCACCACACCTAAAATGGAACCGGGTTGTGGACCACAGATAATGGTCGCAGATTATGGCTGCACGGTGGCGCAGTGGTTAGCACTGCGGCAGCACAGTTTACCCTTGGCCGGGGGATTGTGGGGATCGTGGGATCGTGGGTTCGATCCCAGCCCCCGACCAACAGTGATCTGTGTGGAGTTTGCATGTTCTCCCCGTGTTGCGTGGGTTTACTCCGGGATTTCTCCGGTTTCCTCCCACATGCCAAAAACATGCATGTTAGGTTAATTGGCTGTTCTAAATTGTCCCTAGATATCTGTTTCCTATAGGCCCTTAGAATAGAGGGTTAGTATTAATGAAAGCGCTTTGAGTGGTCTTTGTGACTAGAAAAGCGCTATATAAGTGCAGGTTAGTTAGTTAGATAATTTAAGACCAAAGAATCACCTTTTTGTACATATAGAAAGACATTTTAAATTCATTAATATGCACCTATTGGAAATTCCATTAATAAATTTTGTACCCAACTTTTTTCTATTTTAGATTTTTGACCCTGTTGTCCGCTATACCTTTTTTAAAAAAGGGTGGTTATGGTGCCTTACCAGCAGTTGGACGTGATACCCAAGATGATGATAGAGCTGGTGAGGGGCCTGAGATCGGTATCGATTCATCTGGCGCTCCGGGAGACGCAGGACAGTCCAGTGTGGTATGTCCGCTGAGGTGGACCCCGGTGATGTCCGCTAAGGTGGACCCCTGTGATATGAACAGTGATTCTAGAAAGAAAATGCACGCAATAAACCTCATCAGTGCAACATGTACACAAAACTAAAAAGTTTTTAACCAGAATACAATAACTTGCGCATTTTTTTTGCGCGAATACCGAACACAAAGCAAGCGTGAATAAGGAGTTGGCTGCAAAACAATGGGTAGCTAGCTAGCTATTAGCTGGCTAGCAATCCTCAGTAACAACCATTAGTCTACAACCTTACGATGGATTAAAAACATTGAGCTTACAACAGAAAGGATAAATTGGCGAAAACAAGCGCAATATAAAAAAAACAACACTCACCATCCACGGTTTCCAATGATGTGACTGACGCCGTGTCAAGCCCAATGTCTCTGCCATTACTAGCAGGTCTATGTCCATAGATTTCATCCATTTTGTCAAACCACTTCCACTCCTTCCGATTCACTCCACTCCGAGCGTTGTGGTCCTTCACCGCTCGGTAATCGCTTTTCATTTTTTTAAGTTTCTCCCGACACTGTTTGGCAGTACGGATGTGTCCTTTTAATCCCATGTGCTCTGAAACCTGCTGGTATATTTTCTCGTTGCGCGTAGCTCCATCCAGCTCGCGCTGGATGCGATCGTCAGATAAAATAAAAAGAAAAGTGCGCACCTCCTCGTTTGACCAGGGAATACCCTTACTACAAGACATCCTTATAACGAAAATACTATGCCGCCCACTGTGTTTACTCGCTGCTGAACAACTTTACAAATGGCGCTTGTGGAGATTCAGCAGAAAGTCGCTTTTTGTGACGTTACAACCAGACCAATCAGCGGCGAGCAGTCAGTTGACATCACTTCGCGGCCGAGTCGGGCCATGGATGGACCCTGCCCTAGATCAGGTACGAAAATATCCATCCATCCATCCATCTTCTACCGCTTTTCCGGAGGTCCGGGTCGTGGAGGCAGCAGTTCAAGCAGAGAAGCCCAGACTTCCCTCTCCCCAGCCACCTGCTCCAGCTCTTCAGAGGGGATACCAAGGCGTTCCCAGACCAGCTGGGAGACATAGTCTCTCCACCGAGTCCTGGGTCTGCCCCGGGGTCTCCTCCCAGTGGGACGTACCTGAAACACCTCAAGTGGGAGGCGTCCAGGAGGCATCCTAATCAGATGCCCATACCACCTCAACTGACTCCTTTCAATGTGGAGGATCGAAAATAGCGCCTGCTAACCGGTGCTGGAGCTACTGGAAAATGCGCAAATGCGGGGACAATGGGGCGGTGCTGGGGAAAGCGGGGCCCGTGGAAAAGTGCCTCTGTATATGCCCCAACAATGACCAACACAGAGGAGGCAAAGGGCGAGTTCTACAGTGATTTACGTGAGACTATCAGGCATGTACAGACTGATTACAGGCTGATCCTCGTTGGAGATTTTTAATGCCAGATTTGGTTCGAACACTGAGAAATGGAAAGGAGTGCTAGGCAGTTATGGAGTAGGCAAGTGCAAAGCTAATGGAGAACTTCTACTTTCACTATGCTGAGAGGACAACCTTGTGATAACCAGCACTTTATTTAAGCACAAGGACACACACAAGGAGACATGGATGAACCTAAGATCCAAGCACTGGCACTTGTTAGACTACATCATAGTCAGGCAGAGAGACATAAGGGATGTATTGGACACCAGAGCAATCTGATCACGTGATGGTTCACCTCATTCCCACATACAGACAGAGATTGAAGCTCACTAAACCTGTCGTGAGCACTACGAAGAAACGGACCAGTGAAGCTGAGGAGAAGCTGGAAACGTGCATGGAAATATCTGACTGGGGCATGTTTAAATGAGCCACGCATGATCTGGATGAATATACGGACACTGTGAACTCATATATCCACTTTTGTGAAGAGGACATTCTTCCATCACGCACCAGGGTGAGTTACTCTAATGACAAACCCTGGTTCACAGCTAAGCTCAGACAGATCAGGAAGGAGAAGGAAGCAGCGCTGAAAAGTGGAGACAGGGACTGCTACAGGGAGGTTAAATACCGGTTTAACAGAGAGCTGAAGAGAGCTAAATCTGGGTATTCTGAGAGACTCCAGCAGCAGTTCACTGCTAATGATTTGGCTTCTGTGTGGAGAGGACTGAGGCAGATCACCAACTATCGGCCTCAGGCTCCTAAAGGTCAGGATGACAAAGCCCTTTGTCAAAGACTGTCCCAACACTATGCCCGTTTTGACACCTCGTCATCTGTGTCCAACCCCCCCCCCTCCCTCCAGCTCCACAGCCTCCACAATCCCTACTTCATTAAAGGCACCCCCCCCCCCCTCCTCCCCCCCTGCCCTTATCATCAGTGAGCAGGACGTGCTCAAACAGTTCTCCAGACTGAACCCGCGCAAGGCCCCCGGTCCGGACGGCGTGTCTCCCTCCACCCTGAGACTCTGTGCGAAACAGCTGGCTCCTGTCTTCACAGACATTTTTAACTCCTCCCTTAAGCTATGCCACGTGCCGACCTGCCTCAAATCCTCCACCATCATCCCTGTCCCCAAGAAGCCACGGATCACTGGACTTAATGACTACAGACCTGTAGCGCTCACCTCTGTAGTCATGAAGTCCTTTGAGCGCATGGTCCTGCCCCACCTCAAGTCCATCACCACCCCTCTCCTGGACCCGCTGCAGTTTGCCTACCGAGCCAACAGGTCTGTAGACGACGCAGTCAACCTGGCCCTCCACTCCATCCTGCAGCACCTGGACTCCCCGGGAACCTACGCCAGGATCCTGTTTGTGGACTTCAGCTCCGCATTCAACACCATCCGCCCCGCTCTGCTCCGGGACAAGCTGTCCCTGCTCAACGTGCCTGACTCCCTCTGCAGGTGGATCACCGACTTCCTGACGGACCGGAGGCAGCATGTGCGGCTGGGAAAGACTGTCTCAGACTCTACTAGCATCAGCACCGGATCACCCCAGGGCTGTGTACTTTCCCCCCGACTCTTCTCCCTTTATACCAACTCCTGCACCTCCAGCCACCAGTCTGTCAAGTTGATCAAGTTTGCGGATGACACCACCCTCATCGGGCTCATCTCCAATGGCAACGAGTCCGCCTACAGGAGAGAGGTGGCCCAGCTGGCGTCCTGGTGCAACAACAACAACCTGCAGCTGAACGCTCTGAAGACAGTGGAGATGATTGTAGACTTCAGGAAAGTCACAACCCCTCTGCCCCCCCTCACCCTCACAGGCTCTCCCATCACCACTACTGATTCCTTCCGCTTCCTAGGCACTACCATCACCAGGGACCTCAAATGGGAGCCGACCATCAGCTCACTCATCAAAAAAGCCCAGCAGAGGATGTTCTTCCTGCGGCAGCTGAGGAAGCTCAAGCTACCCACCAAGATGTTAGTGCAGTTCTACACAGCCATCATCGAGTCCATCCTCACCACCTCCATAACCGTGTGGTACGCAGGAGCCACTGCCAGAGACAGACTAAGGCTGCAGCGCGTCGTGCGCACTGCTGAGAAGGTGATCGGCTGCAAGCTCCCATCTCTCCAGGATCTGTACATCTCCAGGACCCGGAGGCGTGCTGGCCGGATCATAGCCGATCCCTCACACCCTGGTCACATACTGTTTGCCCCCCTCCCCTCAGGTAGAAGACTTCGGTCCATCCAGACTAAAACCTCCCGTCACATGAACAGCTTCTTCCCCTCTGCCACCAGACTGCTGAACACTAAGTGACTTATTGACTCTCGTGCACTATGTACAACAGCTCAACCAAACTCATGTCAATCATCACTGTTTTCTTCCTGCATTACCAACTGCACTATATGGTTCTCCACAGTATCTGCTGCTCGCTAATATATTTTAACTACTGACCAGTATCACTTACTCTTATTCTACACTTTATTGCATGTATAGTTTATCTCTTTTATTTTATCATGTTTAATGTTGCAGCATTGCACCGAGACAAATTCCAAGTTTGTGTACTACATGAACAATGGCAATAAATCTGATTCTGATTCTGAGCGGTGCGGACTGTGGTACTGATCATGTTATGCTGAAATTTAGATTAAGGATTTGCAGACGAAAACCGCACCGCAGGACGGATGCAAAGCCACTACGGAAGCTAAACACTAGTGCACTGAAAGGCCAAAAGTAGCAGGAAGAGCTTACACAGGAAATGGATGAAAACTTGAAAGACTGGGACAGCAACAAGTTTGAGAATGACATAGAGGAGAAATGGGCAAGACTGAAGGATACAGTGTATCAGACTGCGAGTGATGTATTAGTCCACCCTGAGAGGAAACATCAAGATTGGTTTGGGCATGATGAACATCTGAAGAAACGACTAGTAGCGAGGAATACAGCTAACCAGGAAAACCTACAGTGTGACACAAGGTTGAAGAAGAAGAAGAAATACTCAAAGGCTCAGAGTGAGCTACAGAAGTCCACCAGAGAGATGAAGTCCAACTGGTGGGATGGAAAAGCGGAGGAACTTCAAACTGCAGCAGACAGGAAGGACATGAAAACATTCTTCACAGGTTTGAGAGAAATCTATGGCCCGAAACAAAGAGGATTGATCCAACTAAAGTCTATGGATGGTGAAACGGTTTTGCAGGAGAAAGACAAGATCCTGGACAGATTTGCAGACCACTTTGACCAATTACTAAACAACCCTGGACATCTCACTGAAGAGGCTAAAGAAGCTCTAGTGCAGCGACCAGCTGTATCAGCTAGCCAATTCAGCCTCCAAATCAACATCAAGAAGACAGAGTGCCTTTATCCACCACCAAAGTTCCAGTTATCAACATCACTACCAGAAGAGATCAGCATTGGTACAGAGCCACTCGTCAAGTGCAAGACTTTCAAGTATCTAGGGGGTACCGTTTCAGAGAATGCTAGGCTGGAGGATGAACTATCTCTCAGAATTGGAAGAGCGAGTGCTGTCTTTAGAAACTTGAGGGAGATACTGTGGAACAATCGACATGTGTCTATCTGTGTGAAATGCAAAGTGTACAGAGCGACAGTAGTAGCTACTCTATTGTATGGTGCGGAAACTTGCACTGTTTACAGAGTGCAGGTAAAGAAACTTCACGTGTACATGATGAGACACCTTCGAGCCATAATGAACATCTCATGGAAAGACAAGATAACCAACATAGAAGTGTTGAAACGAGCTGGTCTACCATCAGTGGAGGACATGCTCATACAGATGAACCTGAGATGGCTCGGTCATGTTGAGAGGATGGACCACCAGCGTCTCTCTCTGCAGTTACTCATAGTTATGTGAGGGCAAACGCAATCAGGGTAGACCAAGGCTCAGATTTAAAGACACTGTTAAAAGAAACTTGAAGAAGTTGGATATGTCCACGTTTGTGGAGTGGACTGAACAAAATCACCTGAGGTTGAATGTCAGCAAGACCAGGGAGATGGTGATTGACTTCAGGAAGAGGAAGGCTCCTTCTGAGCCACTGCAGATTAGGGGGGAGGATGTGGGAGTGGTTGAAGACTACAAATATCTGGGTGTCAGGATCAGCAGCGGGTTGGACTGGAGATCCAACACCGATGCTGCGCACAAGAAGGGGATGAGCAGACTCTACTTCCTGAGAAAGCTGAGATCCTTCAACGTGTGCAGCAGGATGCTGGAGCTTTTCTACCAGACTGTTGTCGCCAGCGCCATCTTCTTTGCTGCGGTCTGTTGGGGTAGCAGTATCAGGGCCAGAGATACCAACAGACTTGACAAGATTATCAAGAGGGCTGGCTCTGTAATTGGTCTCAGACCTGAGACCTTTGAGACAGTGATGGAGAGGAGAACACTAAATAAACTGCGATCCATCATGAACAATCCTGATCACCCCCTCCACCACACACTAGATAGGCAGCGAAGCACTTTCTCCAGTAGACTACTACAGCTTCGTTGTCAAATGGCCAGGTACAGGAAATCTTTCCTGCCACATGCAATTTCACTGTACTCACTATGATGTTGTATTCTGGTCATAGCTATGCTGCCACACTGCACCTTACAGACTAACTGGTACATCACATTTCACTCTGCTCCTGATAGTCCTTCTTTGTGCAATGGGATGATTCATGTGTTTATACGGATCATCATATATTAAGCTATGGTGTATATAGGTTCTATAGTCGTGTTGTAGGAATCATGAAATGATGAAGCTGAATGATTTTTCAGTATTGATTTATTTCATCTCATGTCCCACAGCTCTTCATCTCTGTCGGAAAAACAAGAGGAAGAGCTGTGGTCAACCACATGTCTTTATACTCACACATCAAACAGGAAACCATATTTACATTTAATTACACTATTTACATTTAATCACTCCAGAGTGCTCTTGTCTCTTCTGCCTGACCTCCGGGAGGGCAGACCGTTCTTTCAACTCCCCGCTCCGGATCCTCTGCTTTCCTCCAACGTCAGCAGGAGGTCGAGACCCATTGTCCATCCGAGGTGTGATGTTAATTACCAGTTCACAGTCTTTCATGCTTGTGTCTCTGCAGTGAAATATGTGGGCTACATAATGTTACCTTATGGGCGCCACAGTGTTAGTTTAATTTTTTTTTCTTTCCATGGGTAATCCCGTTGTCTGTCGTGTGTGTTTCTGTTGTTTGGCTGTCAACTGTCATGCTGCTGTTACACTGTAATTTCCCAGTTTGGGATCAATAAAGTACATATATCTATCTATATAGACAGGAGTTCGTGGCAGCGGAAGGCTAAGGACAGAGATTTGTGGAAGAATCTGATCAGACCTAAATTAAGCAGTCATTGTCGCCCACAACAGACTGCTATGATGATGATGATGACTCATGAATAAACTGATTATTGACCAGCGTGTTTATTTTATTAAAACTAGAACCATCAAGATGTTCTGATGGAGACTCGTGTGTTTTATGTGTATAACTTTGTTTAAACAAAATCTACATGTCTCCCAGTTCACAACTTTTGATAAATGCCATTGAGTAACGGTGTTGCAATTCCCGGGAATGTTAATTGATCTATGCGCTCTTTTTGTAATCATCTCATTGTTGTTTTCCATATTGTGTATCCTGAACTGGGAGAGAGAAATGGAGAGAAGAGGGAACTGAATTACCCTTTTATGCACAGCAAAAACAAAATACTGTAAATACAGAAATATGGATAGAGGGGGGAAAAAATGAAGAAAATTGGCACCGTGGAAAATTGTGCTACAATAGCAAGGTAGAGCTGATCCAAGTCTAACCTCAGCAGAAAATAAAATAAGAGTCATTATCGGCTGACACGTCTGTACAGTGGGGTAAAAAAGTATTTAGTCAGCCACCAATTGTGCAAGTTCTCCCACTTAAAAGATGAGAGAGGTCTCCAGTTTTCATCATAGGTATACCTCAACTATGAGAGACAAAATAAGAAAAAAAAAATCCAGAAAATCACACTGAAGGATTTTTAATGAATTAATTGGTAAATTCCTCGGTAAAATAAGTATTTGGTCAATAACAAAAGTTCATCTCAATACTTTGTTATATACCCTTTGTTGACGATGACAGAGGTCAAACGTTTTCTGTAAGTTTTCACAAGGTTTTCACACACTGTTGCTGGTATTTTGGCCCATTCCTCCATGCAGATCTCCTCTAGAGCAGTGATGTTTTGGGGCTGTCGCTGGGCAGCACAGATTTTCAACTCCCTCCAAAGATTTTCTATGGGGTTGAGATCTGGAGACTGGCTAGGCCACTCCAGGACCTTGAAATGCTTCTTACGAAGCCACTCCTTCATTGCCCGGGGGGTATGTTTGGGATCATTGTCATGCTGAAAGACCCAGCCACGTTTCATCTTCAATGCCCTTGCTGGTGGAAGGAGGTTTTCACTCAAAATCTCACGATACATGGCCCCATTCATTCTTTCCTTTACACGGATCAGTCGTCCTGGTCCCTTTGCAGAAAAACAGCCCCAAAGTATGATGTTTCCACTCCCATGCTTCACAGTAGGTATGGTGTTCTTTCTCTTCCAAACACGACAAGTTGAGTTTTTACCAAAAAGTTCGATTTTGGTTTCATCTGACCATATAACATTCTCCCAATTCTCTTCGGGATCATCCAAATGCTCTCTAGCAAACTTCAGACGGGCCTGGACATGTACTGGCTTAAGCAGGGGGACACGTCTGGCACTGCAGGATTTGAGTCCCTGGCGGCGTAGTGTGTTTCTGATGTAGCCTTTGTTACTTTGGTCCCAGCTCTCTGCAGGTCATTCACTACGTCCCCCCATGTGGTTCTGGGATTTTTGCTCACCGTTCTCGTGATCATTTTGACCCCACGGGGTGAGATCTTGCATGGAGCCCCAGATCAAGGGAGATTATCAGTGGTCTTGTATGTCTTCCATTTTCTAATAATTGCTCCCACAGTTGATTTCTTCACACCAAGCTGCTTACCTATTGCAGATTCAGTCTTCCCAGCCTGGTGCAGGCCTACAATTTTGTTTCTGGTGTCCTTTGACAGCTCTTTGGTCTTGGCCATAGTGGAGTTTGGAGTCTGACTGTTTGAGGTTGTGGACAGGTGTCTTTTATACTGATAATGAGTTCAAACAGGTGCCATTAATACAGGTAACGAGTGGAAGACAAAGGAGCCTCTTAAATAAGAAGTTACAGGTCTGTGAGAGCCAGAAATCTTACTTGATTGTAGGTAACCAAATACTTATTTTACTGGTTCCAAGGTTGTCATAGCCAGGAGCGGCACTGGGGTTAAGCTCCCAGTGCTCATAAAATGCTCCTTACGGCGTGCGTCTCGAAAAGCCTCTGACAACTAAGTCCAACTCCTAGCCTGCCCGTGTGGTCTAGTCTCTAAGCCCGGCGGAACTGCTTTTACTAATTGGAGAAGGGGCGAGGGCGGATCTCTGGCGCCTTAAAACCAGATGATTTGGGTAGATGGTGGCTCGTCAACCTGGGAAGGTAGCCCATCTAGGGGAAGGTAAACCCTGATTTCAAACCTCCGCTGCCTTGCGGCACACCCGGTCACGGGAAAGGCTTCGGGAGTCAACCCTGAGGAAAAATCTGGAGTCGGAGCCCCTAAGGCAGTTCTCTGTTGTGCTCAACATCGTTCTGGCAGCTCCTGCGACGGCACTGGTGCCAAACTATAGCAGCCCTGCTGTTCCTTTGGATTCATCAGTGACGTGGATAGGGGGGACATGCTGCATAGGTAACATCTTGTCCTCCATATCTTCCTGCCCAGGCTTGAATCCTACCAACGCCCAACGCTGGAAGGTAGAACATCGGTGTGCATCGGCCTGTTCAGCCACAGGCTGTGCTGTTCCAGCAGAGTAGACGTTTAGGATTCTCTTCCATGGTCATCATAGACCGACGGAGGGTGACGACTTATTTTACTGAGGAATTTACCAATTAATTCATTAAAAATCCTTCAATGTGATTTTCTGTATTTTTTTTTTCTCATTTTGTCTCTCATAGTTGAGGTATACCTGTGATGAAAATTGGAGACCCCTCTCATCTTTTAAGTGGGAGAACTTGCACAATTGGTGGCTGACTAAATACTTTTTTGCCCCACTGTGTGTCCACTGCAGGTATCAGGGCTCCTATTGTATCCTATTTTATGGATACAAATGTAGTAGGCTATACAGAGTATAAACACATGAAATTAAAAAAAAAAAAATGGTCGGCTGATGTCCATTTCAGCAAAACACCCACTGATATTCATATAGAATGGTGTGAGAAAGTGTTTGCCCCCTTCCTCATTTCTTATTTTTTTGTGTATTAGTCACACTTAAATGTTTCAGATCATCAAACAAATTTAAATATTAGACAAAGAAAACGCAAGTAAACACAAAATGCAGTTTTTAAATGAAGGTGTTTATTATTAAGGGGAAAAAAAATCCAAACCTTCATGGCTCTGTGTGAAAAAGTGATTGCCTCCCTGTTAAAACATACAGTGGGGAAAAAGTATTTAGTCAGCCACCAATTGTGCAAGTGTTCCCACTTAAAAGATGAGAGAGGTCTCCAATTTTCATCATAGGTATACCTCAACTATGAGAGACAAAATGAGAAAAAAAAAATCCAGAAAATCACATTGAAGGATTTTTAATGAATTAATTGGTAAATTCCTCGGTAAAATAAGTATTTTGTCAATAACAAAAGTTCATCTCAATACTTTGTTATATACCCTTTGTTGGCAATGACAGAGGTCAAACATTTTCTGTAAGTCTTCACAAGGTTTTCACACACTGTTGATGGTATTTTGGCCCATTCCTCCATGCAGATCTCCTCTACAGCAGCATACCTGCCAACTACTCCGGTTTTGCCGTAATGGTTCCGGTTTTCAAGACCCCGTTCCGGGTTACGGCTTTATTAATCAAAATTACGTTTTTTCACTAAAAATTCAGTCAAAAATTTTAAATCGTAAAAAAAACACGAAAGGAATTCCAAACACGAATCGCTAGGAATCGTATCTAAATTTAGAACATAGTAGCGTCAGTAGCGTTTCTTTTCGTGGTTCGCTGCTACGCTTTACCTGAAGCGTTTGCTAAGCTAACGCTATCGCTATTGAGGGTATTGTGGTTTCTATTCTCGCGAGAAATCCCGGAGAGGCGTGCGTACATGGCGAGATGTAAACACGATGTTATCTGCTGCAGACGTTCACACGACTGCACTTCAGCCCTGGCAAATGGACCATGGATTCGAAATCTAAAGGGAGAATACATTTTATATAATGCCTAAGATTCTGAAGAACATGTGCTGTGTAACTGCAAGCCTTGTCATGCTTGGTGTATCATGTAAACACATAAAATAGAGCGATTTTGCCGTCTTTTACGCACGTGTCTGTTAAACAGTGCTGATATTTCTAGTCTTCTAGTTACCTCCGCCAAGGAGGTTATGTTATCATCAGCGTTGGTTTGTCTGTCTGTTTCTTTGTTAGCAAGATAACTCAAAAAGTTATGGACGGATTTTCATGAAGTTTTCACAGATTGTCAGAAATGGGGTATCCTACAGATGATTAGATTTTGGTGGTGATCCGGATCACCGTCTGGATCCAGGAATTTTTGAAAGGATTCTTTTTTTTTTTTTAATTTAACATTGCGAGAGAGGGCCATTTTCAATATTTTATTTATGATGTTAAACACTGTATGAGGGGAACTGTGGCGCTTGGCGGAGGTCTGTGCTCTCCGAGTGCTTTTCTAGTATTCATAATACATCACATCTGGCCTATTTGAAGTTCTATGCAGTGTTAAGATAGTCTTTTGAATGCAAATTTAATGAATGAATGAATCTTTATTTCGGATAGATTAAAAGTAAAGATTAAAAACAAAAATCCAACAAGGTCAAATTAAACAAGAACTCCTCTGATTATACAGTTCAACATAAGTCATCTGAAATGGGTGATGGCTGAAGCCGCAGCTTATATTGCCCACCCATATTCCATCCAAGAATTCAAAAGAAAAACAAAACAAGAGCAATTACAATTCAGAACAAAGCTAAGACAAAATGTGACAAAAAAAACTTAACTACTTGCGCTCCGTTGTTCCGCGGGCGGGCAAGTCTCTGCGTCCTATGATGCACAAGGGCGCGCGAGAGCGCGCTCGTGCGCCCTTGTGCGCATGACGCATGATGGTGGTGATGGTGATGTAGTAGCGTCCAAGCGCCACTCAAAAAAAAACTGCAGAGACAGCCGCGAACAGATTAGTTCATCTGATTGACCTCTCATTCGACTAATAAGAGCCTTGAATTGGGTTTCTGAAACCTTGAGGAGCCAATGAATGAAAATCTAGGAAGGAGGACCCGCCTACTGTGAACGCAGGAGCCAATTGAAGCACAGAAATTCTGGCTGGGTGAAGCCATATTTACTGCTGCAGAAGGACTCTGTACGAATCTACTACAGACCCAGGCTCACCCAGCAGCATGGAGAACACCCACAAGTGGGACCTGCACTCATTCCAGCAGAATAGACGGAGGCCGACGACAAAAGTCGTAAATCATTCGCCAAAACGGCAATATGTAATGGAATTATGTTGATCGGGATCCACAAGCGGAGCAGCGTCGCGTTCGTCTGACGCGTGGGAAGAGCTGTTCGCCACGACTCTGCTGCTTTGAAGAGGTAAGGTGTTAGAAGCTAAATTATTATTTATCCCTGAAAACTGTAATCCAAAAATGACTTTTGACCGATCGGTAAATTACAGCTGTACTGCGCACGAAGTGCGTGCGCCACGATAAACGGCCAAATGGCACAGTTTGGAAAAACGTCTGTAACTTTTGAATAATTCAATGTAGAATCTTCATTTTAGGCTCTAATGAAAGGTCACACTCAGGGCTGTGTCTGTGTGTGTGTGTGTGGGCGGGGGGTCGTCGTCCCCCCCCCCCCGCTACAAAGGACCAAATTCGGCCCTCTTTATGACGGATTACACTTTTTTTTTTTTTTTTTTCCTTGCATGTTTTCACAGCGGCTCCCCCCCCCCTCGCTACTGTGTGTGTGGGGGGGGGGGACCGTGAACGCCCCTCACGGTCTGCAGAAGAGGAGTGGGGGGGGGCACGGTCCGAACGCTCCCCGGTCCGCGGGGGGGACGCATATCAGTCTATTCCATCATGTAGCGATGGCCCTCTTCTGTAGCGAGGGGGGGGGGGGGCGTTCACGGTCGGTTCACGGTTTCCCCCCCCCACACACACACACACAGTAGCGAGGGGGGGGGGGAGCCGCTGTGAAAACATGCAAGGAAAAAAAAAAAAAAAGAGTGTAATCCGTCATGTAGAGGGCCGAATTTGGTCCTTGGTAGCGGGGGGGGGGGACGACCCCCCCCGCCCACACACACACACACAGACACAGCCCTGAGTGTGACCTTTCATTAGAGCCTAAAATGAAGATTCTACATTGAATTATTCAAAAGTTACAGACGTTTTTCCAAACTGTGCCATTTGGCACAATTTGGCACAGTTCCATAACGCCTGGGAACAGCCTGAGAACAAAGCTGTGTAAAATATTCATTTTTTGTGGTATTGTTACCAAATTTGGATCTCAGCTGGATAACACTTGGTTCTACATTTCTGTTGCGTTTTCCAGCCGGATCGGACAGCTGTGTGTTATTTACAAGCATTTGTATCCAAAAAAACAGTGTCCAATTTTTTTTTCTTCAAGTTCAGTATGTTTAGATGACTGTAACTCAGTGGCCGGAGCACGTAGAGAGATTATGTTTTTTTTGCCAAAAAATTCAAAGTGTTTTCTTTTAAATGAGACCAACCCCATGAAGATGCTGCAAAGGGTTGAATAACAGCTTTCGATTTACTTTGGGCACGTTATTTTTTGGCATTTTTAGGAAAATTGCCCGGAGTGCAAGTGGTTAAGTAACAACACAACACAGACTGGATATGACAATCCTTATGTGATTTTACATGTCATCTTGTATACATGTTTGGAGTATTTCTTCCTTTAGTTTTTGTTTAAATTGTCCAAGCGTTGTACATGATTTTAATTCAGATCCAAAATCGTTCCATCATCTGACTCCTTGCACTGAAACACAGTGTTGCTTGGTGGTAGTTCTCACTGAAGGATTTTGAAATATACATGTTCCTCTGAAATGATATTGTTTCTCCCTTATTTGGAACAACTTTTGGATATTTGCGGGCAGTGATAGATTCTTCACTTTAAACATTATTACTGCAGTTTTAAAGTCAACCAGATCTTTCACCTTGAGAGCTTTTAATTTAAGAAAAATTGGGTTTGTTGGTTCCCTGTAAGCAGCTTTGTTTATTATTCTAATAGCTCTCTTCTGAAGCATAAAGACTGGATATATGTTTGTTTTATATGTATTTCCCCATACTTCAGTACAATATGTCATGTATGGGAGTATTAATGAATGATACAAAGTATATAATGTGGGTTGTTGATTCAGCAAGTATTTCGCTCTGTGTAGTATTGCAATTGATTTAGATATTTTACCTTTAATATATTTAATATGTGACTTCTATGTCAAATGCTAATATTTGTTTGACACTGCGGCCCCTGGACCCCGGCTAGCTACTAGGCTTTTCATGTTTGAAAGTTGAAGAAATATGAGGTTGTTAGCTACATTCTAACTTGATTTAATGCTAATATTTGTTTGGCGTCGGGGGGCTTCGCCCCCCTGAACCCCCCACCAGGACTTTGTCCTGGACCTACCTGGGCCTGCGGCCCCTGGACCCCGGCTAGCTACTAGGCTTTTCAGGTTTGAAAAGTTGGCAGGTATGCAGCAGTGATGTTTTGGGGCTGTCGCTGGGCAACACAGACTTTCAACTCCCTCCAAAGATTTTCTATGGGGTTGAGATCTGGAGACTGGCTAGGCCACTCCAGGACCTTGAAATGCTTCTTACGAAGCCACTCCTTCATTTCCCGGGCAGTGTGTTTGGGATCATTGTCATGCTGAAAGACCCAGCCACGTTTCATCTTCAATGCCCTTGCTG
Source organism: Pholidichthys leucotaenia (assembly GCA_020510985.1). Classification (NCBI taxonomy): domain Eukaryota; kingdom Metazoa; phylum Chordata; class Actinopteri; order Cichliformes; family Pholidichthyidae; genus Pholidichthys; species Pholidichthys leucotaenia. Next base: position 13,600,008 of record CM035847.1, on the reverse strand, counting down.
ATCAAAGGAGGTTTTCACTCAAAATCTCACGATACATGGCCCCATTCATTCTTTCCTTTACACGGATCAGTCATCCTGGTCCCTTTGCAGAAAAACAGCCCCAAAGTATAATGTTTTCACCCCCATGCTTCACAGTAGGTATGGTGTTCTTTCTCCTCCAAACACGACAAGTTGACATTCTCCCAATCCTCTTCTGGATCATTCAAATGCTCTCTAGCAAACTTCAGACGGGCCTGGACATGTACTGGCTTAAGCAGGGGGACACGTCTGGCACTGCAGGATTTGAGTCCCTGGTGGCGTAGTGTGTTACTGATGTAGCCTTTGTTACTTTGGTCCCAGCTCTCTGCAGGTCATTCACTAGGTCCCCCCGTGTGGTTCTGGGATTTTTGTTCACTGTTCTTGTGATCATTTTGACCTCACAGGGTGAGATCTTGCATGGAGCCCCAGATCAAGGGAGATTATCAGTGGTCTTGTATGTCTTCCATTTTCTAATAATTGCTCCCACAGTTGATTTCTTCACACCAAGCTGCTTACCTATTGCAGATTCAGTCTTCCCAGCCTGGTGCAGGTCTACAATTTTGTTTCTGGTGTTCTTTGACAGCCCTTTGATCTTGGCCATAGTGGAGTTTGGAGTCTGACTGTTTGAGGTTGTGGACAGGTGTCTTTTATACTGGTAATGAGTTCAAACAGGTGCCATTAATACAGGTAACAAGTAGAGGACAGAGGAGCCTCTTAAAGAAGAAGTTAGAGGTCTGTGAGAGCCAGAAATCTTGCTTGTTTGTAGGTGACCAAATACTTATTTTACGGAGGAATTTACCAATTAATTCATTAAAAATCCTTCAATGTGATTTTCTGGATTTTTTTTTTCTCATTTTGTCTCTCATAGTTGAGGTATACCTATGATGAAAATTGGAGACCTCTCTCATCTTTTAAGTGGGAGAACTTGCACAATTGGTGGCTGACTAAATACTTTTCTTCCCCACTGTATATTAAGTGTGGTTCATCACATTTTTGGCAAGCTGAGTTCCATTTTTCTTGCCACACCCAGGCCTGATTACTGCCACACCTGTTCCTAATCAAGAAATCACTTAAATAGGACCTGCCTGACAAAGTGAAGTAGACCAAAAGATCCTCAAATGCTAGACATCATGCTGTGATCGAAAGAAATTCAGGAGCAAATGAGAAACAAAGTAACTGAGATCTATCAGTCTCTAAAAGGTTATAAAGCCATTTGTAAAGCTTTGGGACTCCAGCGAACCAAAGTGAAAGCCATTGTCCACAAATGGCGAAAACATGGAACAGTGGTGAACCTTCCCAGGAGTGGCTAGCCGACCAAAATTACCCCAAGAGCGCAGCAATGACTCCTCCAAGAGGTCACAAAAGACCCCACAACAACATCCAAAGAACTGCAGGCCTCACTAGCCTCACTCAATTAAGGTCAATGTTCATGACTGCACCATAAGAAAGAGACTGGGCAAAAATGGCCTGCATGGCACAGTTCCAAGACAAAAACTACTGCTGAGCAAAAAGAACATAAAGGCTTGTCTCAGTTTTGCCAGAAAACATCTTGATGATTCCCAAGACTTTGGGGAAAATACTCTATGGACTGACGAGACAAAAGTTAAACTTTTTGGAAGGTGTGTGTCCCATTCCCATCACAGCAGTCTGTCGCAGGCGACAATGGCTGTCTCACTTAGGTCCGATCATATTCCTCCACGCAGCTCCGTCCCCCGCCCTCCACCGCCAGGAACTCTTACCCTGCAAACCCAGGTGACATCCGAGCCAGTATGAGTTGCTTTCTGACTGACCATTTCATGAAACTGCTTGCAAAGTATTTGAGTGCCGCAAGCTTTTGCTGGACTTCAATTCAATTCAATTCAACTTTATTTATATAGCACCATTTCACAACAACAGTCATCTCATAGCACTATCAACTGTAGGGGGGAACCCCCACAGTTGCAGAAATACCCCAGCAATCAGGCGATCCCCTGTGAGCAAGCACTTGGCGATGGTGGAGAGGAAAAACTCCCTTTTAACAGGAAGAAACCTCCAGCAGAACCAGGCTCAGGGAGGGGCAGTCATCTGCTGCGACTGGCTGGGGGGTGAGGGGATAGAGAAGAAGAAAAGAACAGACATGTAGAGAGCAAACAGCACGATGGGGACTCAATCTATGGGAGAGAACAAACAAATGTTAATGACCAGCAAAAAAAAATATTTCATAGAGAGTGAGGAAAGGAGTGAGGCCCAGTGCATTACTGGAGGTCCCCCGGCTGACTAAACCTATTAGCAGCATAACTAAGGGAGGGTTCAGAAACACATGATCCCTCCCTAATTGTAGGCTATATCAAAAAGGTAGGTTTTAGCCCTATTCTTAAAAACAGAGATCGAGTCTGACTCCCGAATCCAGATTGGCAGCTGATTCCACAGGAGAGGAGCTTGATAACTGAAGGCTCTGCCTCCCATTGTACTTTTGGAGATTCTAGGTATTACAAGTAATCCTGCATTTTGGGAGCGTAGTGCTCTGTTAGGATAATACCGTAGTATCAGATCTTTTAAATAAAAAGGAGCCTGATTGTTTAGAGCTTTGTAAGTAAGAAGAAGGATTTTAAACTTAATTCTAAATTCTATGGGAAGCCAATGAAGGGAGGCCAGAACCGGAGAGATATGATCTCTCTTTCTAGTACCTGTTAAAACTCTTGCTGCAGCATTTTGGATCAGCTGAAGACTTTTTAAAGATGTTTTAGGACAGCCTGATAATAAAGAATTACAATAATCTAATCTCGAGCTAACAAAAGCGTGGATCAGCTTCTCAGCATCACTCTGAGACAAGATGCTCCTAATCTTGGCAATATTACGAAAATGATAGAAGGCAGTCTTAGAAACAAATTTAATATGTGAATTGAAGGACAAATCCTGATCAAAAATAACTCCAAGGTTCCTCACAGAGCTATTAAGAGAAAGAGTAACTGCATCCAAACTGAAAGTTTGATTTGGAAAGGAATTTCTAAGGTTTTTTGGACCAACAAGAATGACTTCAGTCTTATCTAAATTTAATAGCAGGAAATTACAAGTCATCCAAGCTCTGATTTCCTTAAAGTGTACCTGTGGTGGTTGTGAAAAAAAAGATATTATATTGAGCCCCTGTCTCACGTTCTAGTTCAAGTTTAAGTTGAAATTCACGTTCAAAGCAATTTGATATAAATCCATTGCTGATGTGCTGGTTCAGCTATGTCAGCAAAACACGGGTGCAGCCATACTAGCGGCTACATGGACTTCCAGGACGCTTCCTGTGACGTAATTTCGTGGCTACCGCGATCTGGATCAGTATTGGCTGAGCCTCGAGTACCCGGATGTGCAGCGGCTTTGGGGATATTCTAATTCAAATTCAAACATTTATTTCAAACTCAGGGTTCATATTAAATGCAGAACTGAAACGAGTAGAAAATAAATAAATAAATGCTTAAATTCGGCGGGTCCTATTGTCTGATCTGAGGTCGTTAACAGCCGCAAAATGGCAGATTAATTCGGCTCTTCCCTCGCCGCTATAAAGAGCGGCAGACAGCGCGTTGCGTTGAATGAGGACCAAAATTCAAACGTTTATTTCAAACTCTGGGTTCATATTAAATGCTGAACTGAAACGAGTAGAAAATAAATAAATGCTTAAATTTAGCTGCTTGTCTCATTTGATCTCGTAACTGCCGCAACACAGAAGATGATTCTACAACTATATACAGAGCAGCAGACACTGACAACAAAAACATACAATGCGATATGGATATTGCAACATGGCGGAATGTAAAGCCTTTGGATGTCTGAATAATAAGCGAAAAAAACAAAGAAACACTTTTTTTGTGTACCCAAACCCAGCTCACCTTGTCAGAAGATCGGAGCGGAAACAGGGCACAGACGAATAATTTCAGACGAAATTGCGTTGTGTGTGAGGACCACTTCGTCACTTTAACCCTCAGAAGACCTTTCTGGCTCAAACCTGTAGCCATGTTGGACAAATTCTTCCTCAGAGTCCGACAATTCAGCCATAATAGAATAAAAACATTCACAACAGCACCCTAGTCTCTCATACAGGCGGAGCATTGACTGTTGAGTATCAACGAAGTGACGTCACATCTGCATGTGTCATGGCTGCGCCCACAGTTTTCATTGGCTGCCCATGGCCAAGGTCCTATTTGAATATATGTCTGGTGGTATATGGCTGGCAAAAATTATTTACCAAAATAAGAAATACTTTTTCATAATGTTTTCAAGTCAAATGCGTCTTCACGACCACCACAGGTACGCTTTTTAAGATAGGCTTCTAACTTGGCTAATTGATTACTATCATCTGGCTTCATTGACAGGTATAATTGTGTGTCATCTGCATAACAATGAAAATGTATACAGTGCTTTCTAATAATGTTGCCTAACGGAAGCATATATAAACTAAAAAGAGTAGGGCCTAGCACAGATCCCTGTGGAACTCCATGACTAAGCTTTGAGTTGAAAGAAAACTCATTATTTACATGAACAAACTGGAACCTATCAGATAAATAAGATCTAAACCACTGCAACAAAGATCCATTAAGTCCAACATAGTGTTCTAATCTATCAAGTAGAATATTATGATCGATAGTATCAAAAGCTGCACTAAGGTCTAAAAGGACAAGTACAGAAACTAGTCCATTATCAGATGCAATGAGGAGGTCGTTAGTGACCTTCGCTAAGGCTGTTTCAGTACTATGATGGATTCTAAACCCAGATTGAAACTCTTCAAGTAAACCATTTCCCTGCAGGTGGTCAAATAATTGTGTAGCAACAACTCTTTCTAAGATTTTTGAAATGAAAGGGAGATTAGAGATTGGTCTATAGTTAGCTAAAGCTCCTGGATCTAGCGTTGGCTTTTTGAGTAAGGGTTTAATTACAGCCGTTTTAAAAGCCTGCGGTACATGGCCTAAAGTTAATGAAGAATTGATTATATGAAGAATAAAGCTACCAATAAGTGGGAAGACTTCTTTAAATAACCTGGTAGGAATAGGGTCTAAAAGACAAGTTGAAGGTTTGGATGAGGAAACTATTTTGTCTAACTCACAAAGGTCGATTGGAGTAAACTCATCAAGACAGGCATCAATAGAAGGAGTTGTAGTAGTTACAGTATTTAAGTTAACTGTGGGAAGAACCTGACTGATTTTATCTCTGATGGATGAAATTTTATTATTGAAAAAGTTCATAAAGTCCTGACTAGTAAGCTCTAAGGGAATGCTAGGATTGACAGAGTCCTGACTCTTTGTCAACCTGGATACAGTACTGAAAAGAAACCTGGGTGAAAAGAAACCTGGGGACTAGTGGCACATTCTTGGCAGATAGAGATATTCTCAGTTGCAAGGACAGGCCAACACAAACTGACTCCAGTATCTGTTGCAGTGGCTGACTAGATGATAGGTTTGTGTTTATCTTTGTGCTTTGTGTAGTGCATGTCACAATGCACCGACTGGCAAAAGTCCACCACAGACCTTGCGACAGATGTGCTTATCTGCCAGGATGTCCAATCTCACCCCGTGTAACTGGGAGTGGTCCACCACAGACCTGTGACAGATATTGCTTTTAGTTCTGCCAGGATGCCCAGTTTCACCCTCCATGTCCTCGGAAGGGTGGGCTTGCCGGTTGAGTCACCAACAATCCAACCCATGAGTCGGGTAGTACCGGTTTTCATGGTTATCCGGTAGCAAGCAAACCAATGCCTGACCTGACAGGCACTGGTTGGCATTACGTCTGGCGTAAAAGTAACATAGCCTTTCAGAAAAAGAACATTATACCAACAGTAAGATATGGTGGTGGTAGGGTAATGGTCTGGGGCTGTTTTGCTGCTTCAGGACCTGAAGGACTTTCTGTGGTAAATGGAACCATGAACTCTGCTTTCTCCAAACAAATCCTGAAGGAGAATGTCCAGCCATCTTTTTTGACCTCAAGCTGAAGCGCACTTCGATTCTGCAGCAGGATAATGATCCAAAACACACCAGCAAGTACACCTTTAAATGGGGTAAGAAAAACAAAATGAAGACTTTGGAGTGGCCTAGTCCAAGTTCTAACCTGAATCTGATTGAGATGCTGTGGCATGATCTTAAAAGGTGGTTCATGCTCGAAAACCCTCCAGTGTGGCTGAATTACAGCAATTCTGCAAAGATGAGTGGGCCAAAATTCCTCCACAGTGCTGTAAAAGACTCATTGCAAGTTATAGCAAACGCTTGATTGCAGTTGTTGCTGCTAAGGGTGGCCCAACCAGTTAAAAGGTTTAGGGGCAATCACTTTTTCACACAGGGCCATGTAGGTTTGGATTGTTTCTCCTTTATAATAACCACCTTCATTTAAAAACTGCATTTTGTGTTTACTTGTGTTATCTTTGCCTCATATTTAAATTTGTTTTATGATCTACAATTAAGCAGCACGGTGGCGCAGTGGTTAGCACAGTGGCAGCACAGCAAGAAGGTCATGGGATCGATTCCACCCTTGACCATCGTGGGTTCGATCCCACCCCCAGACCATCGGTGACCCTTCTGTGTGGAGTTTGCATGTTCTCCCCGTGTCTGCGTGGGTTTACTCCGGGCACTCCAGTTTCCTCCCACATGCCAAAAACATGCAAGTTAGGTTAATTGGCATCAAAACTGGGGATTCTAAATTGTCCTTAGGTATGGATGCGAGAGTGAATGGTTGTCTGTCTCTCTGTGTTGGCCCTGCGATGGACTGGCGATCTGTCCAGGGTGTACCCTGCCTCTCGCCCAAAGATGCTGGGATAGGCTCCAGCCCCCCTGCAACCCGAAAGGATTAAGCGGTAGAAGATGGATGGATGGATCTACAATTAAGTGTGACAGACAGAGGAAAAAAAAAAAAAAAGAGAAATGAGGAAGGGGGCAAACACTTTTCACACTGTAGGTGTGCCAAGCTTGTGGCATCATAAGACTTGAGGCTGTAATTGCTGCCAAAGATGCATCAACAAAGTTTTGAGCAATGGCTGTGAATACTTAGGTAGATGTGAGTTCTTAGTTTTTTGTTTTTAATAAATTTACAAAAATCTCAAAACAAAAAAAAACTTTTTCACGTTGTCATTATGGAGTATTGGGTGTAGAATTAATCAGTGATGGACACCAGTGGTGAGGGGGGCCATGAAGCTGTAGAAGGAGTCCTATCAGGCTTGGTTGGCTTGTGGGACTCCCAAAGTAGCTGAGGTGTACCAGCAGGCCAAGCGGAGTTCAGCTCGGGTGGTTGCTGAAGCAAAAACCCGGGTATGGGTGGAGTTCGGTGAGGCCATGAAACAAGACTTTTGGTCAGCCTCGAAGAGATTCTGGCAAACTGTCCGGTGGCTCAGGAGGGGAAAGCAGCTCCCTATCCACACTGTGTATGGTGCGGATGGGGCGCTGTTGACTTCGACTGGGGATATCGTCAGGCGGCAGAAGGAATACTTTGAGGATCTCCTCAATCCCACTGATACGCCTTCCACAGAGGAAGCAGGGTTTGTGGACGAGGGGGATAACTCGCCTATCACAGGGGCTGATGTTGCCAAGGTGGTTCAAAAACCTCCTTGGTGGCCGGGCCCCGGGGGTGGATGAGATTCGCCCTGAGTACCTCAATGCCCTAGATGTTGGAGGGCTGTCATGGTTGATACGCCTCTGCAACATTGCATGGAGGTCGGGGGCAGTGCCTTTGGCATGGCAAACCAGGGTGGTGGTTCCTCTCTTCAAAAAAGGGGACTGAAAGGGTTAATGTATAGTTAGTGCCAGAATAATAATTCTGTAAGTGATCTCCCATTATGCCCTACACATATTCCATACAAATTCTGTTTGCATGCTTATGAACAATTATGTTATGTTATGGTATATTGATAACAGGAATGAGACAAAGGTATAGTGCCCTCTCTGTCTTTTCTCTCTCTTTAAGTCAGGTCTTTCACATTAGAAACACACCCAAAAACAGCATTCTCATGCACACTGTTGATAGCACATTCTAGAATGAAGAGGCGTGTTCAGTGGATGGCCTGTTCCCGCCATAGGTAGATTAGCCAATCAGATAGCTGCGTACAAGCCCATCCCATTGTACTGGGGTGCCCCACCCCCAAGAAGATGAATGTAACCCACACCCGGAAGTCGGGATCAGTCTGACGACGTGCTCGAGGGGACAGCGTCAAACTGGTCCAGCGCTGCTTGCTTTACATGTGACTTCTAAATAAATGTACCATCCTTTCAATTGAAGAAATCTCCGGTTTGTTCTTGGACCTTTCAATCAAAGAATCGGGTATTTTTCTAACAATTGGTGCCGTGACCCGGATTGAAGTATTTCGAGACGAGCCGAAAAAACTACATCGGAAGGACCCTTTTTAGTCGACTGTGGCGACGCCTGAATGAAACAAAAAGGTAAGCAGAAAGCCTTTTTACGCAAATTTCTGCAGTTTGGCCATTCTAAATTTACAGTCGTCTGATTAAGGGGTATATCCGATTTCTAAATTTTAAACTGTTTGCGGGATGGAAGTCTGCGGTCACATGTAAAGCATGAACCACGTGGTCTTGCACGAGGGAGAGTGGTAATGTCCTAGGATCAAGTAGCCGCTTTTTTACGAATAAGGAAGATTTGCAATGCAAGAATCTTTTTTAGATCAATAGTGAGCATATATAAAGGTACTCTTAATACGTTATAAGAACCTCAGACTACATCATGAGTGAGTAACGTAGCAAGCAGCCGCAAGAATCTTTTTCCCACCTTTAGTGAGGGTCTGCTCATAAGTATAAAAAAATAACTAAGGTACTCTTAATACGTTATAAGAACCTCAGACTACATCATGAGTGAGTAACGTAGCAAGCAGCCGCAAGAATCTTTTTCCCACCTTTAGTGAGGGTCTGCTCATAAGTATAAAAAAAATAACTAAGGTACTCTTAATACGTTATAAGAACCTCAGACTACATCATGAGTGAGTAACGTAGCAAGCAGCCGCAAGAATCTTTTTCCCACCTTTAGTGAGGGTCTGCTCATAAAAATAACTTGCAGAATGGTACAAGAACCTTTTCTCCATCCTTAGTGAGTGACCATTCATAAGTATAAAAATAATAACTTACAGAATTGCATAAGAATCTCTTATTCCAACAATAGTGAGTGCATTCATAAGTATAAAACAATAAAATAGCTTGTTAAAATCAGTATAAGACTGATCTTTATGATAAGATACCTCTTGTATCGATTACCTGACGAGGTTCCGATGAAAGTATCCTCTACATATAAGTTAAGCTATAGGTAATGAGTAAATGAGTACATGCAAATCTGCGGCAAACTCTCCACATCGTGCAAGCTGATCTCTGTAAAATTTTGTGTCCTTAGGGGATAAGAGTGTGGGTTAGGAAATACCGGGAGCCGAGAATATTTAGTAAAATTTTTTTTCCCACAATGATTTAACTAATGGCGGGCTCCAGACCGTGTGGTCAGAACAAAGGAAAAGTATGCACCCCCACCACTGAGCGCGGGCTCCGGACCGCGTGGTCAAGAACAAAGAAAAGTAATGGCCCCCCCACCACCGAGTGGAGGTGAAATTGGTAAAACAGGTTACTGAGAGGAGAATTGTTTGAGGTAACAGCATTAAAATGAAGCGCGAAATTAAAGCTGGGATTAAGGAGGCAGTGCTCCATTTTTCTTAAACTTAAAAAAAAAAAAAAAAAAAAAAAGCACATGGTTTGTGAACAATAGGCTCAGGGGCCATTTTGCACGTGTCCCATTTACTGCGCATGCGAGGGCGCCATTTTGAATCACCTTCAAGCTGGGGCACAGTGCCTCCATCATGTGGCCAAATATAGGAAGTGCACTATTTCACAAAATTACTGCCAACAAAAACTTAAAATCTTAAGAATAAATCTGGAACTTTATCTCTCTGGTTGAAAGGAAGGCTTTAAAAATTCCATGCATGGTGAAAAAACAAAAGACCTCAGGGACCTGCTAGAATGCAGGTTTGCCCATAATGAGGCAAAGCGTACCCGTTCGGCTTGGAGAGATGAAAGGTTCAACTTTAAATTAGGCAGAAGGAGGTTTACAATAAAACTGGAGAATAAGGAAATTTATTCCTCAACAAAACTAGGAAATCCTAGGTGGACACTATATAAAGGCGGGAGAATTTAAATGAAGAATTGCAGGTTGGTACGGATAAGTAAATATATAAATGAATTAAATTATAAATACAAAAAGAATTAAATAAATACAACAAACTAAAATAGATGAATAACATAAATAAACAGGAAAAGTGAAGTGAGTTACCACTGTCATAATACTGTATCTCTGTGTGTGTCAAGCAGCAGAGACTGATTGAGAACTCCAGTTTGACAATTCCATACAGCAAGACGGGTGAGTTCTCACACATCTGGCATTGTATAGTATTCCTGTATATGTACCAAGCCGCTGTGGCTGGTAGAAAATTAAGTTTGTTATTCTCTATTTGTGAAATGTGGGGTGGTTCATCACTCAATTGATATCTTTACTGTATTCCTGTGTGTGTATCAACCAGTCGAGACTGATTGAGAATTCCACATAGCAAAACAGATCTTGAGTGATAGTGTAAATACAAGGGGTTGGACTAGGATAGCGGGAATACAAGCAAGATACGGTACCACTGCTGCCCTGAGTTAAAACGTGTAGATAGGCTGGCGTTAAGTCCCAGCTAACAGGCGCACAGACGGTTAGCGTCTGTGTAGAAGTTTCCTGTTGGGGTCTGAATACACGGACACTACGTCACTCCGCTGCAGCAAGGGGTACGGGTAATACCTGTATGAAATGTCTCAAGAAACGATGGAACGATGGCAGGCCTGTAAGCCCGACTCCCTGGGGTCGGCACTATCCCAGACAATGGCTAGATGGCTGACAAAGGTCCCAGTCATGGATCAAAAGAAAGGAAGGGAGAGATTTGCCAGCTGGGTCGAACAAATGCGGGATAGAGGAATGTTCGCAGGATGTGAAAACAGCCCCCCCCACCAGGGAGACCTAGCTATGTTTATAAGACAGGCAAGAGGAAGTCATGAGCTGGCAAGCAATAAACACCGGGAGGCCAGTATATCTAGGAGAGGGAGGACAGGGAAGGAATTGAAAAGAGCAGGGGAATTTCTCACAGACTGTCAATGTTTTCTGGGGGAAATTAAACTTACCCTACAGAGGATGTCAGGCAATGCAAATGGCCCTCCACTAACCCCAGAGGCCTCCATTACAAAGGCAGAAATGCGGCCTCAGGCCATTGAACCACCTGCTGTTAAGGCTACAGCTCCCCCTCTAAGTGGAGGATTACCTGCACCCCCACCTCCCTACACAGGGATACAAGCTCTATCAGAGAGGTGCCAGAGCCGCACGAATCAACTTACTGTCTCGGCCGAGGCGCCCATTGAGCTTGCCCAATCAACACCCACGATGATGGCCCCCCTGATGGTGATTAAAAATGGGTTATTACAAACAGCTAAGGAGGAGCCTGAAGGTAGCGAGCGAATTAAGGAATTTCTAGGAAAAACTGTAGAAAATACTACAAACACCCCTGATAATATAGGGACAAGGTCAGATCGTACTTTTGTCACCAGGTCATATACTGAGACAGATACTGATCAAGACACATCATCCGTAAACGCCATCACTTTAGCCCTTCAGGATATGGGAACATATCCACATCGTGCGGCCTCCTCTGCAGAACACAGCCCACAAATAGCATCCCACACACCTAGCCATGGTAACGTACACACATGTATAGACAGAAATCATGCCCCCCATGCGAGGCAAATGCCACTGACCACGGCGACGTCAGTTGGAGGCCGTGTGACCACAAACTACACTCCATTTTCACTCCAGGACACAGCCTTAATAAAATCACGGCTGCCAAATATACACGATGGCGGTGCACCATGGATCAAAGCTTTCCTTGAGACCTGTGCTGGAATAGCACCTGCTCTGGGAGACTTTAGACGGCTGTTCTCCTCCTGCACCTCCTTGGGGATGCTGCGGGAGGTGGAACTACTAGGTGGCACACACTTGGAAAGAGACGAATCCCCATTATCAGTAGTGGTGTATATACTGTGGCCCATAATCCGAGAAAAGTTCCCTATTCAAATGAAATCGGCTGAACTGTGTGACATCCCACCTAAAGACCATGAGAAGGGGGCCTCATACTTACTCAGGGTGAGAGATTTGTGGCAAGACAGGACAGGTGAGGACCCGGCCACTAACTGTACAGTTGAAATGCTCTTTAGGGGAGCAGTAGAGGCCTCATTACCCGCCACTGTACAAAAACTATTAAAGCAAGTGGTTGGACTCTCCAGCCTATCGTTCGCTATGTGGTCAGCTCACGTTATTCAGTACATTGATAATGAGATTGAGACACGCGAACAGGAAAAGAAAGAGTTAGCTTCTCTACAGTCACAAGTGGCAAAGGCACAGTTGAAGGAGATGAGAGATAAGGTGAATCAGAATAAGGCCTCTGTCAATCAGATGCCGCAACAACTCACCCCCCACCAACCTTTAGTCATGCAACCATCTCAAGACCTCACACTACAGCAATATAGACCTTACTCAGACCCCCCCCCTAGTCTGGTCTATCAACATCAGCCGCAGGGTTATGGGGAACATAGGAGGCTTAATGCCAGAGACAGAGGCCATGTTAACAATAAACCCCGGGGGGGGCCCAACCCGCGGGACCGATGCTTCATATGTCAGCAAATTGGCCACTGGGCTCGACGCTGCCCACGGCAGCACTCACAGAGCCACTCAGGGGGGTCTCCCAACTATCCACACAGTGTATATCCTCCCCTACATGATTCTCCTCTCCCTCCTCGGGCACAGGACAATTGGCACCAAGCCCCCGGAGCACACCAGTTCCCACAATAGGGCTGCCCAGGATTGACAGCAGGTGACTCTCTGTGTCCCGCAGATCTATTTCTCGAACCTCTAGTGAAGCTGACAGTGGACGGTCGAGATTATATGTGCATGATTGACACAGGAGCCAGGTATTCCACCCTAAACACGCCACTCCCCATTTCAATGGATACCGTACCTGTTGTTGGCTTCTCGGGTAACACAGAAGAGTGGCCCCTGTCTAGACCTGTTCCCTGTTTGTGGAATTCACTGAGATTTGAACATTCATTCTTACTATCACCAACATGCCCTGTGAACCTGGTGGCAAGAGACATACTGTGTTCACAAAACATTTCATTACTGTTGGCACCCACCCACATTGACATAACCTTTCCTGACGGTTCAGTGCAGCGCTGTGCAACGCCCATAAGGGCACTGAGACAAATGATACAGTCTCCTGCAAAACCAAGTGACCCACTCACTGAAATGGGTGCGGAAATTTGGTGGGGGCTACTCCTTGACTTTGAACAAAGTCACTTAGGGGACATTCTTTCACAGTGGCTTCCTTGGATGTCCCTAGTGTACCCATATGAAAACGCCCATGACCCACCCCATTGCACGTTCAACTATGAACTTTTTGGAGATGAAAACTATGATGCATTGTGGGAAGGTTATGTACGACACTTCCAAGAAACAGCAGACCAACCAACGATTGAGATTGAGGACATTTATGTGGGAAAGGAAGGTGTGGCGGCGGCAGTTACTGTACCTGACTCATTACAACCCTTATATGCACTAACTGCCACATCTGCACCCCATGTGACTCTGAAGATAATGGATGGTGGGGAAGCAAAAAACCTGGGCCCAATGATAAAGAGGGGCATAACAACAACTGATTGGTTACCCACGCAGAACAAGAGTCTACAATATTCCCCTTCCTTAAAAATGTATAGAATCGCACAACAGTCCACTATGACTGTGCAGCTTGAAAAAAGATTCCTCACGCGCACACACGGTAGAGAGAATACAGACCACCCACACTCACAGTCATTGTTAGACAGTCTCCCTGACACATTGTGGTCTCTAGGCTCCACAGACGTGGGCCTACTTAACATCCCCCCTGTCTTAATCCCCCTAAAGCCTAACACTGTGCCTATATACCGTGCCCAATACCCCCTTTGATTGGATCAAATAAAAGGAATCAGGGGAACCATTGATGGACTAATCCACTCGGGGGTTCTGGTTCCCACCAAGTCCCCATGGAATACCCCGATTAACCCTGTCCCCAAGCCAGGAAAATCAGATTACCGCATGATTCAGGACCTTAGGCCTGTTAATAAAATGGTAATATCCACTCTTTACGACACGCCTAACCCGTACACAATGCTAAATGCAATCTCACCGAGCCATAACTTCTTCTCTTGCATTGACCTGGCAAATGCCTTTTTCTGTGTACCACTTCATCCGGATTCACAGCAATTGTTTGCCTTCTCCTACGACGGTACGCAGTACACATACAACCGGCTGCCACAGGGTTTTGTTGACTCACCATCCATTTTTAATCATGTCCTAAGACAACAGCTACAGTCGCTTGCACTGCCAGAAAGGGTCACACTCTTACAATATGTAGATGATATTCTGATAGCAGCCCCAGACTCTGAATCAATCATGACCGCGACTGCCACAGTACTGAATCATTTGGCTACATGTGGGTTTAAGGTGTCCAAATCCAAATTACAAATTGGGCGACCGAAGGTTACCTTTCTGGGCCGGGTGATTGGCAATTCTGGGAGCAGTATCACCGCTGCACATAAAACTGACATCCTTAACCACTCCAAACCCATGACTGTAAAGGCAATGATGCAATTTCTGGGGCTGGTCACATACAGCAAGAACTTTATACCTGACTTTACTGGATTAGTGGCGCCCCTAAGGGCACTAATCACTCACGCAGGATACAGAAACTACAACGCTCCCCTGGAATGGCCATTAGAAGCAGACCGGGCCTTTATTGAACTAAAAACTGCTCTTTCCTCGGCATGCTCTCTACATGCACCTGATTACTCCAGACCCTTCCATCTGGATGTGGATGAAAAGAACGGCTTTGTTAATGCCGTTCTGTTTCAAAAGGGGGAGAGTGGGACGAGCACGGATAGAAAAGTACTAATGTACTACAGTAGCAAATTGGATAATGTCGAAATAGGTCATCCGGCCTGCGTGAAACATGTGGCTGCTATAGGAAAAGCTGTGGAAAAGACAGCACACCTGACAATGGGTAATCAAACCATTATTCACACAACACATGGAGTTAAGGCCCTTCTTGACTCAAATGCATTCACGTTATCAGCACACAGGGCTCAAGGATTACAGCAGCTGCTTGATAAACCACATATACATTTCACCAGCTCAGGAGTAAACATGGCCTCACAGATAGACACCATACAAGACCACGATTGTGCTGCTGAAGCAAAAAGAGAAATGAAACTGCATGATAACGTACAGGCAGAACCACTAGAGAGTGCTGAGATGATTTTATTCTGTGATGGCCATAGCCATCACACACAGGCAGGCAACCTGATAGCCTCGTTTGCAGTAATACAAGAAACCCCGGAGGGCCTGGAAACGAAGCAGGCACAGATCATCCCACAACCAGCATCAGCACAAATGGCAGAATTGGTGGCATTGGTAGAAGCGTGTAGGTTAGCAGAAGGGAAAACTGCAACAATATATACAGACTCAGCATACGCAGTACAAGCTGTACACGTGGACATGTGCCACTGGAGAAGAAAAGGGTTTGTGACCTCAGCTGGCACACCAGTAAAACACCTGGACCAATTATTGGACTTATACTATGCACTATTGGAACCCAAACAGGTAGCAATTGTCAAGTGCAGAGGGCACCAAAGAGGAAATGGCAGAATAGCGAGAGGAAACAACGCAGCAGACGTAGCGGCTAAGGCAGTGGCAGGGTATGATGCAAGGAAACAGATGAACCAGAGGGCAGCCGATAGACCGCACAGAGAGTTGAATATACATAACATCAAGGAAATACAGGAAGCTGCAGCCCCGACAGAAAAACAGGCTTGGAAGGAGAAGGGAGCCAGGAAGGACCACACGGGGCTCTGGAGAAATCATGAGGGTAAAATAGTAGCGCCAGCGGGGCTACTAAATTTGTTGTGTCAGGAAGCCCATAGTAGAGGACACTGTGCGAGCTCCAAGGTGAACACCCTCATCTCACAGCACTGGTGGCATCCCTTTTTACGGGATATTTGTAGATATTTTGTACAGTCATGTGAAATTTGTGAAAGTTACAATCCCAAGGTTACACTAACAACAGGAATGGGAAGCTTCCCAATCCCGGGGGCCCCATGGAAAGAAATAGTCATTGACTTCACAGACATGGGGGCAGACCAGAGGGTAGAGGGTAAGAGGTATTTGCTCGTTTGTATTGACCCCTTCTCGAGGTGGGTAGAGGCCACACCTACCAAAACAGAGAAAGGAAAGGAAGTGATCAAGTGGCTCACCAGAGAAATCATCCCGAGGTTTGGGATCCCTGAAGTGATAAGATCAGACAATGGTACCCATTTCTCTAATGAGGACCTACAACAGGTCGAAGGGATGTTTGGGATCAAACATAAGTTTGGAGCCGTTTACCACCCTTCATCACAAGGGTTGGTGGAAAGAGCGAATAGGACAATTAAGGAGGGTTTGGCCAAGATCTGTGCAGACACTAAATTAACCTGGGTTGAGGCTCTACCCATTGTATTGTTCAACCTCAGGTCGACTCCAAATGCCACCCTGAATGTCAGCCCACATGAGATTTTGACAGGGAGGAAGATGCCTTGCCCATTTACCATTGCTCCCACTGATTCACCACCTGTGCTAGTGCAACATGAGAACATGAGTGAATATGTTAACCAACTGAATAACACTGTAATGAGTATCTCCCAACAGGTTGCTGAAATCCTTACCAAAGAGCAGGACCACGACACGTCGCATGTAGAGGTGGGCGACTGGATTTTGAGGAAGGTATATAAAATCAACTGGTCCTCTCCAAGGTGGAAAGGACCCTATCAGGTGGCTGAGGTGACATCACACTGTGTAAGGGTGTGGTTGACGAAAGACAGATTAAGTAATTGGATCCATAAGACTCATTGCACACCATCCAAAGATCCAACAGACCGGACACTGACAACCATAAGGGCAAACTTGGGTGGGACACAAGGAGATGATGACCGTACGATTTTACCCAATCTCACAGGACTTAGAACAGGGGCACGGGGGGACAGAGACGAATAATTTACTGAATAAGAAACGACCCATATGTAGGAAAGGAGGGGAATGTAGTTGGAAGCTAGGGGCTATAGTGGTGACAATCATCGCCACCCTGGTTGCAGGCTCCATTATCTGGCTACTACATAGACAACCAAGAGGACGCCGACCCC
Source organism: Pholidichthys leucotaenia (assembly GCA_020510985.1). Taxonomy (NCBI): domain Eukaryota; kingdom Metazoa; phylum Chordata; class Actinopteri; order Cichliformes; family Pholidichthyidae; genus Pholidichthys; species Pholidichthys leucotaenia. The sequence goes on along the minus strand of CM035847.1, from coordinate 13,582,723 downwards.
ACAAAAGAACTGGAAGACCCTCTATACCAACATTGATTTTCCGCCCAGGTAACACCTCCACTATCCGACTTGACTTCTGCGACATAGCGGACTGTAAAGATTGGACAGACCAGAAACAGTTACAAAGGGCAACTAAATACATGTGTATTCTTTATAAAAGATATAATGTGTGGAGTGACTACTGTCTAGAATGGGAGTGGGTAGGATGGAACACTGGACTCCGGTCATGGGGCTACACCCCACTGGAGGCAAAAAGACGAGTCTGTAATGGACAAAACCTCCTACAACGAATGTCACTGATAGAAGGGACAACCCCCAGAGAATGTTACCCTGGAAAGTGCAACCCCATCTTCATTACGTTAAAAACCCCATGCCCCTCAGACGCGGGCATGTTTGCATTGGGGGCTTGGGTGACTGGATCAGACCCAGGGGGCAGATTCAGGATACAGGTTGTGGGGGGGGCAAGCATTGACAAGACCAATAAATGGCAGACGATTAAGGGTAAACAGGGAGAAGAGAAAAAGACTACCGTCATAACCCCACAGGAGATACCTGTTACGAAAACGATAGAGATTGAGACGGGGTTTGCACAAAGGAATTACTGGTTAGATTGGATAAGCAACACTGCTAGATATGTAACAAGAGATGAGTGTATTGCCTGTTCCTCTCCCCGTCCGGCGCTCTTAACTGTACCGTCGCTATTCTCATACAATGAGACATACTGTATGATGAATTTGCACATGACCGAACATCCTGAGCCCAAGTGTAAACATCTAGAAGCCCCCTACCCACTGGCGCCACGAGGGACGCACCCACCTATCTTTACTCCCGTAGAAAATAACTACACCTGCATCACAAAGTATAACCTCACCGGACACCCAGTAGGACACTTATTGGGGGATTGGTGCACAAGGTTAATCAATGCCACAACTTGGCTAAATGCCACCAAACTAAAGTACGCCCGCTCAGACGTCTATTGGTATTGCGGAGGTTACAAATTAAGAAACACCCTCCCCCATGACTGGTCGGGCACCTGTACCATAGTGTCCTTAATAGCACCCGTCAAGGTAATCCCCGCATCTGTATCAGATATCGACCTATGGCAGCAAGCCAATTTTGATACACCATCGAACCAAAGACGCAGTAGAGTTGGGAGAAGCGCAACCAACCCTTTTGACCTATATGCAGGCTCCCCCACATATATTGATGCTATAGGGATACCCAGAGGTGTTCCCGATCAATATAAATTAGTAGATCAGGTAGCAGCTGGGTTTGAGTCAATGATACCATACTTTGGGGCAATAATCACTGCCAATAAGAATACAGGCTACATCAACTACATCCATTTCAACGTACAAAAGCTCAACAATATGACTAGAGATGCCATTACCGGCCTGCATGAACAATTGGCTGCAACTTCCTTGATGACCTACCAGAATAGGATGGCACTGGATTTCCTATTGGCTGAAAAGGGTGGTGTATGCTCTATGTTTGCACAGGATTGCTGCATTTTTATTCCTAACAACACCGCCCCAGACGGGACTATAACGCGTGCCTTGTCAGGTCTAAAAACCCTGTCCGAAGAATTGGCAGACTACTCGGGTATTAAAGACCCAGTAGGGAATTGGTTAGACCACACGCTGGGCAAATGGAAAACTCTGGTCATTTCGGTATTTATGTCATTGGTAGCAGCAGTAACCATACTCACCTTATGTGGATGCTGCTGCATACCTTGTATCCGCCACTTATGTTTAAAATGCATCACCACCGCAATTAATGAAAAATTCCCTGCCCCACCTGGCTATCAGATGGTGCAGTGCCGAGAAGAGGTAGTCCCATTGATTCCCCTCTCTGAGCCCGGAGAAGGAGGAACTGAAGTCCCATTGGTTCCCCTCTCTGAGCCCGGAGAAGGAGGAACTGAAGACCCTAAGGCTAGGAGTGGCGACGAGGAGGACCAGTGTGCGATCACAGAGTATTTGTAAACACAGTGTGCTAATGATAATACATAATTCATACATAGCTCACCACACGGATGTAGGGGTGTGAGACTTATAGGGTTCTTGCGTTATTTATCTCCATCATGCTAATTACGGTTAGGTAATCTGAATAAGGGAGAAGGTTAGAAGCTCTGAATGTCTGAATACAACAATGCATGGTTATGGATGTCTCCTAATGTTGAACAATATCGTTTACGACCTACCCACTGAACATATAGGTCCCGTCACCCCACCACACACACCACAACACAACCACCACTTACAGATTTCATGTAGTCAACAATCACACACTCAAGGCTACTGGGAGATAACCTACAACGACACATAGATAACTACAGTTGTAGTGAATAAGGATAAAACTGTACAGGCTCCATACATTGTGATGGCAACCCCTCAGACCATTATTGGCCCTGCCCCAGCTGAGCCCTTTGTGTCGGCACTTGACCACAGGTGTAGGGTACAGGGAAGATGCATGCCGGAGAGCACCAGACCATTATGACGTGTGCCCGTGACATTGAAGAGGTCGTAGGGCGAGTGACTGTATGACTTCAGTCCCCAGAAGAAGAATGGACTGGTACCCGAGCACATCCACCGCACCTCCAGCATCCAGGGTGGAGCCAGGAGCTCGAGCCTTACCAACACCAGCGTGTCCACCTCTTTCCAGCGACAGGGGGGTTGCATCCCTGGGACAGCATCACTGAGCTGTTCACTGGCTGGACTGGATGTTACATACCCTCTGCTGCACCCACCAGACCGTCCTGTAGACCTCATGGGATGAGGTGTGCCACTGAGAGCGGGGACACAGTTGTTTCGTTCCTGTGTCACCAAGATGGAACTGTGCTCCACAGCTGCAGATATGGGAAGCAGACACAGGGGAAGGTCAAACCTCTGTCGCAACCGTGTGATGAGTGCAGCTGAATGATGTGAGCCCTGGCAAGGGTCAACCGGTGGACAAAGGTTTCATGAACTTTGTGGACTGATTCTATTCGACCCTATGACCCCTACATGGTCCACTCCACTGGACAAAGAACAATGATCATGAGGAGACCTCGAGGGGGTACAGGACCTGGTGACAGTTCACCTCTGAGAAATCGCTGCACCGTGCTAAGGTGTCCACAAGGGGGGAGGCACGGGTAGCAGAACCAATGGTGCAAGCCTCTTGGGTTGACACACAATGCAGGGACCTGCCTTATTCACCATCTGTTAATTGCTAGAGTCTCTCACCATAAATGGTTGACATGATAAAATCATGTCAAAGGGGGGATTGAAAGGGTTAATGTATAGTTAGTGCCAGAATAATAATTCTGTAGGTGATCTCCCATTATGCCCTACACATATTCCATACAAATTCTGTTTGCATGCTTATGAACAATTATGTTATGTTATGGTATATTGATAACAGGAATGAGACAAAGGTATAGTGCCCTCTCTGTCTTTTCTCTCTCTTTAAGTCAGGTCTTTCACATTAGAAACACACCCAAAAACAGCATTCTCATGCACACTGTTGATAGCACATTCTAGAATGAAGAGGCGTGTTCAGTGGATGGCCTGTTCCCGCCATAGGTAGATTAGCCAATCAGATAGCCGCGTACAAGCCCATCCCATTGTACTGGGGTGCCCCACCCCCAAGAAGATGAATGTAACCCACACCCGGAAGTCGGGATCAGTCTGACGACGTGCTCGAGGGGACAGCGTCAAACTGGTCCAGCGCTGCTTGCTTTACATGTGACTTCTAAATAAATGTACCATCCTTTCAATTGAAGAAATCTCCGGTTTGTTCTTGGACCTTTCAATCAAAGAATCGGGTATTTTTCTAACAGGACCGGAGGGTGTGCTCCAACTTTAGAGGGATCTCACTCCTCAGCCTCCCTGGAAAGGTCTATGCCAAGGTACTGGAGAGGAGAGTCCGGCCATTGGTCGAACCTCAGATTCAGGAGGAGCAATGTGGTTTTTGTCCTGGCCATGGCACATCGGACCAGCTCTTTACCCTCTCGAGAATTCTCGAGGGTTCGTGGGAGTTTGCCCAACGAGTTAATATGTGTTTTGTGGACTTGAAGAAGGCATTTGACCGCGTCCCTCGTGGTTTTTTGTGGGGGGTGCTTCAGGAGTATGGGGTATCGGGCTTGTTGTTACGAGCTATTCGGTCTCTGTACAACCGTTGTGAGAGTTTGGTTTGTATTGCCAACACTCGGTCGGACTCATTCCCAGTGAGAGTTGGACTCCGCCAGGGTTGCCCTTTGTCACCGATCCTGTTCATAATTTTTATGGACAGGATGTCTAGGCGCAGCCAGGGAATGGAGGGTGTCATACTTTGTGACCACAGGATCTCATCTCTGTTGTTTGCAGATAATGTTGTCCTGTTGGCTTCATCCAGCAATGACCTACAGCTCTTGCTGGGACGGTTTGCCACCCAGTGTGAAGCGGCTGGGATGAGAATCAGCACCTCCAAGTCTGAGTCCATGGTCCTCAGCCGGAAAAAGGTGGATTGTCCTCTCTGGGTTGGGGACAGGCTCCTGCCCCAAGTGGAGGAGTTTAAATATCTTGGAGTCTTATTCACGAATGAGGGGAAAATGGAGCGAGAGATTGACAGACGGATCGGAGCAGCATCTGCAGTGATGCCGATGTTTTACCGGTCTGTTGTAAGAGGGGAGCTGAGTTCAAAGGCAAAGCTGTCGATTTACCAGTCAATCTACGTTCCTACTCTCACCTATGGTCACGAGCTTTGGGTAATGACCGAAAGAACAAGATAACGGATCCAAGCGGCTGAAATGAGCTTTCTCTGTAGGATTGCTGGACTCACCCTCAGAGATAGGGTGAGGAGCTCAGTCATCCGGGAGAGGCTCAGAGTAGAACCGCTGCTCCTCCACATTGAAAGGAGTCAGTTGAGGTTGTATGGGCATCTGATTAGGATGCCTCCTTTACGCCACTCACTTGAGGTGTTTCGGGCACATCCCACTGGGAGGAGACCCCGGGGCAGACCCAGGACTCAGTGGAGAGTCCCAGCTGGTCTGGGAACGCCTTGGTATCCACTCTGAAGAGCTGGAGCAGGTGGCTGGGGAGAGGGAAGTGTGGGCTTCTCTGCTTGAACTGCTGCCTCCGTGACCTGGACCTCCGGAAAAGCGGTACAAGATGGATGGAATTAATCACTTTTGGAATAAGGCTGTAACATAACAAAATGTGGAAAAAGTGAAGCGCTGTGAATACTTTCCGAATGCACTGTATTTAATGTTGGACCATTTTCCTCAATAAATAAATGGAAAAAGTAAAATATTTTTGTCATTTAACTGGATTTTCTTTATCTCCTTTTAGGACTTGTGTGAAAATCTGATGAGGTTTTTGGTCATATTTATGCAGGAAATTCTAAAGGGTTCACAAATTTTCAACCACCACTGGATATAAATGGCAGATTTGGGTCCAAATACTCATCAGTTACTCTGTGAAATCCTGGAAAATAGTTGTAAATGCAATCGATTGCTTCTGAAAAGTAATTGTACTTTTCATTTAGTTTTGGTATATTTGAACGATGAATATTTCCATCAAACATTTAATGTTTTCAATGTCTATCAAGTTGATACACAAGTTGGTTTCCACATCAATGAATGTGTGGAATTCTTTTTTGAAATAGTTTTTCACAGCACTGTATGTTCACAGCCTGTTTTTTTTTTTTTTCTTCTTGTTGCTGTAGGAACATGAGAGGAAAAATAGAGTGAACCCTCATCAACTGCAGGAAGATGAAGATCCTCCAACTGCAGCAAACGAAGCAAAATCACACAGTGACAAGAGTAGAAAAAGAATACAGAGCAAACACCACACTAGGGATAAACAATACTTTTGTGAAGAATGTGGGAGAGGTTTCACACTGTTGGGTCACTTAAAAAGACATAAACTGATCCACACTGGTGTTAAGCAGTTTGTGTGTCGTCAGTGTGGAAAGGCCTTTACTCAGATGGGTAACTTAAGAAGACATGAACTCATCCACACTGGAGTTAAGCAGTTTGTGTGTGGTCGGTGTGGAAAGGCCTTTACTGAAAGGGGTAACCTAAGGAAACATGAACTCATCCACACTGGTGTTTAACATTTTGTATGTCAACAGTGTGGAAAAGCCTTTACTCGGACGAGTTTTTGAAGAAAACATGAATTCATCCATACTGGAGGTAATCCATTTGTCTGTGTTCAATGTTTTCAGGCCTTTATGAAGAAAAGTAACTTGGGACAACATCAACTCCCCACAGTGAAGTTAAATAAATCTATGTGCTGAATGTGGAAAGGGTTTTGCTGGAGTGAATCTCTTAAAATCACATGGAATGATCCACAGTAGAGTTAAACGTGAGACACCTTTCACATAGACTTTGATCTCTTGTGAGACAGGAAGCTCCTCCTGTGGTTACAGGTTCAAGTTTAGAATCCCTGAGACACAGGTTGCTCTAGACTTTGTCATTTTGAAAGACATGGTTGTAAAAATTCTGTTATGATCTAGTATCTCATTTTAATTAGATAACCTTCAGTGTAATCTATCACATGACAGAGCTTTCAGAATTTTCTGTCATTGCTGAAAAATATCTGTCAATGAAGGACAATTTTCATTTAATGCAACCTCTGCCCTGAGATCAGGCTGTACTGGATTCAAATCCCTTAAATGTCTGAACCAACATTTCATTTAGAAAGCAGAGATGCTCCATGTTTTGATTGTATGTCTGACTTTTTCTTCTCTGTTGTTGTTGCTCAATCAACTCAGTTCATTTATTTTCAAACCAGCTTCATTTGCATAGTGCCAAATCACACCAGGGTTGCCACGGGTGCTGGAAACCCTTGAAAATGTATGAATTTTAATATTGTATTTTAAGGATTTTAAAAGTGATTGAATTTTACAAAACGTTCTTGAAAAAACTTGAAATTGTAAGGATGTTTCTTTCTCAATAAATGTCTGTCTGAATAAATAGTTTCCTGTAGTTCACTTATCTGGAGAAATAAAATAAATTGGAGAACCTAAAATTCCAGCTGCTCAGCCTGTGCCTCGGTTGGCTTCTGTGTGACTGTGGTCAGTCAGTTTTCAGGTGTGACCTCACCCCCCCACAAAGACATACAGGTGTAGTCACTGCACCATCATGGCGTGAACAGTGGCATGGCGTGGCTACATTGGTTTGGGGACGCCAAATAGAACAGAGTTGTGTGGGTGTTTCTGAGGTCAGTATCTGTAAAACTGTTTCATTACACTGACATTAAACTGGATAAAATATTAAAGATGACCTAAAAAAAACTAAAAATTGCTGTAGCTCAGCACCTGATGAAGTTACAAGTCAAATCAAATATCACTGATCTACATGTATTTTCTAATATCATCTAAATGATATGAATAAAATAAAAACCGATTAATATTTCCTCTGCCAGAACAGAAGAAAATTGACTTTAATTGAGGGCAGCTCAGAGAATCAGGGAGCTTGACATTTTCTTCTCTTTATGATGTTTAATAAGAAAAGCAGCTAATAGCTCACAGTGTGACAGAGTAACGGCTCCCCAGTAGCATTGTTTTTCAATCTTTCCTTGCAAGGAAGTGCACACATTCAGACTTTTGTTGCCGGGGAAACAGCCCATTTGCTTTGTCTGGCTGAGTGGCCCTTCTGAAGGGAAAATAAAAAAACGTTTAAACAAAGAACTGTTGGGCCTTGTTACATTATTATGAGTGGTGTTGGACAATGAAAATGTTTAATCATGATTAATGTTTTGGAAAGTTGAATTAATCGTGATTACAAATGCTTTAATCATGTGTTTTTCCATTCAGATGCAGTGTACCTTGAGTTGGTAATTTTCAAGTTTGCCATACTATTAGGAACATGGGAGTGGACAAATATGCTTGCTGTCTTCACCTGTAGGTTTATTAAAGCTGTCAACATATCCAATATGACAAAAACTATCCAGGATATTCTCCAGAAAATTATCAAAAGTAGACTGCATGTGCAAACAACGGAATGCCAGGGCTCAACAATATCACTGCAACACAACTCAGCATCCAACCAGCAGCCACAAATGGAGCTTGTCTTTCTCCCATAGCTAACATCCACAACTTTTAAGCAGGTCAACACAAAACCACAGACCTCATGTGTCACAATGGACACAATTTCCCTTTGAACAGAAAAATTGCAAACATAAACAACTATCTCACCCATGATGACACCCCACCGTGCTGCAAAAACAGCGGGGGAGTGAATGAACATTACGAACACAGCTTGAGACTTTTTTTTTTTTAGACTGGTACTCGCCAACAGTTGGACCCAAAGTTGAGAGGATGAAAACAGGCAAATTTCTGTCTGTGTCAGCTGCTGGAGGTTGGCTAAAACCTAGCTTGTAGCTACTAACCAGCTAGCCAGCTTCCAAACAAGAACAACCCAACATCCAGGCTGTGGAAATATGAAATGACGAGGCAGAGTTTATCTCACGAGTCAGGTTTATTCACATCTTCCAACATCAGCAAGTCAGAAAAAGAACAATCAAACACAGACATTGGTCCTTTATATATCCAGGACCTTCAAAGCTCACAGTCACATTGCATTTAATTACCAGTAACAATGCATCTTTCCTTAAATCCTATCACGTCCTCCTCATAGCCTCTGGCAGACCAGGAAATCCCCCAAGGTTGTCTCTTGCATTCCAAAGACTACATTTTCACATCCTCCTGTTATCTCACAGGAGGCCCAGTCCTTTGTTCTACTCTGAGATGTGAAGCTTAAAGTCATACATATGTGGCCCACATGACTCCCCCCAAACATCTAAGATGGAACAACAGAACAACAGTTTGCATGTCATGGTAAAATCATTACACATTAATCCACGTGCTGCTTGGGCCTCAGCCTCCCCCCGTATCTGCTGTAAGCGGGCTTCGCCACTTCTGTGGCGCCATCCTGCTGGGGAGCTGCTGTCTTGGGGTGAGAACTGTTTGTCACTCCCTGTGGGTTTTCTGGGGAATGTCCCCGAGGGGGTCTGCCGTGCCGAGGAGCCCTGGCCAACAGCACATCCTCGTCCGCCACCACAAAAGTGGGTTTGAGCCTGTTTATGCCAATCTTTTCCTTCCTGCCCCCCAAATCTAGCAAAAAATGCTTGTCCCCTGTTTCCAGCACTCTAAATGGTCCATCATAAGGTGGTCGCAGCGGTGGGCAATGGGCATCGTATCTGACAAAAACAAACTCCGTGTTTTTCAAAGCCTTAGGCACAAAAACGCGCGGAAAACTGTGGTGAACGGGGCCAGGCAGCATGCCCGACTCCGTGCCACGCTGCAACCGCTGAGATGGGGAGCTATCTGGCGCTGGATTATCTGGGAGAAACTCCCCGGGCAGCCGAAGTGGCTGCGCAAAAACTAGCTCAGCCGGAGAGGCTTCTAAGTCCTCTTTAGGTGCAGAACGCAAACCCAATAAAACCCACGGTAGCCTGTCCACCCAATTTGCATCCGTCAGCGACGCTCTGAGAGCCGCTTTCAATGACCTATGAAAACGTTCGCATAACCCATTAGCCTGCAGATTGTACGCGGTTGTGCGGTGGATCGCTACCCCCAGGCAGCGGGCCATTGCTGACCAAAGTTCGGAAACAAATTGAGGACCTCTGTCGGACGTAATGTCCAACGGGACTCCAATGCGCGCTACCCATGCTGTTAAAAACTCGCGCACCACCTCCTCGGCTGTGGTTGATGCCAGTGGGACCACTTACGGCCAGCGCGTGGTGCGGTCCATCATTGTCAGAAGGTGTGTGCACCCCTGTGACGGCGGGAGGGGGCCTATGAGGTCCACGTGAACGTGATCGAACCTCTTAGCTGGGATGTGAAACGGCTCCAAGGGAGCTCTCGTGTGTCTGTGTACCTTGGCTCGTTGTCAAGCCATGCAGGCTGCTGCCCACTCCTTAACTTGTTTGCGCAGGCTCGGCCATACAAATTTCTCTCCTACCATTTTGACCAACGCACACACTCCCGGGTGCGCCAGAGAATGAATTGAGTCGAAAACGCGGTGGCGCCACACGGCCGGTACCACCGGACGCGGTCGCCCCGTGGAGACATCGCAGATTGGGGGGGCATACCATCTTGCAGCACCCTGTTCTCCAGCCTTAACCCTGTTGGTCCAGACTGGAGTGCGCGCACATCCGTGTCACTAACCTGATCCGCGGCCATGGCTGCATAATCTATCCCTACGCGGACTGGGGCCGCCACGGCGCGTCTGCCACTACATTCAGTTTACCCGCTACGTGCTGAATATCGGTAGTAAACTCTGAGATGGCAGCCAGCTGTCTTTGCTGCCGGCCCGACCACAGTTCTGAAACTTTGGCCATCGCGAATGTCAGCAGCTTGTGGTCAACGAACGCGGTGAAACGGTGTCCCTCCAGCCAGAACTGGAAGTGCCGAATGGCCAAGTGGAGAGCTAACAACTCCCTGTCGAATGCGCTGTATTTTCGTTCACTATCGCGCAATGTCCTGCTGAAAAAGGTGAGTGGCTGCCAAGCCCCGGCTACATGCTGCTCCACGACCGCCCCTATGGCCACATCTGACGCATCAGTAGTGAGCGCTATGCGGGCCGTTGGGTCTGGATGTGCTAACAACGCAGCGTTTGCCAGGGCTGTTTTGACCTCCGAGAATGCTCGCTCCCGCTGTGGAACTTACCGCTTGCAGTTGTGACGTTGGCTTGTGCTGTTGGCGGGGTCACTTGGGCTGTACAGGGAATAGAATAGAAAGAAAGTGCATTAACCAGGTGCCTGTTAGCAAGATCAACCAACAAACCATGTGAGCACAGAAAATCAGCCCCCAACATATTGAAATTCACTGCAGCTATGACAAAAGTCCACTCAAATGTACGGCCGTGTAGGGACAGAAGCAGAGTCCTCTCACCAAAGGTCTTAATCTCCGAGCCGTTCGCTGCTGACGCCCCGTAACCTCTGGGAACCATCAGCCGGTCAGCGGAGGAAGGCATGATTAGGGATGAGAATCTTCCTTGGATCCGAGGAATTCCTCGGATTTGATCATGTCTAGGGTCATTCTCGTGAATCGTCTAAATTCGAGGAGAAAATTTTAGGGGGGGGGGCTGGCGGCGAGTCGTATTTTCGATCGGCTGTGAAAATCCACCGCGCAAAATGCGCTACCCAGCGAGATCAGTAGTGTAATGTAACAAGGCCACTGATAGGCTGATACTTATTGAAGCAACCAATCGGCGATTTGGTTAGATTTCTTTTGTCATATCCGGATAACACGCGGAGCGAAATGCAAGTGGCGGACAGTTCAATCAACTGCGTTTTCCCGATTTCATCAAAATGGTGAACCTAAAACTCACGAAAGAGAACAAAGCAAGAATTTTAGAAATCGACAAAGGGATAAAGAACAAGTTTCGTTGGGAATGGCTTGAAAAAACCGTTTCAATGACGATAAAAATCGGTAAAAATACTGAAGTTGTGGTTGAAAAAATGGCCGACTTCATAGCGAAATGCGAAGTACCAGGGAAAGCCCAGTGTGTTTATTGCAACGATTTCTTGAGTTATGGATCTCGTGATTATGTTGCCTTTGTTGAGCACTGTTCAAAACAGAAACATGTCAAAATTGTGGCTACAAGGAGATCGAACTACTCACTCGGTGCTGCGTTCAAAACGATCGATGGACGCGGTCAAACTCAGATGCCAGTCAGTCAAAGTTCATCACAGCCGGCCCCGATTATAGCAATTAGTGATCGGAAGACACATTCCGAGATAAGATTTTTTTTTCTTGTTTAAGTAATGTACTTGAGAATTTTCGCGTAATGAATTTGTTATGAAATAGCATGTGTAAGTTGTGATGGCATGCCATCACAACTTACTGCATCACAGCATTACACAATGCTGTTCTTCAACCCTTTGCAGCATCTTCATGGGGTTGGTCTCATTTAAAAGAAAATACTCTGAATTTTTTTGGCAAAACAGTCATAATCTCTCTAAGTGCTCCTGCCACTGAGTAACAGGAAAGTTCACCTGGGTGTTTTTTAGATACAGATGCTTGCAAATAACATACAGCTGTCAGATACTGGCTGGAAAACGCAACAGAAATGTAGAACCAAGTGTTTTCAAGCTCAGGTCAAAATTTTGTAAAAATACCACAAAAAATGAATATATATTACACAGCTTTTTTCTGAGGTTGTAACAAGGCTGTGTCTATACTGGAAGACCGGAAATACAGCTTTTTTTTTTTTTTTTTTTTTTTTTTTTTTTTTCAGTGCGCACTGAGATGCAGAGACGTGACCGCCCGCTGAATTCACAAGAATTCAAGGGGTTAAAATATACTGATATGCAATTTTTTTATATTCCTAGTAACACTAACAAATGCACACATTAATAAATCAAAATGTTTGCAGAATGTCAGTATATTTTAATAAATGGGTGATGGACTTGGTGATGGAATTTTGTTAATATTTATAATTTATTTTACTTGGTTAAATTATTTTGTCTGTTCTAGAACTATGTAAATGTAATTCTGTCAGTTCTAAACATATTAGATAGTAGTAAAATATAATTTAGTATTATTACATCAACATACTATTCAGATATCATAAATTTAATACATATAAGATAAGATAAGCCTTTATTAGTCCCACAATGGGGAAATTCCAGGATTGCAACAGCACAGGGATAGCAACACTCAGAGCAACAATCAGAAGGCAAGAAAAAACAACATCTAGTAAACATATGTCCATATTACTATAAATGTATATATATAGACACACAGTACAGAGCATTATGGTTGGTTGGAGAATGTGCAGCAGAAAGTCTAAGCTCTCTGTCCGCGGATGCGGCGGGCCAGCTGGAAGTCTTTGGGCATGATGGTGACCCCCTTAGCGAAGAAGAGACCACCAGGTGGGCCTCGCTGGCCTCCTGCAGAGCCATGACGGCGAAGCTCAGGAAACGCAGGACGGTCTTGAAGTCCTGAGCGATCTCCCTCACCAGGCGCTGGACGGGCAGCTTACGGATGTGCAGCTCCGTGGATTTCTGGTAGCGACAATGAGAGAGTTGTCATATGTACTGTGTTTCACTTTATTTTGTGGTTGAAAAAATGTCCGACTTCATAGCGAAATGCAAAGTACCAGGGAAAGTGACACTGAATCAAAACAGTATTGAACATGATTACACATGTGATGCAGCAGCAGATTAAAAAGATAAACTATAAATGCATTTGTACTTACTTCTAACTTTAAATATAAGACTGTAGAAGAGCTGGAAATGATGAGGCGGTTTTGTATTAAAAAAGCAGAGTCTTTAATGAACAACTCTTCTATCTTGTCTCATCTGGTGCAGAGCTTGGCAGAAGGCAAAGAGGAAGAGTTTTGCCCAGCTCGCTGGTTAAATACAGGCACACATCAAAGACATGCAAAACACAAGCTGAAATCCCCCCGTTATCTTGATCCCCCATTAGTCCTGTTAACTCCTCCCTTCGTCTTGGGAGGTGATGGGAAAACCTCTCCTCGCCTTAGGGGGTGAAGGTGTCAAGTCTGTTGCCGGCCCGTGTCCTGTGACGTCATTGATCTTCACACGGCGGTGAGATTCCTTTGTCCTTTCAGAGGTGTGAAGTTCCTTTGTATATGTTGTCCCAAACATTTCCACATGCTCTAACAAATGTAGGTATGGAATATATGAGTAATATATACCACAGGCCCCCCAAACAACTAGGAAAGGACTTAGAAAGATTCACAGTCTAGGGTAATTACTAAGACATACTACGTGTTACAGCTGTTGCCACAGAAGAAACTTTCAAGCAGCCATGCTCCTAAGAGAGTTCAGTGAAAACATAACAGCATAGTATAATCATATATCACAAGTCAGTCCTAAACTGTTGCAGCACAATTAGCGAAAAACTGTGGAGTGTTGGAATCAGTCCCTGTGCTGTCTGGGTTTCAATCTTCTCCCAAAGCTGCTGTAGGTTGGTTTAGACGTCCTGCTGGGACCTTGTTGTGAGGAATCTGCAGTGTGGGAAGGAGAGAGATTATCTGTTCCCTGCCTGGGGGCTGAGACTTTTTCCTTGGGGGGTCTGCCTCGCCGAGGTGCTCTCGCCAACTGTGCGGGTTCGTCTCTCAACAAGAAAGCAGGTTTGAGTCTGTCAATGCTGACCGTTTCATTTCTATCCCCATAATCAAGCACAAAGTGTTTGTCACCATTTTCCAGCACTCTGTATGGGCCATCGTATACTGGGCGTAACGTTGGTTTTAGGGCTTCATGGTTAACAAAAACAAACTCAGCGTTTTTTTAAAGATTGAGGAACAAAAACTCGCTGAAAGGAGTGATGAGCTGGACCGTGGAGAGAGTCCGGTCCGTTACTGCCTAAAAACCTTGGGACTGGGAGGTGCCCTGGTTTCGGGTTCTCCGGTAAAAATTCACCTGGGAGACTGATAGGTTGGGCAAAGACTAATTCTGCAGGGGAAGCGTCTAAATCCTCTTTAGGTGCTGCACGCAACCCCAATAAAACCCAGGGGAGTTTATTTACCCAATTTGTGTCCGTTAATGAGGCTCTGAAGGCGGCCTTTAAGGACCTGTGAAAACGCTTGCATAACCCATTAGCCTGAGGGTGATAAGCGGTGGTGCGATGAATGGTTGCCCCTAAACTGTTGGACATGGCTGACCAGAGCTCTGAGACAAATTGAGGCCCCCTATCTGACGTGATGTCTGATGGGACGCCGAAACGTGCCACCCAATTCGTTAGAAAAACGCGAGCGACTTCCTCCGCTGTAGTTGCTGCTAGAGGGACTGCCTCTGGCCAGCGCGTGGTGCGGTCTATCATTGTTAGCAGGTGTGTGAAACCTTGGGAGGAAGGCAGTGGCCCCACGAGGTCGACATGAATGTGGTCGAACCTTCTAGCAGGGATGGGAAAAGGCTCCAGAGGGGCTTTTGTGTGTCTGTGTACTTTGGCGCATTGACAAGGAATGCAAGTTTTTGCCCATTCTTTTACGTTTTTACGCAGGCCTGGCCACGCAAACTTTCCGGCAACCATTTTGACTGAGGCGCACACACCTGGGTGCGCGAGGGAGTGAATTGCGTCGAAAATACGGCGGCGCCAAGCAGCTGGTACTAACGGGCGAGGCCGGCCGGTTGAAACATCGCATATTGGGGGGGGGCACGCCGTTGCGCAACCCTTTTTTCTCCAGCCTTAACCCTGTTGGTCCAGACAGGAGCGCGCGCACGTCCGCATCACTGCTTTGTTCTTCCACCATGGCTGCATAATCTATCCCTTCAAGGATAGGTGCTGCATATGTGTTTGCGTTAGAGAAAAGCTCCGCTGCTGAAGCAGTGTAATCTGTCTCCTTGTGCTCTGGTGGTGCCACAGCGCGAGAGAGACAGTCCGCTACTACGTTAAGTTTGCCCGCTACATGTCAAATGTCTGTGGTGAACTCTGAAATTGCAGCTAGCTGTCTTTGTTGTCTGCCCGACCAAGGTTCTGAAATTTTAGCCATAACAAAAGTGAGCGGTTTATGGTCCACAAAAGCCGTGAAACTCCGCCCTTCTAACCAAAACTGGAAATGGCGGATGGACAAATGAAGCGCCAGCAGCTCCCTGTCAAAAGTGCTGTATTTGCGTTCCGTCGGGTTTAGCGATTTGCTAAAGAATGCTAAAGGTTGCCAGACCCCGCTGACAAGTTGTTCTACAACTGCCCCTGTGGCCAGGTCTGAAGCATCTGTGGTTAGAGCAATGCGGGCCGAGGGATCTGGGTGGACTAACATTGTGGCGTTAGCTAGGGCATTTTTTACTTCCGCGAAAGCGTGTTCGCGCTCCGGGGTCCATTCGACCGCGTGGGAAGCTTTCTTTTTTTTGAGCGCATCATACAGGGGCTGCATGAGCTGAGCTGCATGAGGGAGGAAACGGTTGTAAAAATTAACCATCCCCAAAAATTCCTGTAGCGATTTGACTGTTTGGGGCCGTGGAAAACCTTCTACCGCATGAATTTTGTCTGGAAGCAGGACTGCCCCTTTCGGGGAGACTCTATGTCCCAAAAAATCAATTTGCGATACGCCGAATTTGCATTTGGCTGGATTAATTATTAGTCCGTGCTCTTCTAGCCTCTGAAAAACGGTAGTAAGGTGTTGCTCGTGCTCCTCCTCTGATGAGCTGGCTACCAGCATGTCGTCGAGGTAGACGAAAACAAAGGGGAGGTCGCGTAAGACTGCGTCCATCATGCGTTGAAAAGTTTGAGCAGCGCCTTTGAGGCCAAACGGCATTCGCAGGAATTCAAAAAGGCCGAAAGGGGTTATAACCGCTGTTTTAGGAATGTCTTCAGCTCGAACTGGGACTTGGTGGTAACCGCGGACTAAGTCTATCTTTGAAAAAATGCGCGCGCCCGCTAAATGCAGTGAAAAATCCTGTATATGAGGGATGGGGTAGCTGTCATGCGCTGTGGCGTTGTTTAATCTGCGGTAATCTCCACACGGTCTCCAAGAACCGTCGGATTTCGGAACCATGTGAAGTGGTGAAGCCCAAGGGCTCTTTGAGCGTCGGACAATGCCCAATTTTTCAAGAGCTGCAAACTCGTCCCTTGCTATGTTGAGCTTGGCTGCGTCTAAGCGGCGAGCTTTGGCAAAAACAGGAGGTCCCGTTGTTGGAATGAAGTGTTTAACCCCGTGTTTGGCTACAGTGGCTGAGAATTTGGGGGTTGTGAGTGCTGGAAATTGGGTGAGGAGTTGCTCAAACTTACCTCCTGCCGTAGTGACGTTGGCCTGCACAGGTGGTGGAGAGACTCGAGCTGAGCATGGAATAGAAGCAAAAGACAGTGCATTAACCAGGCGCCTATTTGCTAGATCCACTAATAACCCGTGTGCACACAGAAAATCTGCGCCTAACAAGTTAAAACTCACCGCCGCTACAACAAATGTTCATCTGTAGCTGCGGCCGTGAATGAGGAGATGCAGGCTCTTTTCCCCAAACGTGTCGATGTCCGAGCCGTTGGCTGCCACTGCTCCATTGCCCCGGGTGCCCATGGCTCGATCTGCGTGGGAGGGCATGACGAAACTCAGCTGGGCTCCCGTGTCGATGAGGAACTGCTTGCCTGTGTGTCCATCCGTCACGTATAACAGCTTATTTTTCTTGCCGAGAACCGCTGCCGTTAACGGCCCTCGGCTTTGGCGTTTCCCGACATCGTAAAATTTGCAGGGGGGAACACATTTTCGGGCTTTCTCGGCGAAGCGGTGGTGATAATAGCAGACGTCATTCTGTTTGTTGCGCTTGGGCCGCGCCGCTGTCACCGTGGGTTGAGTCTGCTCCGTGGTTTGTGACTCTCCAAGGCTCGGGGCGTCAGTTTTGAGGTCTGCGGATGCCGCTGTGGGTGTCAGTTCTCTGCAGGCATTGACGAGCCGATAAGCCTCGTTGGCCAGTGTGCGGAAGTCCTGATGATTGTTGCACTTCATACTGGCGAGTGTCCCTCTCATGTGTGGTGGTAGCGTGCTGAGGAAAATAAATTGGAAGAGGAAATTATCATTGTCCTCCTCCTTGAGCTGCAGTAAATCCTCCATGAGGGTCTTTGGATTGCCCCCTCTGTGGCCGTAGACTGCCAGGATTTTTTCGGCTCTTTCTTCCGCCGACGGGACGTAATTCGCCACGATGGTCGCCTTGAGTGTCTCATACTTGTCCCAGGCCGGTGGTCGCTGGATCAAGCTCCACACACACCTCGAAGTGGCAGAGTCGAGTTTGGAGACGATATGGTAGAACTTAGTATCGTCCGCCGTGATGCCCGCCAGTATGAACTGGGCTTCGGCTTGATGAAACCAAGAGGCCGGGTCTTCTCGCCAGAAATCTGGCAGTTTAACGGCGACGGCGTTCGTGCACATCATCACTGTTGTGCCCGCCGGGTGAGAGTGCCTTGCCTCGGCTCTCACGGTGGTGCTGGAGCTCGGTTGAGCTCTCTTGGTGCCCTCTGCCGGGGGGAACAGCTGTCTGCTTGTTCCCTCGTCTGCGTCGTCGCTGGCGTATGTCAGATTCGCCACGGATGAGTCGCTTGAAGAACGCCTCAGGTCCATACTCCCGTCAAGGTCCCCAGTGTAGAAGAGCTGGAAATGATGAGGCGGTTTTGTATTAAAAAAGCAGGGACTTCCGGTCTGGACGCCATGGCGACTGCAGCTTAACACTGAAGCTCTCAGACCCAATCCAGGATAACACCTTGAAAATCAAACTTAACGGATTTTTGGAGGAGTGAAAATCAAAAGACAAAATCATCATGTCTAAAGGAAAACAGAAGAAACTGAAATTCTCCAGGCCAGGACACGTATCGGCCGGAGAATCTGAACTGGAAGATCTCCGTTCAGAAGACGAGGAACTGGTGATAGCTAACAAAAGGGTTAGCCTGAAATCACTATTTGAGGAGCTACGACGATTTCGCCGAGAAGTTACGGCCGAATTTCGGGAATTCAGAGAAGAATTGAAAAGGACAAACAGCAGAGTGGACCAGGCCGAGAACCGAATCTTGGAAACAGAGGATCGAATAAAAGTGCTCGAAGATTCTGTGCTAGACCTACGCAAAAGACAAGCAGCTATAGAGGCTAAGCTAACCGACCAAGAAGGAAAACAAAGAAGAGACAACATAAGAATTCATGGTCTGATAGAAGGAACCGAAAATGGTTTTAACTCAATGGCAGAATGCGTGGAATCCTTACTAAGAGAGAAATTGGATATTCCACAAACCACCGACTTAAACATAGAAAAGGCACATCGTTCATTAGCCGCTAGGCCAGCGGCGGAAGCGCCCCCACGTTCGGTGTTGGTAAGATTTTCCAATTTCAAAATAAAACAAGAGGTTGCAAGACTGGCCTGGCAGAAAAAAGGATTTATGCACCAGGAGAGAAAAGTCTACGTGGAACACGATTACGCCCCGGAGGTCCTTAAAAAGCGCAGGGAATACAATGACGCGAAAAAGGTGTTAAGAGAGAAGAAATTGCGTTTTCAGACACCATTTCCTGCGAAGTTAAGGGTCTTCTACGGCGATGAAACGTGTCTCTATAATTCGGCGGAAGAAGCAACAGCTGACATGGCGAAAAGAGGGCTCCCGGTAACGGTATTTAAACCCGCAGCAGACCCGAGTGAGAAGATCAAAGCGCAAACATGGACAACACAAAGACCCTCAAAATCCACGGACCAGCAGCGGGAAACCCAGCACCAGAGCGTCGCGGATAAACTATCCGTTTTCAGGTTGGAATAGCGACCTTTTTTTTTTTTTCTCTTTTCTCTTGAATCAATCCGCACATCCAACCCCCCTCATACAAGGTAACAAACTTTAAAGGAGATGCATATTCAGCATGTGGTAAAACATTTCATGGAACAATCATATTATTTGAAACAAATAAGTCTTTGTAATAAAAAAAAACAAAAAAAACAAAACTTGTTAAAATAGAAATGTGACAATAATCCACATGTTCTCCTCATACTAACAAATACTGTTTTTGCGTGAATGTTTGATGTGATGGGGGTGGGAGGGTGCACACAATTTCACAGGGTTTAGGCATAAAAGGAAAAAAAAAAAAATCATTACAAGTTTGGATTGGGTTTTGAAACTCACGTTAAAAGCATGGGACTACTTTCAGTGGTAAGAGAGGGCCCTCAACACGTAACAGAGTTTGAGGAATTTCCTTCAGGGCCTTCACTCCATCAAGGCTCTTCCAGGGTCTTTAAAAAGACCTCAGCTCAGGAAGTTCTTATGACAGCTTTTTGTTTTAAAGTTTTTTACACTATGTTCTTAATGTTTTTCTTGTTTTTAATGTTCTTTCAGTTTCTGAGTAGCACAAAAGAGGGCCACCACACAGTTATACTAAACAAAACAACACAATGGAGAAACAGGGTGTAACCAAAATAATTTCATATAATGTAAAAGGAATCCTGAATCCAGTTAAAAGATCCAAGATTCTAGGCAAAATGAAAAAAGACAAAGCAGGAATAATATTTTTACAAGAAACCCACCTAACAGACGTGGAACAAAATAAACTCAGTAGACAAGGGTTTAAAATGATCTCTTCATCTTCATATAAATCAGGGAGGAGGAGGGGAGTAGCGACATTGATATCAACCAAAATTACATTTGAAAAAAAATCAGAACACAAAGATAAAGAAGGGAGATACAGTTTGGTAACTGGGCGGCTAGAGGGAGAAGATATCACCCTGCTGAATGTGTATGCTCCCCCAGGGGCTAACTGGAAATTTTATAAAAATGTATTCGACCTAATGATAACTAAAGCTCAAGGTTTAGTGATATGTGGTGGGGACTTCAATCTTAGACTGAATCCATACTGGGATGCTTCTGGTAATTCCCCACATCAAAATAACACCCAAAACAGGAAGACTCGGATGCTACTAAAAGAATTGGGAATCTGTGACGTGTGGAGGGAACTCAACCCCAGTGTAAAAGACTATACATTTTACTCAACTCCACATTCATCTTACTCAAGGATTGACTATTTTTTTATGTTTAATAGAGACATTGGAAGAGTAAAAACATGTAAAATAGGACTGATGGATCTCTCCGACCACAGTCCGATCTACATGGACTTAAATATCCAAAAATACACAAATAATACATTTTCTTGGAGGTTAAATTCAAATGTCCTGAAAGGACCATTGAAAGATGAATTGGAATCAGATATTCTCAGATATTTGGAAGATAACGATAATGGAGAAGTATCCCCTTTAATACTGTGGGATGCATGCAAAGCTGTAATAAGAGGAAAGATTATTGCAAAACTGGCAACCCAGAAGAAACTAAGACAAGAAAAACTATCCACATTAGAGTCAGAACTTAGGAACCTAGAAAAAGAACACAAAGGCAACACTCATTCTACTGACTCGCTCAAGATTAAGGAAATTAAAAACCAAATAAATGAGATCTACACAATAGAAATCCAGAAGAAACTTACATTTCTGAAACAAAAATACTATGAAGCAGGCAGTAAATCGGCAAAATTGCTAGCCTATAAATTGAGGAAACATCAAACAGAAAGAGCAATCTACAAAATCAGAGACCCAGTATCAAAGGAAATAAAATTCAGAATTCAGGATATTCTTAAAAACTTCGAGAATTACTATAAGAACTTATACTCCCACAAAAAACATAAAAACGCATCCGAGGCATTCCTAAACACATTAAACCTTCCCCAACTTACGGAGTCACAAAATAAAACACTACTGTCAGAAATACATCCTAAAGAATTGGAAAAAGCAATTATGAAACTTAAAGCTAACAAATCCCCAGGAGCTGATGGCTATACAGCAGAGTGGTACAAAACCTTTAAACAGCAACTATCTCCTCTCCTCCTGAAAACATTTAATTATGTCCTCCACACAGGGGAAATCCCCCCCTCCTGGAGAGAAGGGGTCATTGCAGTTATACCTAAACCTGAAAAGGATAAACTAGAGTGCTCCAACTACAGACCAATCAGTGTACTAAATCAGGACTATAAGCTTTTTACCATTATCCTTGCCAAAAGGTTAGAAAATATACTGACAGACCTAATTCATTTAGACCAAACAGGTTTTATAAGACAAAGACAGACACAAGACAACATTCGACGCACTTTACACATAATTCATCATATAAAAAAATATAACTTAAATGCAGTCATATTGGGATTAGATGCTGAAAAAGCATTCAATTCGGTTGACTGGTCTTTTCTATATAGAATCTTATCCAGTTTCAATTTTCATAACAACTTCATTAGAACTATACAGGCATTATATAAAAAACCAACAGCTAAAATAAGGATTAACGGTAATTTACCATCATCTTTTGAACTGGAAAGAGGATGTCGTCAGGGCTGCCCCCTGTCTCCACTGCTCTTTGCGATCTTCATAGAACCTCTGAGCCAATGGATAAGACAAAACCAAAAAATTCAAGGTATTACACTTGGTCAGAAGGAACATAAAATAGCACTCTTTGCTGATGACATTTTAATATACCTAGGGCAGCCGGACACTTCTTTACCAGAACTAACCTCAGTTTTTTCAGAGTATGGAGATTTATCGGGGTACAAATTAAACATGCATAAAACCCAAGTTTTAACATTCAACCATGACCCAAATCATTATTCTCTAAGCAAACTCAAAACTAACTGGGAGTCGGAATCTATGAAATATCTGGGGGTCAATATCCCGAAACAACTCAACAAAATTATATCACTAAACTATGATCCACTGGTGACAAAAATAAAATCTGACCTAGCAAGATGGAATATGATACCATTCTTGGGTACTGCACAAAGAATTGAAGCAGTCAAAATGAATATACTTCCACGTCTTCTATACCTTTTCCAAACAATACCGGTAGAACCTCCCAAAAAAACATGGCAGGAGCTGGACAGAAGGATCTCAAGATTCATATGGCAGGGCAAGAGACCTAGAATCAGATATAGAACCCTACAGCTAAACAAAGACAAAGGTGGGCTCGCGCTGCCAAATATCAGGGACTACTTTAAAGCCGCACAAATTAAAACTTTAGTAGAGATATGTAACCCAGTCTACACTGCACAATGGAAGGAGATCGAATGCCAAATAACAAGTGACATCCCCCTACAGGCGATAATAGGGAACAATGCCTTACCTAAGCTTTTGAATAACACTAACCCGTGGATAGTGACCCCGCTAAAAATTTGGTTTAAGATAGTCAGAGAGAATCAAACTAAAGAGCCCTATCGACTTCTGCAATGGATCGCCTATGATCAGGACTTTACTCCTAATAAAACAGACACCAGATTTAAAAAGTGGAAGGAGAAAGGGCTGATAAAATATTACGATTTTTTTAAAGGGCAAATCTTAAGAAGTTTTGAAGATTTGAAAAAACAAGGCCTAATAAATCAAGACCTTTACAGGTTCTTCCAGCTTAGACACCACATAAACAATATACTTAAAAAGGAGGTTTTGGAAAGGGCCCAGTCAGGTGTTCTGAAGGTCTTCTTAATGGCATATAAAGGGATCCCAGGGATCAGATACATTTCTAAAATATACCAAGGTCTTCAAGACTTAAAAGGAGACAACACATCTTATATAAAAGAGAGATGGGAAAAAGAGGGGAATTTCACTTTACAACTGGAAATATGGGAAAAGCTAAATAAACAGCAATGGAAAAGTACCTCATCCCTGCAGTGGAGAGAATTTGGATGGAAAAACTTGGCAAGATTTTTCAGAACACCTGCACAAAACAAATTTACCCATAAGGGATTGAACTGTTGGCGCTTGTGTGGTGAAAAGACTGCAAATCATTTTCATGTGTTTTGGTCATGCCCAGTTATCCACCAATATTGGACCAAGGTACAGACAATATTGGGGAAAATATTCAAAATTACAGTTCCCTTTTCTTTTGTAACTTTGTATTTGGGTTTACTACCGGACTCACTGGAAAGACGAGGAGAAAAATACTTATTCAATGTTTTAATATTGGCAAGCAAAAAAGCTCTAACTAAAAAATGGATGTTGAAGGACTGTCCTACACCTGAAGATTGGACTAACGTGATCCAAGACATTTACTCGATGGAAAAGTTGACATTCTCACTGAGACAGGACATGGGTTCATGAACTTTTGGCAACCCTGGACCGCATATGTGTCTTCCATTAGACCTAATCTTTGACAAATACCATTTCAATAATGGTTCCGCTCTTTGTTCCAATGCTACTCAGATGCTCTTTTATCTTTATTTACTTACTTTTTCTTTTTGTTTGTTTTTTACTGGTTTGTTTGGGGTTTTTTTGTTATTTGTTTTTTGTTTTTTTTTTCTCTTTAATTTCACTTTGTCTTTCACTTTAAAAAAAAAAAAAAGGGGGTGTTGTAAGAATTAATCTTCCAATGTTGTCAGATATCAGAAAATAAGGGAACATGTGATGAAAATGTAAACAATGCATTGCTGTAACGACCTGTATACCCTTTACAAAAACTTAAATAAAAAAAAAAAAAAGCAGAGTCTTTAATGAACAACTCTTCTATCTTGTCTCATCTGGTGCAGAGCTTGGCAGAAGGCAAAGAGGAAGAGTTCTGCCCAGCTCGCTGGTTAAATATAGGCACACATCAAAGACATGCAAAACACAAGCTGAAATCCCCCCTTATCTTGATCCCCCATTAGTCCTGTTAACTCCTCCCTTCATCTTGGGAGGTGATGGGAAAACCTCTCCTCGCCTTAGGGGGTGAAGGTGTCAAGTCTGTTGCCACTGCGTCCTGTGATGTCATTGGTCTTCACATGGCGGTGAGATTCCTTTGTCCTTTCAGA
The DNA here is from genome assembly GCA_020510985.1 of Pholidichthys leucotaenia. NCBI lineage: Eukaryota > Metazoa > Chordata > Actinopteri > Cichliformes > Pholidichthyidae > Pholidichthys > Pholidichthys leucotaenia. The sequence goes on along the minus strand of CM035847.1, from coordinate 13,558,527 downwards.
GGTGTGAAGTTCCTTTGTATATGTTGTCCCAAACATTTCCACATGCTCTAACAAATGTAGGTATGGAATATATGAGTAATATATACCACAAGACCACATTTGAGCATTCTAAAACACCAGATCTTGTTAGCTTCTGGGGGGCGGCTAAGTTTACTCTTTTTTTTCCAAAACCCCATTCTCATCCCTGCATGATGAAACTCACTTGGGAGTCTGTGTCCACGAGGAATTTCCTCCCCTAGCGCGCATCAGTCAAGTAGAGCAGCTTGTTCTCCTCCCCGAGGGCCGCAGCTGCTACCGACCCCCGGTCTGGGCGTTTCCCGAGCGCTTGAACTGGCACGGTGGTATACATTTGCGTGCCTTCTCTGTAAAGCGGCGATGGTAGAAACAGAGGGTGTCTCCTCCGCGATCCTTGGCCCCCGCCGCCACCGTCGTCGGTGGGTCTTCTACCGCCGTCTCTGGCCCCCCGCCATCTCCGGCTGTCGCACCGAACTCCGTCGCTGCCGCGGTGGCCGGTGGTTTGCTGGCGTTGAGAATCCGGTGCGCCTCCTCGGCCAGCGCGCGGAAGTCTCGCTGGTCCAACAACGGCGAACTGGCCAGGGTCACTCTCGTGGCCGACGGTAGGGTCCTGAGGAAAATGTGGGTGAAGAGGAAGTCGTCGCCGTCTGAGCCTCTCAACCTCAGCATGTTCTCCATCAGGTCAATGGGCGTGCCATCTCCCAAGTCGTTCAGAGCCAGGAGCCTCTCTGCTCTCTCCTCAACTGAGAGAGTGAAACGCTGGATAAGCGCAGCCTTCAACCCGCCGTATTTGTCGTTGGCAGGTGGCCGCTCCAACAGGCTCTCCACATGCCGAGCCGTGCGGTTGTCGAGCTTTGCAATCACATGGTAGAATTTCGTGTCATCTACCGTTATCCCCCGGAGAGCGAACTGTGCTTCGACCAAGTGGAACCAGGAGCGCGGGTTGTCTTGCCAAAAGTCCGGTAGCTGGACGGTAGTGGCATACGCTTGGCTGGGAGCTCCTGACTCGGCTGGCCCGGGGGACCTTCTTTCGCCCATGATACATCTTAGGGTCACCAGTGTGGAAATGTGAAATGACGAGGTGGAGTTTATCTCACGAGTCAAGTTTATTCACATCTTCCAACATCAGCAAATCAGAAAAAGAGAAATCAAACACAGACATTCGTCCTTTATATATCCAGGACCTTCAAAGCTCACAGTCACGTTGCATTTAATCACCAGTAACAATGCATCTTTCCTTAAATCCTATCACATCCTCCTCATAGCCTCTGGCAGACCAGGAAATCCCCCCAAGGTCGTCTCTTGCATTCCAAAGACTAAATTTTCACATCCTCCTGTTATCTCACAGGAGGCCCAGTCCTTTGTTCTACTCTGAGATGTGAAGCTTAAAGTCATACATATGTGGCCCACAAGGTGAAGTTTTGGAGGAGGCTGTAACAATTATCCAGGTGAGAGCTCCGACAGATAACGTAAACTTAAACATGACAGCACTTTGGGGATTTCCATAGCTGTCACCCAGCTTGTTTGCCTCACAATGTCTGCATAGAACACAGTGTCTATGGCCAGAGTGGCTTTGGTACAGAGAGCTGCTTGGCCAAAAAGTACTGTTTGCACTTTCTGCTGTAAACTGCCATTAACCGCAATCACAAAATCTGTCGCCGTTAATTAGGGCAAAGCATTAACGCGATAACACTGCTAATATAAAGATAGCATACTTTTACTCGTGCAGTATAAGCTACCCTACCACTTAAATTTGACAGATTTTTGATTGCAAATGTGCATTTTTTCCATCAGTTTGGCAGTTCTCATCAAATCAAATCAAACTTTGTCATATTGCTGTACATACAACTGTAGTGCAGGCAAGATGAAATTGCGTTTCTCTCGGCATCCATATAAATAGAAGCAGCTTGATTTAAGACCCACTCACACATAGCTTCACCCCCCCACCCCCACTCCCACCCATCCATTCACACATCCCTGAGACATACTTCGGGAAAAAAAACAAAAAACTAACTATAATATACAAATAATATACATAATGTCCGTAGGTGCAGTAGTGTGTATGAGAGATTCCGGGTCAACTGTTCAGCATCCTGACAGCTTGTGGAAGGAAGTTGTTGATCAGTCTGGTGGTTCGGCCTCTGATGCTCCGGAATCATTTGCCAGATGGAAGAAGTTCAAAGTGTTTATGCAGAGGGTGAGAACGGTCCTTGACAATGTTCAGTGCCCTGCTCCTACAACGGTTCTGAAAAAGTTCTTGGACAGAGGGAGGTAGTCTCCAATTACCCTCTCAGCTCCCTTGACTATCCTCTGCAGGGCTTTTTTGTCTGACATACTGCAGCTGGAGTACCATGTAGCAATGCAGTACGTCAGAACACTCTCCACCACACCTCTATAGAAGGTCCTGAGGATGCAGATGGGGAGAGAGGCCTGTTTGAGTTTCCTCAAGAAGTGCAGTCTCTGCTGAGCCCGCTTCCTGATCCCCAAGGAATTCTTGCTCCAGGTCAGGTCCTGCGAGATCTGCACTCCGAGGAACTTGATGTTCTCCACGCTCTCCACTAAACGGCCGCCGATGCTGAGGGGGACGTGCTCAGGCTGTGACCACCGGAAGTCAATAATCATCTCCTTCTTTTCATCCACGTTGAGCACCAGATTGTTCTCCCTGCACCAGCCCTCCAGGTCTCTCACTTCTTCCCTGTACATTGATTCCTCAGCCCTCTGAATAAGTCCCACCACCGTGGTGTCATCTGCAAACTTAATAATCTGGTTCCCCTCATGTCTGGATACACAGTCATGCGTTAGAAGTGTAAACAACAGAGGACTGAGTACACAGCCTTGAGGGGATCCGGTGCTCAGCGTGACAGAGTTGAAGTTTCCAACCCGGACAGACTGAGGTCTCTCAGTCAGGAAATCCAGGATTCAGAGACATGTGGCGGTGTTCAGACCGAGAAGGAGTAATTTCTCCATCAGTCTCTGGGGAATAATGGTGCTGAATGCTGAACTGAAATCATGTACATTCACACCCTGCTGTGAAAACCCCAGCACACTCACCCCATAACCCGGGCAAACCACACATCAACCATGTATTAAACACATTAATACAAACATCTTTGGGCTTTTTTGTTTTTTTAAACTTGGGCAACTCACACAGCAACTACGAGTGAAACATAATAACTACGTGGTTTGGCCAATTCACATATTAACATTTTGGTTCAAGCACCCTGGCAAAATTCTTTTGTAAACTGGGCACTTAACATAGCCACTTTTATGCATTAACCATGTCGACAAGACAGCAACACAGCCTGGGTAGCGCACATGTTAACATTTCAGCTACTCACATGTTAATCATTCAACTTAGACACATCGCCCCCTACCACCATACTGTCCCGATGGAGAAACCAACCCCCGGAGACCTGTCCGGCGGGTCCGTCCAGAGCTGCTTCTTCGCTTCGCCCCTGAAGATGACCCACATTGGGGCCCTGACGCCTCCTCCTCCTCGTTGGCGCGCCGCAGCTCATTGGGGTGTCTCCATAAGTCATCGGACAACTGAAGGTAACCGTCCTCCCGAACGGCCACCACCTGCAGCTGCCCCTTTTCTCTCATCATTTCTGCTTGCCATGGATCCCTCTCAACCAAGCCTCCTCCTTGGGTCGAGCCACGTCAGCGACCACCAGAGGAGCTCAACAGCCTCCAATGTTCACGACGTCTAAATCGGGCTTCCTCAATGGGTCGAACTACACTAGTAACCCCTCGAGAAGCCCGACTCAGCCTCCAGTACTCCTGTGTGGCACATCGGTTCACCGTGCCAGCCGGTCCTGCCCTGCTGTCTTTCATTTGTAACACCGGTGAAGCCGTTACAGCCCCTTGCTTCTTGGTACCTCCCGGCCGAACTCGGAAGCAGAGGGAGCCATCCTCTCAACTCCACCCGCCGTCATGGGCGTTCCACTGTGCCACCCAGTTCTCACATCCAGGGTAACCTGGGCCCTGGCACCGGAACCCTCCCGCTATTGCCCTGGATGGGATTGTTCCTGTCCATCTCCCAGAATACTAGGCCAACATTAGTCCCATTCTGCATCGTCCACCACTCTCAGAACCAGCCAGTCCTACAAATCACAGACCTGACCACTCATCTCCCATGCCACTGGTGATTGTGAAGCCCAGTCCATAGAATCGGTCCCAGCCCATCACGTTTGACCTTTTGTCACCACGAACTGGATATTGGACACCACTGCCGACTTGTATCTCGCCATCAACTCCAGCGAACCCATGATGCCAGCTTGTTACCTCCATAGCCACAATATGGCGTCAACAGTCCTCTTACCCAGTAATGTGGGAACAAACTCCTCACAGTAGGCCCATTCGAGACGTGGGGGCACCCCAACGGGCCACGTCGGGTGGTGGTGCGAAGAAGACGACACAGCCAGTCAGCAGAGATGAGGAAAAGGAGATATCCTGGCTGGGAACCACAAGATGGCAATCCAGGAGGGGCGGGCGGGGGGGCTTTCCACCGAGAAACAACAGTGGACTTTAAGTTTGTGTGTTTTGAGTTTTCCCACATGTCATTATGTGTATGTTTTCTTTACTGGGTTTGTACCCCATGTGTGCTTTGGTAGACCTATTTAGATGTTTAACTGAGTATGGGTGAAGTAATTTAGTGAAATGGTTTGAATTAAAAAAACATATTAGAAGCTAATGGTCTGTGTTGATTAACATGCATTCAGGTAAAACCTATGTGATAATTGGTAAAAGGTTAGTAGGTGCTCTGAGGCTTGACCTGATGTGTGTTAATGTGAAAAACCTAAAAACCTGACCTGATGGAGAGAAACGGATGTCATTTTTGGATTCAGCGGTGCAAAATTGTCTTAAATCAGTCGAAAAAACACAGACAACTTCCAAAAACATTATTTTTATTATGTTGTGTTATTAATTATGGACACAACACACAGCATACAGTTGTACAGCACAACTAAATTGTGGGTGCTCCACCAGGCTACTGAGCAATAAAGTAAGTGAGAAGAATTTGAAATAAAACAATTATAGAACACACGATTTACCATGCGACTGAGGTAAAGGTAAAAGTAAAAACAACTAGAAAAGCACTCGGAGAGCGCAGACCTCCACCAAGCGCCACACTTCCCCCCATACAGTGTTTGTGTGTACATTTTCAGATTCCTTGACCACAAAAACATATGACTAGCAATTGAATTGACAATGATAGGATTAGTGGTTCAGTAATTATTCACGAAAATGGCATTTTCCATAATGGTGGTTTTCTTCTGGACGGTGATCACCGGATCACCAAAATCTAATCATCTGTAGGATACCCCATTTCTGACAATCTGTGAAAATTTCATGAAAATCCATCCATAAGTTTTTGAGTTATCTTGCTAACAAACAAACAGACAAACCAACGCCGATGATCACATAACCTCCTTGGCGGAGGTAATAAATAGCCCATAGGTATTTATACAGGTGTGGTAGTGGCTTTCTGGGTGAAACTATGTACATATGAGTGTGGAGTGCAGAACACATAATAGAGGAAAATGGCCCAAGGATTATGGAAAATATGGACAGTTGTGATTTCACGGATGGGTCAATATACATGAAAGTGCAGCGTCCAAAGACAGAGGTGTGTTACAGTGATAATTTAAAGGTCCTCAGTTCTGTGCATGTGAGCGTTCAGAGGGAAGCAGGTCAAATTGTTATTATTTTCATTATAATAATTGTTGTTTTTTCTTTACCTTTTACTTGATGACCTGTACAAAATATAACAGTTTACCATTATCATTTCTGACCATCATGTAGCTAAATAATTCGATGTTCTGCCTTGTATCAGCTCTGACATTTTAATGTTCTGCAGCAGACCACAGTCCTATACTGTAGCATGATGACCCTCAATGATGTTCAGCAGCAGTAGAACAGATCCCATCTTCAGCTTCATCTACGTTGGACCATCTCCATAAATGAGAAAATCAGGATTTGTCATTTAATTTTAAAAACTATAATCATTATCATCAATATAAAATCAGGTTTAAAATGTTTCACTCGGTGTGTAATAAATATATGAAAGTCTCTTGCAAAAAAAATCATCTTTTTTAATCAAGTACTTCAATGAAATGCAGTTTTTTCAAACTACTAACATCCATCCATCCATCTTCTACAGCTTTCCCGGAGGTCCGGGTCGCGGAGGCAGCAGTTAAAGCAGAGAAGCCCAGACTTCCCTCTCCCCAGCCACCTGCTCCAGCTCTTCAGAGAGGATACCAAGGCGTTCCCAGACCAGCTGGGAGACATAGTCTCTCCACCGAGTCCTGGTTCTGCCCCGGGGTCTCCTCCCAGAGAGACGTGCCCGAAACACCTCAAGTGGAAGGTGTCCAAGAAGCATCCTAATCAGATGCCCATAACACCTCAACTGACTCCTTTCAATGTACAGGAGCAGCGGTTCTACTCTGAGCCTCTCCCGAATGACTGAGCTCCTCACCCTATCTCTGAGGGTAAGTCCAGCAATCCTACGGAGAAAGCTCATTTCAGCCGCTTGTATCCACGATCTTGTTCTTTTGGTCATTACCCAAAGCTCGTGACCATAGGTGAGAGTAGGAAGGTAGATTCACTGGTAAGTCAACAGCTTTGCCTTAGAACTAAGCTCCCTCTTACAACAGACCGGTAAAACATCGGCATCACTGCAGATGCTGCTCCGATCCGTCTGTCAATCTCTTACTCCATTCTCCCCTCACTCGTGAATAAGACCCCAAGATACTTTAATTCCTCCACTTGGGGCAGGAGCCTGTCCCCAACCCAGAGAGGACAATCCACCTTTTTCCGGCTGAGGACCATGGACTCAGACTTGGAGGTGCTGATTCTCATCCCAGCCGCTTCACGCTTAGCGGCAAACCGTCCCAGCAAGAGCTGTAGGTCATTGCTGGATGAAGCCAACAGGATAACATCATCTGCAAACAACAGAGATGAGATCCTGTGGTCACCAAGCATGACACCCTCCGTTCCCTGGCTGCACCTAGAAATCCTGTCCATAAAAATTATGAGCAGAAACGGTGACAAAGGGCAGCCCTGGCGGAGTCCAACTCTCACTGGGAATGAGTCCGACAGAGTGTTGGCAATACGAACCAAACTCTCACAACGGTTGTACAGAGACCGAATAGCTCGTAACAATAAGCCCGATACCCCATACTCCCGAAGCACCCCCCACAAAAAACCACGAGGGACGTGGTCAAATGCCTTCTCCAAGTCCACAAAACACATGTAAACTGGTGGGGCAATCTCCCATGAACCCTCAAGAATTCTCGAGAGGGTAAAGAGCTGGTCTGATGTGCCACGGCCAGGACGAAAACCACATTGCTCCTCCTGAATCTGAGGTTCGACCAGCGGCTGGACTGTCCTCTCCAGTACCTTGGCATAGACCTTTCCAGGAAGGCTGAGGAGTGTGATCCCTCTAAAGTTGGAGCACATCCTTCGGTCCTCTTTATTGAAGAGAGGAACCACCACCTCAGATTGCCATGCCAAAGGCACTGCCCCCGACCTCCACGCAATGTTGCAGAGGCGTGTCAACCATGACAGCCCTACAACATGCAGGGCCTTGAGGTACTCAGGGCAAATCTCTTCCACCCCCTGGGGCCCGGCCACCAAGGAGATTTTTAACCACCTTGGCGACCTCAGCCCCTGTGATAGGCGAGTCATCCCCCTCGTCCACAAGTCCTGCTTCCTCTGTGGAAGGCGTTTCAGTGGGATTGAGGAGGTCCTCGAAGTATTCCTTCCACTGCCCGACGATATCCCCAATTGAAGTCAACCGCGCCCCATCCGCACCATACACAGTGTGGACAGGGAGCTGCTTCCCCCTCCTGAGCCGCCAGACAGTTTGCCAGAATCTCTTCGAGGTCGACCGAAAGTCTTGTTCCATGGCCTCACCGAACTCCTCCCATGCCCGGGTTTTTGCTTCAGCAACCACCCGAGCTGCACTCCGCTTGGCCTGCCGGTACACCTCAGCTGCTTCAGGAGTCCCACAAGCCTTGCGGCCGCAGCTCTGGTCCACCGCTTCAACAATCAAGGTGGAGAACATGGCCCATTCAGACTCCATGTCTCCAGACTCCCTCGGAATGTGGTTGAAGTTCTTCTGGAGGTGGGAGTTGAAGACCTCTCGGGCAGGGGCCTCACCCAGACGTTCCCAGCACACCCTCACCATACGTTTGGGTCTACCAGGTCTGAATGGCTTCCCCCCCTGCCATCGGATCCAACTCACCACCAGGTGGTGATCAGTTGACAGCTCTGCACCTCTCTTTACCCGGGTGTTCAAGACATATGGTTGCAGGTCTGATGACACTATAACAAAATCGATCATCGACCTGCGACCTAGGGTGTCCTGGTGCCAGGTGTACATATGGACACCCTTGTGCTTGAACATGGTGTTCGTTATGGACAAACTGTGGTTAACACAGAAGTCCAATAACTGAACACCACTCGGGTTCAGATTGGGCAGGCCGTTCCTCCCAATCACCCTCCTCCAGGTTTCACTGTCGTTGCCCAGGGGCGCATTGAAGTCCCCCAGTACGACAATGGAGTCTCCAAGAGGATCACCTTCCAGCACCCCAGTCACAGACTCCAAAAAGGGTGGGTACTCTGAAACATCATTTGGTGCATAGGCACAAATGATGGTCAGGACCCGTTTCCCAACCCGAAGGCACAGGGAAGCAACCCTTTCGTCCACTGGGGAAAACTCCAATATAGAGGCAGCAAGGTGGGGGGATACAAGAATACCCACCCCTGCTTGTCACCTCTCGCCTGGGGCAATTCCAGAGAAGGCCAAGCTCCAGCCCCTCTCCAGGAGACTGGTTCCGGAACCGGAGCTGTGTGTTGAGGTGAGGCCGACTATATCTAGCCGGTATCTCTCAACCTCGTATACCAGCTCAGGCTCCTTCCCCACCAGAGACTCAAAGGTGGAGACCATGGCGGACTGATCCCAAGCTTTCTAAACAGAAATAAACCAGAAAAAAGAACAAGATATCAAGAGAAATCTGATTATCACTTCAGATGTGATGGAACATTTTTAAGATCAGCATAGTCAAATTATTACAGATGTCCCGTCCCTCCTTGGCTTCATAAACTGCTCCGTTTCCTCAAAAAATAACCTTAGGTGTTTTTTTTCTTACAGCACCACATGAGAAAATAAATGGCATCAGCTTCCTGATTGTTATATAGCACTTCCATTGTGAAGTGCGGGGTGGTTACGCGCACCTCCTGTGACATCATTGCACCGCCCTATATAGGGCAGCCATCTTACGGCCTGTTTGCCGGTGCCTTGTCCGTGACCGCCATCTTCATATTATTCAATAAAGCTGTAACGGCAGCAGCTGTGTTTGTTTGATCCATGTGAGAAACATGGCAGTTCTTGTGACTGTTGTAATTTCCCCGCTATATATGTCAACAGTGACATCCTTTCTAGTATTTGACCTTTGGTTGTACAGTAATGCCTCCCAAAGATTTGTTTTGGCAGGTATATATACGTATACTCACAGCCTGGCTCTGTGTGCTAGTCAAAAGTTGTTTACTTTGTGTCTGGGGGAGCCCCCAACATGGAAATGACCTTTGACCTCTGGGGAATCCCTTGTGAATTCCCTACCTTTTTTTTTATTTTATTCCCTCCATATTTTCTTTTAAAAACCTAGGTTTGGAAATTTGTCCTTTGAGATTTAAAAATTATTGAAATAATTTGTCATCAAAAATACATGAGGTATAAGATTATTCACAACAGGAAGTAGACGATTTTGAGACTTCCTGCCCAGCAGAATAGGACAACGGACGGATTCAGCATGGCTGGCTAAGACAAAAATCCAAAGCCATCCAGTTGCTTACCTCAGCCCAGGTAGGGTGAAACTGTCATAATGATGAAATAATCCCTCATAGCCAATTATCTACCCGATATTTTGTGGATTGTTTGAGAGATGATGATATTTTTGAAGTTTGTTGAAGTGTGACTAGACCATGTGACTGTCAGTAGTAATCCATGCCTATGTAACTTTTCACCTAGTCTCCATGCATGTGCAAAAAACTGTAATAGTTGTGAAAAAGTAATTTTTGAAGCCTCATTTTGTGAATAGGGATGTATTTTTGACTTGAAGTAAATGCAGTATTATTCTGGTCGATCACTGCTGCAATTCCCGGCCTGCATGGCCTTGGTAGTTCTTAGAAGTGCAAATCTGGCAATCCTTATTTACTGGATGCCCAGTTCTAGTCAATTTTATTGTTATGTTTTTGAATTGACATCTTGACTTTAAATTAGCTGAAATACCAATTTACAAGGTATTTATTCCGGGCTATTAATTGCAGACAAAATGTGAGAGCCTGCAAGGAATTTCTGCCCTCGGAAGGCTGCGATCCGGCAAAGGGGTTAGTGAAATGTTTAACTCTGTTGAAGTTTAATGATGGTTGTTTGAATATGCACATGTTCAAAGAATAGAAACTTTTTGTGTGTGTTTCTAATATGAAAATCTGATGTGCACAAACCATACAATTTTAAATGTGGATTTGATAATCTGTTGTATTTGTTTACAGTAAATGCTGCATAATTTTTGCTGGTAGCTTTCTTGCAACAACTCAGTAAACCAAAAAAATCTATCAATTTGAGATCTTAAATGTTTACATTTGTGTGTATGCAGTATGATTTAATTTCTGTAATACTAGAATTTTGTGTCCACAGCTAAAATAATGTTTCTTGTGTTTGATATGTTTCAGTCTTTACGGTGTTTGATGCAATTAAAGTCAAAAGCAAGGACATTAAAGATGTGTCAAACATCAGTTATTGCACACCAAAATGCAGCTCATAATCTGGGGCCGGAACAAAAGCAGTGTTCTACAAGTCACCTCGCCTCATCTGAGAACCAGGGTAAAACCATGCATAACATTAGGCAACATTGGATTTAACTCATGGAGGCATGCGTAGCTCCAATTCGCGCTTTTCTTGAGTTTCCCGGGGACCCGCCAGTGCCCTGGCCTTGTTGGTTTGATGCCTTTGAAACCTACAGTATGTTGCCGCGCTTGAACTCGGTGAGTTTGATAGGCTAAGGGCCCGGGCACTTCTGGTTCACAATTTGGGTATAGAGGGCCAGCGAGTTCTGCGAACGTTCGATGCTTCGGACACTTATGAAGATGTAGCGGAGCTGCTAGCTAGCCATTTCCACACCCCGGATAGCGTGACTGTCCGGAGGATCTGTTTTCGGCAGCGGCATCAGTGGGTCAGTGAACCCATTCGGCAGTTTGTTGCCAACTTGAGGCAGCTAGCTAGCGAGTGTCGTTTTGGAGCACTGGAGGAAGAAATGATTTGTGACCACCTTGTGGAACTTAAATGCAACGCCACATTGCAGGCGAGGCTACTTACGGTACCAAGGGACCTCACGTTAGCCAGAGCCATCAAGCTAGTGTTGTAGGATGTGTCTAGCTCATATGTTTAGATAGGGCAGCTCAGTGCATGAACGAGAGTGAGTGCGTGCGTGCAGCCGAGGCGCGCCCTTTTGTGAATGGCCCCGCGGAGCGGACGGTGTGTGTGAAATGTTCGAGTGAGTTGAGAGAGAGGCGACCGGAGTAGGTAGTGAGCTAAAATTGCTGCTAATAACAGTGCAGCCTGTTAATAAAGCCCCAACTCTTCAGCAAAATGGCCTGTTCTTCTGCGTACCACCATACTGTTGTTAACAACCGTGAAGTTTACTCAGGAGTTGACCCCGGAGGAAAAGCTGCCTCCGGCCCTGGAGAAGACATATCTCCCCTGTGTCCCCCAACCACGGTTAGGAGACCAAAACAGGAAAGGTTAACAGTAGCTCTCCAAATGGAAGCTGCAGACAAGCTAGCTCGGGAGCTAACCGGACGCCAGTGACAGCAGCCGCCGAAGCCCTTCATTGCGGCAAATGTCGTGGACCCAGATAGCGAAGATAGCTTGGACGATAAAGATATGGACGCCAACGCTACCAGCTGAAGGTCTGCCCCAAGAAAACCCCTTTGCATGGATTGTGGATCTGCGATGCACCTCAAAAAGGCTGAGGACGGTACAGTGAGAGGAGCACATTGCTACAGATGTGGTCACTTAAACCATTTTGCCAGGGTGTGCCATGAATTTTACCTGGAGAGCCCACGGAAGAAATCGCTCCGCCTTCCCCCGACAACCATTCATACGGTGGCCACCAACATGAACGGGTACACATTTTGCACAGTGGGGCTGGATGATATGAAGGCGCCACTGTTGAGCAACACGGGAGCGAAGGGGTCCTTGCTGAACTGGGCCACGGTGAAGAAGTTTTTTTCCCCACCACAGGATTAGAGATAACCCAGTGCCGTTGTACGGTTATGGAGGTGGAAGGTTGGACACGATCGGGACTTTGGAGTTGACTGTTCGGTACAAGTCTGCGACGGTGTCTTCCTCATTATGTCTTTATCTGTACCAACCTGTCTGTGCTCTGCCACAAATTTCTTCACAGCATGATGATCACTCTTAAGTTTTTGTGAAATATCTAATGTCTTCATACCTTGCCCAAGGCACTGCACGATTTGATGCTTTTCAGCAGCAGAGAGATCCTTTTTCTTTCCCATTGTGCTTGAAACCTGTGGCATGCTTAATAATGTGGAAAATCTTTCTTAAGAAGTTTTCCTTTAATTGGGCTCACCTGACAAACTAATTATGACAGGTGTCTGAGATTGATATCAGTGATCCCAAGAACCCTGAGACACAATACCATCCATGAGTTTAATTGAGAAACAAAAAACTGAATGTTGATGACACTAAAATCCTGTTTGCATAATAATTTGGAACGCGGTGTATTAAAGTTCTGATGTTAGTAGAAATGTTACATATGGGATTATTTTGTGTTTTTCTTTAGCTTAGGAGTACGGCGTACAATTTTAGTTTAACAATGGACTTTGTCTTACTTTAGCAGGTGGCAGATTAATCCACGGCAGTCCAGCCAATTTTAAGTTTTGTCGTGTGTGTGTGTGTTGGGCCATTTAGAAATTTCAGTTTTCATTTTGTTAGTGTGTGATTCGGGTCCCAAATTGGGGAGGGTCTCCATTGAGTGAGTGGTTCTGGACTTCTAAAGGAGGTTGAAATGCTATATTGTGGAGAATGGAGGCAGGCGAGGCAACAAGCTGGACGACACAGAAACTTTGTTCTTTCTCCAACATAACTAAGGCTAATGCTAAGCTAACGCTAATGCTAAGCTAACGTTAGCCCCGCCAATCTAAGGATCAGCCCCGCTGAACGTTACTCCTGTTGGGCTTCAAAGCTATCAAAGCTATCTCGTTAAACCTATGTTGGTGTGTTAAATACATGTCAGTATCTTGTTAGATAACTGTCAGAAATGTCTTCTGGACTAAACGGACTAACACCAGATATGGCTGGTGACAACCATGGTGACGACCCTCCCCTGCATGGGCCAACTACAGCACTCCCACGTCAGATGTCCGTCTGTGAGCTGCTTTGCTTTATGCAGAACAAGATGGGTGATGTCTCGATGGACTATCTTGTGAAATGGGTTAGCGACTTCTACGATGAGAACCAGGTTGAAGGAGCAAAGAAGTTGCTTTTCGAGCAGTGTCCAGAGGGAACATCGCGGAAGAAGAAGAGGATCGGCCCCAGCCGGAAGAAAGACAACATCGCCGACATTTACCACAAGCTGAATGAGGTTGGTCAGCTGGCACCACAATACGTTGCCCTGAACCTCAAGGATTTGCCACCAGCTTCGTTGGAGTCATTTGACCTTGCCAGGCTGTCTGATGATGTGTGCCATGTGATGTCCCTTGGAGAGAGCATTGCTACCGTGTTCAAAATGATATCTGCTATCCAGGACGACGTGGCGGCAGTAAAGTCCAAACTCGGCGACACACCCCCTCCAGCTGATGTCCTGGTCGTGGAAGGTGAGGATGAGGCTGGCAGTACTCAGAGTGCTGTCAACATCACCAGCGATGAGGAGACCGTGGTAGCAGCTGTCGACCACGCCCCGGTCTCCAATGCAGCCCGTGGTCCTCCACCTACCGCCACGGCCGACGGTGAGAATGCGGATGTGGCCGCTAACTCTACAGAGGCCTGTACTGATGACGCTGTCGGCAGCAGCCCTTCTGGGGTTGCCAAAGCTGCCAAAGTTGCTGTAATTGCTGAAGAACACGAGCTTGAGTTCGAGGAAGTTGAGAGTCGCTGTTCCAAGAAGAAGAAGAGGTCCTCCGCCAATGCACTCCAATCGTCTGACAACCAACCGACTGCCAAGCAGACCACGAACCAGCTACAGGTTGTCAACAAGACACGCCCCCACTCACAGTTACGTGTTGTACCAAAGTCTGGTAGGAGGTTTGGCGGACATCAGGGTCAAGGTCAAGGTCATAAGAAGCACCAAGTCTTCATCAGTCGACTCGACCCCACCACCAGACCCCATCATGTACACTCCTACATCAAAACCCATGTTAAATTAAATGTCAATCTCAAGATTGAGCAACTAGAAACCAAGTATGATGGTTATGCCTCTTTTAAGATTACATGTCCTGCCAGTTGCAGCAAGAAGTTGCTTGAAAAAAATGTGTGGCCATCTGGTTTATACCTTCGACAGTTTTTTGAGAGGAAATGATCTACATGTGATTGTCATTATTGTGTTTGTCATTATATTCATTCAATAGTAGGACCAACCTTAGAATATGTTCATTCAACTGCCAGAATGTAAAAACTTCATCTAATGAGATCTCCAGTTTATGTGATAACCCTGACATTGTGTTGTTGCAGGAACACTGGTTGTTCGAAAATGAATTGTCTATTCTGAGCAGATTACATGGTGACTTTATAGGACAAGGTGTTTCTTTTATGAATACGGAAGAAAGTGTTATCTTAGGTCGCCCCTATGACGGCGTCGGTATCCTATGGCGGAAGTCACTTGCGAACAGTTGTGTTGTGAAAACTTACGAGTGCGTAAGAGTTACAGGTATTGAAGTCAACCTGGGTGACTTTCACTGTCTTATATTGTGTGTATATTTTCCCTATGACAGTGTTGAAAACTTGGATGAATACTTGCACTGCCTGAGTCTTGTTAAACGTATCACTGAGGATTTTCCAACTCCATATGTGTTCACAATTGGTGACTTCAACGCTAATACAGCACGTTCAAGTTGTTTTGGAAACAAACTAGTGTCTTTTTGTGAGAGTTACTCCTTACACATCTCGGACAAGATTATCTTACCAGGTGATACCTTTACTCATGTTAGCATGATCACTGTGTGACTACATCCTCAGGCCATGATAACGTGTCCAATATCAAAGTTCTGTATGACTATGTGAGTTCCGATCATGTACCTTTATCTATAGATATTGAGGTATCTAGTGCTGTAAGTGGCCCCCGGGAAGCTCCTTCAGCCACAACGGGCAGTAGGACATACAAATGGCGTGATGCCACAGCGTCAGACCTGTCCAGATATAAGAAACTTACTCGTTGGAAACTCTGTAACATCCGTGCTCCTATGGTCGCCATCAGGTGTCACGACCATAATTGTGCGGCACACAGGGACGATATCGACAGGTTTTACAGTGATATTGTTGATGCTTTAAATTACTGTGTGAGTGAATGCATTCCTAGTCACAGTGGGGCCACCCAATATAACGTCCCAGGCTGGAATGATGTTGTTAGCGAGGCTCACACAGCTGTTCGGGATGCTTTTTTGTGGTGGAGGAGTAATAGCAAACCACGTTCTGGTCCAATATTTGAAAACATGAAAAATTGCAGGGCTAGGTTCAAATATGCTCTACGAGCATGCAGGCGCAATGAAGAAAGTATCAAATGTGACCAGCTAGCTAATCACATGAGTGAACTGAACATGGTAGAATTCTGGAAACAAATGAAAGCTATGAGCTCCCACCGGTCTGTTAGATCAAACACTATTGATGGTGTGACTGGTGACGCTAATATTGCTGAAAAGTGGAAATGTCAATATGAAGCTATTTTCAACTCAGTCAAGAATGTTTCAATGAAGGATTCTGTTATGCACAATATTCGTCTGTATAACGACATGTCTGATGCCTCTGATATTTCTGCTGTTACTCCTGTTGAAGTTGATTCACTGATCAAAGTTCTCAAGAAAGGCAAATCAGCTGGCCCTGACTGTCTCACCAGTGAATGCCTCATCAACGCTGATTTCAGTTTGTGTATTCTGTTGTCATTGTGTTTTAACTGTATGCTTGTTCATGGTTACATGCCAGATATGTTGATGGACTCTGTTATTATTCCTTTGGTGAAAAACAAGTGTGCCAGTCTGTCTGATATGAACAACTACAGACCTATAGCCATTGCAAATGTTATATCTAAACTGTTAGAGGGTTTAATCCTGAACAGAATTGAGGATTATCTGTGGACAAACGACAATCAGTTTGGTTTCAAGTCAGCTCTTTCAACTGACAAGGCTGTTTACCTACTCCATGAATTTGTTGACTACTTCAGAAGCCAATCCACTAGTGTCTATGCTACGTTCCTAGATGCTAGCAAAGCTTTTGACAGGATTAACCACTGGTGTTTGTTCAGAAAACTGATCGATCGAGGTATTCCTGTTTACATTGTTAGCATCCTATTATACTGGTACAGAAGGCAGTCTATGGTTGTTAGATGGGGCAATGTCACCTCATCCAAATTTCATGTGACCAACGGTGTTAAACAAGATGGCATACTGTCACCCTTGTTGTTTAATGTCTATGTTGATGATCTCAGTGTACTGTTGAACAATACTAATGTGGGCGGCTCCTTTAACGGTGCACTGTTAAGTCACATTTTCTACGCTGATCACCTCTGTCTGTTAAGTGTGTCTACTGCAGCGATGCAACATCTCCTTTCGGTATGTGAAAAATTTGGTGAAAAAAATGACATCTTGTTCAACTGTACTAAATCTATGTGTATGGCTTTCAAACCAAAGGGTGTCAATACGTCAAATCCTGTTATGCCACTTTGTGGTAATAGCTTGAACTTTGTTGAAAAAGTGAAATACCTAGGTGTGTGGATTGAATCTGATAAGACCAATGTTGACTGTAACAGGCAACTCAGGAAACTATATGCTCAAACAAATTTATTGTTGCGAAATTTCCATAGATGTTCTCCTGATGTCAAATGTATGCTGTTCAAGACCTTCTGTACCTCAATGCAGTCAAAACCATCTACGGCCCCAGAAACTGCTCCCTGGCACCTGTGAGATCTGTTGATGGCTCTTCTTTAATCAAGGATCAGGCCATGATAGTGGAGCGGTGGGCTGAGCATTTTAACACCGTGCTTAACCAGCCCACCTCAGTGGACCCAACTGTCATTGCAGAGCTCCCTGAACATCCTACCATGCCAGATCTCGACCTCCCCCCAACCTTCAAAGAAATCCTGCAAGCAGTAAAAACCCTGAAAAACAATAAATCCCCTGGACCTGATGGCATCCCAGCTGAACTTCTCAAGGAAGGAGGCTACCTCTGTACTCGGACATTGTATCTCTATATCTCAGAGGTGTGGAGACGAGAGTGTGTCCCACAACAGTGGAAAGACAGCAACATTGTGACCATCTACAAGAACAAAGGAGACAAAGCCATCTGCTCCAATAGTAGGGGTATCTCTCTGTTGGCTACTGCTGGAAAGGTCCTTGCCAAGGTCATGCTCCGCAGACTCATCTCTGCAGTATCAGAGCGGGTCACCCCAGAGTCACAGTGTGGTTTTCGGAAGGACAGGGGAACAGTTGACATGATCTTTGTGACGCGTCAGCTCCAAGAAAAATGTCGGGAGCAGCATAAGGACCTGTTCATTGCCTTTGTCGACCTGTCAAAGGCATTTGACACAGTGAACAGGGAACTACTGTGGCAAGTCCTAAAGAGATTTGGGTGTCCACCCAAGTTTCTCACAATCCTTGCGCAGTTCCATTCTGGGATGATGGCCCGAGTGGTAGTGGGAAGGCATAGCTCAGAACCTTTTGGAGTGCAAACCGGAGTGAGGCAAGGCTGTGTGCTGGCCCCAGTTCTCTTCAACATCTTCCTTGTCTGTGCAACAACTCTGCTACGTAGGAGGGTGGAGAAACAAGCTGGAGTTACCATTGACTTCAGGCTTGATGGTAACCTGTTTAACATCAGGAGGCTACAGGCAACTTCCAAACTGACATCAGAGACCATCATTGAGCTACAGTACGCCGATGACTGTGCCCTGGTTGCTCATACACCAGACGCTCTACAAAACATCCTCTCGGCAGCTGTAACTGCATACACCAGAATGGGACTGACAATCAACACCCAGAAGACAGAGGTACTCTGTCAGTCCAGTACCGACCCCCCACAAAACCCAACAACCCTCACAGCAGCAGGGCAACAGCTGCTCACAGTGCCCACATTCAAATACCTGGGGAGCATAATGTCTGACACCTGCTCAATGGATGACGAGATCCAGAATCGCCTCAAGCAAGCATCAGCATCTTTTGGTCGTCTAAGGAGAAGGGTTCTTCAGAACAGCAATCTCAAACTCCACACCAAAGTGCTGGTCTACAGAGCTGTATGTATCACCACCTTACTATATGGATGTGAGGCATGGACTATTTACAGCCGCCATCTGAGAAGCTTGGAGACCTTCCATATAAGATGTCTCCAGAAGATCCTTGGCATCACTTGGAAGGACAGAGTGCCGCACACAGAAGTGCTGGAGAGAGCTGGAAGCTGTAGCGTGGAGTCCATCATGGCCCAGCATCAACTCAGGTGGTTGGGGCATGTCATCCGGATGCCCAGCCACAGACTCCCACGCAGAATCCTGTATGGTCAGTTACACCGTGGCCAACGCAGCGCTGGTGGGCAGAAGAAGCGCTTCAAAGATCAAATGAAGTCCATCCTGAAGAGATGTCAGATCAACCCCTCTTCACTGGAGGAACTCGCTTCCTGCCGAGACATCTGGCGCTTCCACTCCTCACAGGGAGTGGATTATATGGAGGAACAGCGCACACAACACCAGACAGCAAAGCGTGCAAAGAGGCATGCTCGCCAAGTCCCCCCTGCTCCCCCCAGCACCTCCTTCACATGCCCGGTCTGTAACCGAATCTGCAGATCCAGGATCGGACTATTCAAACACCAGCAGACTCACAAATAAAGAAGATGGTCATCATCGAATCGATGGACTACCAGAGAGAGTACCTCAATGTACTGCTCGCCTTTATGGTTTAATTGCAATGTTGCTGTTAGGAACAAAATCCGCATTGCATATAATAACTCCCTAAGAAGGTTGTTAGATGTACCACGAAGGTCGAGTGCACGCAAGATGTTTGTGTCTGTGAACATTCCGTCTTTCGGCGAGTTGATACGTAAGAATGTTTACAGTTTTATGAGAAGGTTGCTGGCATGTAACAATCATCTTATATCAGCAATTGTCAACTCGTCACTCACACTTCATTCCAGCATTTGGAAGTGGTGGCGTTCCATTTTATACTGAGTCCAATATTGTATGTTGTTGTTGTTACAAGAGCGCCGAGTGTCTGCTGATCTGTATATACTTTTATTTATTTATTTATTTATTTATTTTCTACTTGTTTTAGTTTTGCATTTAATATGAACCCTGAGTTTGAAATAAACATTTGAATTTGAATTTGAATTTGAATAACTTACAGCAAAAAAAGACACAAGGTCTCTGTGCATTCCTCTTTTATATCTTTAATACCATGCATCGAGACCCGGAACTTCCCACCATCATACATTATGCTTAGAACAAAGCCTGTGTGGCACATTAACATGACATAATGGTGGCGCCACTCTTACACTCTTCTTCTCCCAGCGGCTCTGGCATTTACTCCTCTCCCCGGGGAGTGCATAGTCCTTACTGTCCCGTCTGATATACCCCGGTGACACCTCCTCTTTTGTTCCATTGTTCCCTGGGTGGAGAAGTCCAACACTATGCCCCAACACAGTACCCACCTCCCTTAACACCCAGAAAGGGTACTATACCCCCCCGTCCTTTGGGCTTGAGCTGGAGCCCAAAGCGGCTGTAGTGGAGGGTCGCCAATCTAGTCGGACCGCCCTGCTGGCGGGGTGTACAGGAGGGCATGTCAGTCTGTGGAGGGAAAAAGGGAGGGGCAGAAGACATCAGCTTCGTGAGCGCAGGTCCCTGCCGAGGGATCACCACTTTGCGGAGCCACCAACGGTGGGTGTCTGCGCCAGGGAGCTTGGGCCAATACCACCTGCTCATCTGCCAACGCAAACACTCCCTACATCCCCCCAAGTCTAACACAAAATGCTTCAACCCAGGTTCCAACACCCTGAATGGTCCGTCGTACGGTGGGCGCAGCGGGGTCCGGTGCGCATCGTGCCTGACAAAAACAAAACTGGCATTCTGCAAGCTTTTTGAGATGAAGATGCAGGGAAAACAATGGTGGGCTGGGCCCGGTACATTAAAAATCTCCGTACTGTGCAAAAATTGTGCAAGCGGATGGGCCTCGGGTGTGGGGTTTTCCGGTAAAAACTCTCCAGGGATCCGCAGTGGCTAAGAAAAAACGAGTTCTGCCGGGAAGGCTGTCAAATCCTCCTTAGGTGAGGAGCGCAACCCTAAAAGAACCCAGGGCATAACTCGCATAACCCGTTAGCCTGGGGGTTGTACGTGGTAGTGTGGTGAATTTTGACCCTCAGGTTCTGGGCCATCGCGGACCAGAGTTCCAAAATGAATTGTGGACCCCTTGCTGTGTCCATACTTTCTTATAATAAAGAGCAGGGTGGCGGTACAATGACCGTAACTTTATTATAGTAATAAGCACAATATTCAACACACGGCACACCTAAGTCCAGGGCTCCACGGCGCAAAGGGGCATGGCTGCCTCCTGCAGAGCTTTTATTCCTTGAGTGATGCCACCACTGGAAACGGCGGGCCGCCACCCCTCACTATTCCCCGGGATCCCTGGCCGTCATCTTACTACTTACATCCATACATAACATTCTGCCCCCCTTTAGAAAAATGGCAAGCACACTAATCAGCCCTCCAAAATTTGTCACCTGACTCACACACTAACAACAAAATTCTATGTCCAAAACAAATAAGTAAACCTATCCATGCACACACCATAGGCTGGAGGGCCGGGTATACTGCTGGCGCCCCCTACATGGCCGGGCGGATTATTCTGCCACCTTTTCCTTAACAGTCCAAATTAAATACTGCCGTGTTTCTAACGAAAATAATCCACTTCAAATAACACTAATACATGATCTTCAAACTCCGGATTGGTGGCCCCCACCCCACACTTGAGCACATCATGCATAAAATTACAGTGTTGGGCAACACATTTGAGAAGCCAGTGGCTGCCACGGATGGCAGCCACTGGCTTCTGCTCTCTGATGTTTTTGATAATTTTGTGTGTTTTTTTGGACTTCTGCTCTTCTGTCCGAGTCACCTATTCAAGGGAGTAACTACTTTCACTCAGACTACCTCCCAATGCAACTTCTCCGCCAGTTTCTGCTGCTGATCTGAAGTTTTTTCAGTCGATCTTAGCTGTGGGAGCAGTGGCTATTGGCGCTGGCCGGAAACGAAGGCGGCGTGGTAAACGTGCCGGTGCGCTAGTCAGGTTGAAGAAACGAGGATTTCGCAAGCTGCTCCCATCGATCCATCTGGCAAATATCCGCTCTTTGGCAAACAAAATGGATGAACTGCTGCTCCTGACTCACAAAAACCGGGATTTTAGCAGATCTGGCACCCTTTGTTTCACGGAGTCCTGGCTGAGTGAACACATCCCGGACAACGCGGTGCGCCTGGACGGATTCCAGCTGTCTCGCGCTGATCGCAGCCGAGAATTCTCTGGAAAGACTAAAGGTGGTGGAATCTGGCGGAGTCCAACTCTCACTGGGAATGACTCCGACCGAGTGTTGGCAATACGAACTAAACTCTCACAACGGTCGTACAGAGACCGAATAGCTCGTAACAACAAGCCCGATACCCCATACTCCCGAAGCACCCCCCACAAAAATCCACGAGGGACGCGGTCAAATGCCTTCTCCAAGTCCACAAAACACATGTAAACTGGTTGGGCAAACTCCCACGAACCCTCAAGAATTCTCGAGAGGGTAAAGAGCTGGTCCGATGTCCCACGGCCAGGACGAAAACCACATTGCTCCTCCTGAATCCGAGGTTCGACCAACGGCCGGACTCTCCTCTCCAGTACCTTGGCATAGACCTTCCCAGGGAGGCTGAGGAGTATGATCCCTCTAAAGTTGGAGCACACCCTCCGGTCCCCTTTTTTGAAGAGAGGAACCACCACCCCGGTTTGCCATGCCAAAGGCACTGCCCCCGACCTCCACGCAATGTTGCAGAGGCGTGTCAACCATGACAACCCAACAACATCCAGGGCCTTGAGGTACTCAGGGCGAATCTCGTCCACCCCCGGGGCCCGGCCACCAAGGAGATTTTTAACCACCTTGGCGACCTCAGCCCCTGTGATAGGCGAGTCATCCCCCTCGTCCCCAAACCCTGCTTCCTCTGTGGAAGGCGTATCAGTGGGATTGAGGAGCTCCTCGAAGTATTCCTTCCACCGCCCGACGATATCCCCAGTTGAAGTCAACAGTGTCCCATCCGCACCATACACAGTGTGGACGGGGAGCTGCTTTCCCCTCCTGAGCCGCCGAACAGTTTGCCAGAATCTCTTTGAAGCCGACCGAAAGTCTTGTTCCATGGCCTCACCGAACTCCTCCCATACCCGGGTTTTTGCTTCAGCAACCACCCGAGCTGCACTCCGCTTGGCCTGCCGGTACACCTCAGCTGCTTCGGGAGTCCCACAAGCCAACCAAGCTTGATAGGACTCCTTCTTCAGCTTAATGGCCCCCCTCACCACTGGTGTCCACCACTTGGTTTGGGGGTTGCCACCACAAGATGCACCGACCACCTTGCGGCCGCAGCTCTGGGCCGCCGCTTCAACAACAGAGGTGGAGAACATGGCCCATTCAGACTCCATGTCTCCAGACTCCCTCGGAATGTGGTTGAAGTTCTTCCGGAGGTGGGAGTTGAAGACCTCCCGGACAGGGGCCTCAGCCAGATGCTCCCAGCACACCCTTACTATACGTTTGGGTCTACCAGGTCTGAATGGCTTCCTCCCCTGCCATCGGATCCAGCTCACCACCAGGTGGTGATCAGTTGACAGCTCTGCACCTCTCTTTACTCGGGTGTCCAAGACATACGGTTGCAGGTCTGATGATACGATAACAAAATCGATCATCGACCTGCGACCTAGGGTGTCCTGGTGCCAGGTGCACATATGGACACCCTTATGCTTGAACATGGTGTTCGTTATGGACAGACTGTGGTTAGCACAGAAGTCCAATAACTGAACACCACTCGGGTTCAGATCGGGCAGGCCGTTCCTCCCAATCACCCCTCTCCAGGTTTCACTGTCGTTGCCCACATGCGCATTGAAGTCCCCCAGTAGGACAATGGAGTCTCCAGGAGGAGTACCCTCCAGCACCCCAGTCACAGACTCCAAAAAGGGTGGATACTCTGAAACATCATTTGGTGCATAGGCACAAATGATGGTCAGGACCCGTTTCCCAACCCGAAGGCGTAGGGAAGCAACCCTTTCGTCCACCGGGGAAAACTCCAATATAGAGGCAGCAAGGTGGGGCGATACAAGAATACCCACCCCTGCTCGTCACCTCTCGCCCGGGGCAACTCCAGAAAAGGCCAAGCTCCAGCCCCTCTCCAGGAGACTGGTTCCGGATCCGGAGCTGTGTGTTGAGGTGAGGCCGACTATATCTAGCCGGTATCGCTCAACCTCGTACACCAGCTCAGGCTCCTTCCCCACCAGAGAGGTGACATTCCACGTACCAAAAGCCAGTTTAGAAAGCTT
Organism: Pholidichthys leucotaenia; assembly: GCA_020510985.1. Lineage (NCBI taxonomy): Eukaryota > Metazoa > Chordata > Actinopteri > Cichliformes > Pholidichthyidae > Pholidichthys > Pholidichthys leucotaenia. The sequence goes on along the minus strand of CM035847.1, from coordinate 13,534,689 downwards.
GGGATCAGTCCGCCAAGGTCTCCGCCTTTGACCGCCACTTAATCCACATAGCACCGGACCCCCATGATCCCTCCTGCAGGTGGCGAACCCACTGGAGGGCGGACCCATGTAACTCCTTTGGGCTGAGCCCGGCCGGGTCCCATGGGTGGAAACCCGGCCACCAGACGCTAGCCTTCGAGCCCCTCCCCCAGGCCTGGCTCCAGGGTGGGGCCCCGGTAACCCCATACCGGGTGGGGTACACTGAATCCTTGATATACAATTTATCATGAGAGTCTGTTGGATTGTTCTTAGTCTGGCCCTTCACCCAGGACCAGTTTGTCTTGGGAGACCCTATCAGAGGCAAATTGCCCCCGGACAACATAGCTCCTGCGATCACTGGGGCACGCAAACCCCCCCACCACGATAAGGTGACGATCCATGAGGAGTAATTAATTATTTAAAATATTTGATTTTAATATGATCTGACTTTGATTCACCTGATTATTGTGAATTTATCGATTTATTTACTGTCGGACATTTAAGAGAAAAAACTTGGATCAAAATGGAAAATTTGCAAGGAAAAAAACCCACAATAAAACTGCTGAAATGTCACCAGAAAACGTTCCAAGTTAAAGAAAAACTGAATATTTTCTCACTGCTTAATCATTTTTTGACTTCTGCTTTATTGTATTTTGCTGTAATGTGGTGATTTTTTTCTCTTCACTTGGTTTTATTCCACCAAATGTGATCAGATCAGTCCTCCCATTTCCTCCACATTTCCTCTCACAGCGTTTTACTTTCATCAAGTTACATCAGTTTTTCTCTCCATCATCACAACATTTCTACTAGAATCTCTCCTTTATTTGAACTCATCAAGTCAAACTGGTTTCTCAAGATTTTCTGTCAGTTTTTAGTCAGTCAGAGTGGACCCCCCCCCCCCAATAAAGCAAATGTGTTGAGTTAATTAATGAAGGCTGAGGGGGCGGAGACTTGTGCACGTGCCACAGTTGTGTCTTTATTCATGTTTGTCATTTTGCTTCCATTTATAAAGTCAGAACGTTCACATGTTTTCAGGTTTACTGCTGATAAAAAACAGGAAAAAGTTGCAACTTCATGAGCAATTCTGCAAGTTTACAATTAAAAAGTTGCAGTTTTCTCAAGTTGAAAGATCTGGTTGACTTTAAAACTGCAGTAATAATGTTTAAAGTGAAGAATCTATCACTGCCCGCAAATATCCAAAAGTTGTTCCAAATAAGGGAGAAACAATATTGTAACGTGCTGCTCGACATGGCGACGTCCCACCGGGAGATTCGAACTCACGCCTCCCGCTCCGGAGTCCCGCACCCTACCTGTGTCGCCAATAGGGTCAACCCACTTGGCAAGCCAAGTAGGGTGCTCATATTGAGTTCGCTACAATATCATTTCAGAGGAACATGTATATTTCAAAAACCTACAGTGAGAACTACCACCAAGCAACACTGTGTTTCAGTGCAAGGAGTCAGATTATGGGACGATTTTGGACCTGAATTAAAATCATGTACAACGCTTGGACAATTTAAACAAAAACTAAAGGAAGAAATACTCCAAACATATTTACAAGATGACATGTAAAATCACATCAGGATTGTCATATCCAGTCTGTGTTGTGTTGTAGCTTAGTTTTTTGTCACATTTTGTCTTAGCTTTGTTCTGAATTGTAATTGCTCTTGTTTTGTTTTTCCTTTGAATTCTTTGATGGAACATGGGTGGGCAATATAAGCTGCGGCTTCAGCCATCACCCATTTCGGATAACTTATGTTGAACTGTATAATCAGAGGAGTTACTGTCTAATTTGACCTTGTTGGATTTCCTTTCCCCCTTTGTTATATTATTCAGTTTCTTTTAACCTGTACTATCTGAAATAAAGATTCATTTTGAGTAATTCTGCATCTTTTAATTAAAACTTTAATCTTTTGAAGATAAACCTTTATTAGTCCCACAATGGCACCAACTTTTGCTTGGAAAGTTGCAGATAAACAAACAGCTGCAAGTTTAAAGCGCTGTATATTAATGAGTTAAAAAGTTGAAAAGTCACCAGAATTTTTTAAAGATAAAGTTTAAAGACAAAAGTTGCACATTTATAAGTTTTACAAGTAAACAGACTTTGCAAGTTAAAAAAGTTGCATCTTTATGAGTAAAGTTGCACATATAAAAATTAGCAAGTCTGAGTACAAAGTTCCAAGTTGATAAGCAACTCTGCAAGTTCACAGCAAAAAGATGCAACTGGGAGAAAAGCTGCACATTTTTGAATAAAAAGTTTCAAGTTTGCATGAAAATTTTGCAAATTGTTGATTAAAGATTCATTAGTAAAAACGTGTGTATTTATGAGTGAAATGTTGCAGCTTCATCAGTAATAAGTTGCAGCTTTACGAGTAAAGTTGCCTATACAGTGGAGACAAACAAAGTCACAAGTTAATGAGCAATTCTGCAACTGTGAAGCCACTGGGCCCCACATGGCTTTCATGTGGGTGAGAGCTTTCAGAAACACTGGTGCAAAACAGGACAAATTTAGGAGGAAAAGGTCCACATTTCAAAGAAGAATGGCAGACATTTACAAGGAAACAGCAGCACATTCAGGAGGAAAAAGCTGCAAATTTATAAGAAAAAAATGGTAAAACTACTTGAAAAGAGTTACAAACTTGCAAGAAAAATTCAGCAAATTTACAAGAAAAATGTCACATTTATGGGAAAATTGATGAGAAAAAGTTACAAGATTCCTTCCTTTCATTAAACTATAGATACGATACGATAATACTTTATTGTGTGAAACTGGTTTTGCATCATTGCAGCAACACATGAAAGAGCAAACATTCCAGCCCTGTGCATCATCAGCTGCAGTCGTCCCCAGACTCCAAACATCCACGTCCTGACCAGACCAGAGCAGCACACCAGACCAGAGCCCCTGAAGATGACCATTACAGCTCCTGCTTCAATCTCACAACTGACTGCTGCACAGAACTAGTTTTCACTTCAACCTTATTGACCTGTGGAGGCCTGGATGTGCGGCCTGACAGCAGCAGCCTGGACTGGCCCCACAGTGGTGCAGGGGTAGCGTGGTGACTACTGATGGAGGCTCAGGGGTTCCATTCCCGCTCTGTCTGCAGGCTGCATGTCCAAGTGTCCTTCAGCAAGACCCTGAACCCCCAGCTGGTCCTGGTGGGTCAGGCCAGCACCGGTGCATGGCAGCTCCTCCACCAATGTGTGGATATGACGATCTGTGAAGACCTTTGGTCATCCAGAGAGGAGAAGAACACGAATGAACACCGTTTCATGTTTTCACAGTTAGACCAAATAAATCAGACGAGTCTGTGTGGCCAAATGAAAATGACTAAATCAAATAACAGCACCGGGGTTTTAAGAGTTTAAATTTACAAGTTTTTTCTAAAAAAGTTACATTTTTTTTCTTGTAAATTTCCAGCCTTTTTCCTGTAAATCTGCACCTTATTTCTTGTAGATTTGAAGCTTCTCTTTTACCTCCTCAGTCCAGCCAGTCTCCCTAAACTCAGCAGAAGCAGAGAGAATCTGATTCTTTCTCCTCTAAGTGGCAGGAGAACATCTAGAACGTTCCACCAGTGGAACAGCAGGATGTTAAGAGGTTAACTCAGACTTTAAAAAGTTGTTCAGCTGTGCACCACTGAGGTCAGATGAGTTTTTTTACCTGGGTTTTACTGTGATAAAATGTGGCTAAAATAAAAATATCATATATTGATTTATTTTGTCATAAATGAAAAAGAGTAAAGTGATTCTATGGACAAACATCAGGACAAAAACTCATTATTGATGGCTTGAATTAGGAAAGTGGCTGGTATTTTTGAATCATGTAAGGTAACATTGACCCCCCCCCCCACCAGTTTAAACCTCTCCTTAGCTCTCCTTTATTTACCAAAGGATTTTTTCCCTGCAAACACCACTCAAACAAAGATCCTTTTCACTTCATACTTCAAAGCCCATAAAAGAAATCTCATCTGGCCCTTTGCGCCCTCAGACCTCCACCTAAAGGCATTTTCCACTCGGGTCAGTACGGTACGGTTTGCCACCCTTTGTCCGCTTTTCCATTAGGCACCTGATGTCCTAACGGTTCTGTTTTTTTTGGAACTGTTGTGGAGTGTGTGAAATCAGAGGCAGATTCACTTCAGACGATTTATTACACACATCTCTCAAGCAAAGAACAGACTGACTATTTAAGCATGTTGTGTTGGGTTCTTTTATAAATAAAGACTGCTGCTTTGGGTGAACACGGAGCCTCCTTTATTGACTGGCTGGAACACATTAACACACGAACTCCGCCATATTATTATCCGTCCTGTTGTACACCTGACAACATCCGGTCTGTGTCGCCCCCTAGTGGCTCCACATATGTAATACTTAGATTACACCACATCCCCCTTACTGAAGCCAAGTTGACCCCTTTTAGCTGAAAACACAAAATACATTCTTATTTCCGTTCCCTTTTGTCAGCTAACTATGACAGCATAAATTTAACACATCACCCCCTTTTACAAATCTATAACATTTCTTTTCTTTTTTTTCTCAACACTGTTGCCATGTAAGAACATATTATGCAAAGGCCTCTTATTTTCTATTTAAAGAAGGCATTTTCAGAACTCAACTCTGTTTTCACAAATATTAGCATGCAACTTCTACAGATCCAGTCTCTTTGGTTTAATCACTTCTCTACCAGACCTGGTTCTAACAACACCTGGTGTTTCCTGTGCATTGGGCTCAGAAGCAGTTTCTGTAGGAGTGTCTTTTCCATTTGACTGGGTCCGTTGTGGTTCCATCTCAGTCTCTGGTATCGACATAAGCACAAGATGAGTGCGATTCCTCCTGATTGTCCCTTGTGGTCCACTGATGACATAGGACCGTGGAGTTTTGTGGACAGATGTCACTGTGCCCTGTGCTTTTGCATCTGTAATCCAAACAGAGTTTCCGGGTAACAGTTTATCCAAATCTCTCGTTCTGTGTCTTTTGTTGAAACATTCTGTTTGTCTCATCCGTCTCTCCTTTTCCACGTGACGAATTTGTTGCAGATTCGGCACGCATGGCTGCAAGGCCTCTGGAAGCATTGGCAGGGTGGTACGAAGTCTACGCCCCATGAGAAGCTGTGCTGGGCTGTAGCCATTTGCCAATGCTGTGGTTCTGTAGGCTAACAGTGCTCGGTATGGATCACTGGCTTTCTTGATAAGATTTTTGACTGTTTGGACAGCTCTTTCTGCCTCACCGTTACTTTGGGGGTACCTGGGACTACTGGTCACGTGCTCAAAACAGTACTCCTTTGCAAAGTCTTCCATTTCCTGACTTGCGAACTGTGGGCCGTTATCCGTGATCAGTATCTCCGGTATTCCGTGCCGTGCAAACATAGACTTTAAATGCACAATGACATTGGCAGAGCGAGTTGGGCTGAGCTGGGCAATCTCTATATACCTAGAGAAGTAGTCCACTAATAACAGGTAGTTTTTGTCTTGTAGTGTGAACAAATCAGCTCCCAACTTCTGCCATGGCCTTTCTGGTAAATCTGTGGGCATTAAAGGCTCTCTCACATTAACTCTTTCCTGTATGCACTTTCTGCATTTGAGTACAATTTCACTAATCTGGTTGCTTAAACCTGGCCACCATACAGCCTGACGGGCGCGCTCTCTGCATTTAACCACCCCCTGGTGGCCCTCATGTATCTTATCCAAAACTGCATTTCTCATGTTAGCAGGGATAACTAACCTCGTGCCTCTCAGTAGTAGTCCGTTATGCACACTCAAAACGGCTCTCTCAGACCAGTAGTGCTTCACCGCTCCCTGTAGCTGGTTACAATCCGGCCAGCCTTCTGTGCAGTATTTCATGACTTGTGAACAGACGCTGTCGGACTGCAGTTGCTCTTGGAGATCTGCAAGATATTTGCTGCTTGTAGGGAGTCCCTCTAGCACAGAGTCAACATAAATGTTAGTGTCCTCCATAAGATCTGTGTCTGTGTGAGTAACACTGTTTGTGAGCGGTAAGCGTGAGAGCGTGTCGGCAGTGGTGAGACTTTTGCCCGGGATGTGCTTTATAGTGTATGAGTACCTCATTAGGTGCATACGAAATCTCTGTATACGCGGTGGAAGCGCATCCAAAGCTTGTCCTCCCAGTAGGCTCACTAGTGGCTTATGATCAGTTTCTAGTTCAAAGTGCAGACCCAGGATAAAGTCATTGAATCTTTCACAGGCCCACGTGAGAGCCAGCGCTTCTTTTTCCAGCTGTGCGTAGCGCTGCTCTGTAGGTGTCAATGATCGAGAAGCGTAAGCAACTGGTGACCACACGTCTCTCTCCTTCTGTAGCATGACTGCCCCCAATCCGTATGAAGAGGCATCTGCAGATATTTTCTGTGGTTTGTTTGGGTCATAGAGCTGCAATACAGGAGCAGAGGACAGTTCTTGTTTGAGATTACAAAACGCATTTTGTTGTTCATGCCCCCAGTACCACATGTTCTTTGTTGAAAGCAAGTCTCTCAATGGTTTGTCCTTTTCAGAAAGGTTCGGAATGAACTTCCCCAGCTGGTTCACCATTCCGAGAAAGCTCCTGAGCTCACTCACGTTGCTTGGCTCTTTCATGTCCTGAACAGCTTTGGTTTTGTCTGGATCTGGCCTCATTCCTTCTGCTGAAACAATAAACCCAAGAAATTTAACCTCTCTTTTGCCAAACTCACATTTTGACATATTCAACGTAACGCCGGCTTTCTCCGCGCGCTTCAAGACAGCGTGCAGTCTTGCGTCGTGCTGCTCCTTGGTGGATCCCCAGACCAGGATATCGTCCATGTGACAGACGACTCCGTCAAGACCCGCTGTAACCTCTGTTACCATCATGTTTTGGAAATGTTCAGGAGCACTGGAAATACCAAATGGCAAATGGTTGAAGTGGTATCTGCCAAATGGCGTAATGAATGTGGTGAGAAAGGCCGACTCTTTAGACAGTGGTATTTGCCAAAATCCCATATTTGCATCAAGCTTTGAAAAATACTGAGCTCCTGTGAGCATGCCTAGCGTTTGGTCCACAGACGGGAGGATGTATCTTTCGCGACACACTGACTTGTTTAAAGGTGTCATGTCCACACAGATACACACCTTTTCTTTGTCCTTTTTGGGAGCTACAACCATGCCACAGCACCAATCTGTTGGCTGCTCCACGCGACTGATGACTCCCAACTTTTCCATCCTCTCGAGCTCCTCTTTCATTTTACCCATGAGCGGCAGTGGCACACGCCTTGGCACCTTGAGTGAAAAGGGCTTAGCATCAGGTTTCAGTTTAATTGTGTATGGCTTTTGGACAAGCCCAAGTCCATCGCATAACTTGGGGTACGCTTTTCTCACTGTCTCTTGGTCTATAGTGTCAATTCTGGCAATTAGTTTCAGTCTCACGGAAGCTGTTCTACTCAGTAGTGCCATGCGCAGATTTTTGACAATATAGATTTTCTCAGTAGCGCTCTTGTCACCGTATGTAATAGTCTCTGTCATAGACCCCAACACGGTTAGTGCAGTTCCACCTGGTCCGTAGAGTGGTTTTTGTGCCTTTTCCAACTGTTCATTTTTCTTCTTGAAGATTTCAAATGTTTGGTCAGAAACCGCTGTGACGTCCGCTCCGGAATCTAACTTAAAAGTCACTTTATTTCCTCTCACGTTTATGTCTGCCAGCCATGGATCCTCCCCTAGATCCACTTCACCCAGAAAAAGTCTGTCTGCATTGTCAGTGACCTCATTCACAGTTGGGTTGGACCTACAGACTCTAATATAGTGTCCACGTTTTTTACAGTTATGGCATTCCATGTTTTTAGCTGGGCACTGTACTGCTGCATGTGCTGGTGCTTTGCCACACTTGGAACAAACTTTGTCTTGTTTTGTCTGTTGCGGCCTTGAGGACTTAATCTGTTTTTGTTCCTTGATTATGAACTTGTTTGGCTTGGCTTTTCTGATGTGTACCGCATCCACAGCTGTTCTGTTAACGCTAGTTTCACCTCTTAGGTCAATTTGTTGTCGTTTTATTTCTTCAGATTGTCTTGCCATTGTTATAGCTTCAGCTAGGGTAAGATCTTTGTCAAGCTGCATTCTTTCTGACAGCGATGAATCTTTCAGACCCACTACAAGCCTGTCTCTCAAGAGGTCATCGTGAAGTGCACCGTACTCACAGTTTTCTGCCAGTGCGTAGAGTGCTGTTATGAACGAGTCTACTGGTTCTGCCGGCTGTTGCACTCGCTTGTTGAATTTTGCTCGTTCGTAAATCACGTTCTTTCTGGGAACGAAATGTCTATCAAAGGCTGTTTTAATGGCCTCGTGCTGCTGGCGCTGCACACTCGTTAGCTCGAGCCCTCTTAGCACGTCATCAGCCTCATCTCCCATGCAATAAACCAGCGTATTTACTTGGTTCGCCTCAGCTGAGTTATTCAGGTTATTTGCCAGTCTAAAACGCTCAAAACGTCTTATCCACTTTTCCCACTCTTGGGGTCTCGCAAAGTTGAAGGGCTCCGGTGGTTTAATGGTGAAGGTTGCCGCTGGAGTAGCCGCCGCCATTACCGGATCAATTGCCGCAGCTGCAGCTCTTTGAACTTTGTCCGTCATAGCCGCTAGCCGGTTGCAAAGCTGACTTTTCTCACCTCAAAGCGCACCAACTTCTGACACCATGTTGTGTTGGGTTCTTTGATAAATAAAGACTGCTGCTTTGGGTGAACACGGAGCCTCCTTTATTGACTGGCTGGAACACATTAACACACGAACTCCGCCATATTATTATCCGTCCTGTTGTACACCTGACAACATCCGGTCTGTGTCGCCCCCTAGTGGCTCCACATATGTAATACTTAGATTACACCACAGCAGAGACTCTCCTCTTAAGTTTCATGGCATTTACATCACACACAACTTGACATTTGCATCACACTGCATTCAACCCCCTTCATCCCTGACTCCTTCCTGCTATCTCACCAGGAGCCTCCTGCATTGTTCTCCCATGCTTATCCACTGTCTCCTGTCTGAGATGCTAGATAAGATAAGCCTTTATTAGTCCCACAATGGGGGAATTCCAGGATTGCAACAGCACAGGGATAGCAACACTCAGAGCAACAATCAGAAGGCAAGAAAAAACAAGAGCAGCTAGTATACATATGTAAATATTACTATAAATATACAGTATACACTACCGTTCAAAAGTTTGGGGTCACTTAGAAATGTGCTTATTTTTGAAAGAAAAGCACTGTTTTTTTCAATGAAGATAACTTTAAACTAATCAGAAATACACTCTAATATCTAATATACATTGCTAATGTGGTAAATGACTATTCTAGCTGCAAATGTCTGGTTTTTGGTGCAATATCTACATAGGTGTATAGAGGCCCATTTCCAGCAACTATCACTCCAGTGTTCTAATGGTATAATGTGTTTGCTCATTGCGTCAGAAGGCTAGTGGATGATTAGAAAACCCTTGTGCAATCATGTTAGCACAGCTGAAAATAGTTTAGCTGGTTAGAGAAGCTATAAAACTGACCTTCCTTTGAGCAGGTTGAATCTACAATATGAGCACTTCCTTTCTCAAAACGCACGGCAAAATATTAATCAAACCACTGACTCATCTCATTAATCTCTCCATTAGGTCTAGTACATTTCCATCTGGTTGGAAAAAAGCTGTCGTCATACCAGTTCATAAATCAGGCAGTAAAGACGATATATGCAATTACCGCCCAATCTCTATTTTACCAGTCCTGTCTAAGGTTCTTGAAAAAGTTGTAGCTACACAGCTGATAGACTATTTACAAGACAGTCAGCTTCTTCATCCACATCAATTTGGTTTTAGACCAGGACACTCAACAGAAACAGCAAATTGTTGCCTTATTGAAAATGTCAAACAGTCCCTGGACAGGGGTAATGTGGTAGGGGCTGTTTTTCTAGATCTCAAGAAGGCTTTCGATACTGTAAACCACAGTTTGCTTTTATCCAAAATGGTATCTTTTAACTTCTCTCCAGATACATTAGAATGGTTTGCATCTTATCTCCAGAATAGAGAACAGTGTGTAAAAGTTCACCAGGATAAATCCTCATTTTTAAACAACCGTATGGGTATCCCACAAGGGTCCATTCTTGGTCCTTTACTTTTCAGCATTTTTATTAATGACTTGCCGTTACACTGCTCAGCTGCAACATGTCAACTTTATGCCGATGATGCAGTTATTTACACAGCTGCCAAGACTCCGGCACAGGCTGCAGATGTACTGTCCACAAGTATGGTTGATGTCCAAGAGTGGTTCCTCCAGAACCATCTATTGCTGAACCTTCAGAAAACAGTTTCAATGTGCTTTTCAATCAAAAAATGTAACCTGCAACGTTTTAAAGTTAATATATGTGATCAAGACACCAGTTTAGTTACAGAATTCAAATACCTTGGCATTGTACTAGATCCTCAACTCAAATTTAATCTTCATATAAAGAAAATTTCAAAAACAGTAAAAAAAAAATCTGAACTGCTTTAAATTAATTAGATATTACATACCATACGAAGCAGCTGTACTGTATATGCATTCTATGTTTTTTTCTCATACATCATACTGTTTGACAGTCTGGGCTCAAGCAGCCCCTTCCACAATAAGACATATAGGTTCATTATATAATCAAACTCTAAAAATCTTGGACAAAAAGCCCATTAGGTGGCATCACTGTCATCGTCGTCGGCCTCCGTCGGTCTATGATGACCATGGAAGAGAATCCTAAACGTCTACTCTGCTGGAACAGCACCGCCTGTGGCTGAACAGGCCGATGCGCACCGGTGTTCTACCTTCCAGCGTTGGGTGTTGGTAGGATTCAAGCCTGGGCAGGAAGATATGGAGGACAAGATGCTACCCACACAGCATGTCCCCCCTCTCCACGTCACTGATGAATCCAAAGGAACAGCAGGGCTGCTATAGTTTGGCACCAGCGCCGTCGCAGGAGCTGCCAGAACGATGTTGAGCACAACAGAGAACTGCCTTAGGGGCTCCGACTCCGGATTTTTCCTCAGGGTTGACTCCCGAAGCCTTTCCCGTGACCGGGTGTGCCACAAGGCAGCGGAGGTTTGAAATCAGGGTTTACTTTCCCCTAGATGGGCTACCTTCCCAGGTTGACGAGCCACCATCTACCCGAAGCATCTGGTTTTAAGGCGCCAGAGATCCGCCCTCGCCCCTTCTCCTATTAGTAAAAGCAGTTCCGCCGGGCTTAGAGACTAAACCACACGGGCAGGCTAGGAGTTGGACTTAGTTGTCAGAGGCTTTTCGAGATGCATGCCGTAAGGAGCATTTTATGAGCACTGGGAGCTTAACCCCAGTGCCGCTCCTGGCTATGACAACCTTGGAACCATGAAACACTGCACACAGCAGTATAATAACTCAGTAATAACATTTAATACACACACACAATAACGTCCTCTGTTGCAAAGCATGCTGGGGAAATCCCTGCCCCCCCCCCCCCCCCGTAGCACAGCCCTGACGTTATACTGCCCCCCCCCCGGACTGGTTTCTGTCCCCAGAAAAATTAAAGTCCAATTCAGAAGTCCAATACGAACTCGTCCAGGTGTCTTGGCAGCCTTCGGTGCTGGCGACCAGCACGTACAGGCCTCCTAGTGTCCATCTGAGTCTCGGTTGGGGTATCTGGTCGGGGTGAAGGCTCCGGTTCGTCCACCAGCGGGGCGGATGGCTGATACAGGGCGAGACGGTCATGGTGAAGCACCACAACCCTTTTCCTAAGCCTCACCCTGTACACCACATCCAACAGTCTCTGCAGAACCATGCATGGTCCCAACCAATGGCTCACCAGCTTCGGTGATCGTCCTCTTTTTCTCTCAGGGCAGAAAACCCAGACTCGATCTCCCGGTGCAAAGTCCCACCCCTGGCAACGGGAGTCGTACGCTCCCTTCTGCCGACCCCCCGCCGCTGCCAGGGCCTCTCGAGCCAGTTCATGCACCGTGTGGAGACGTTCTTTCAAACAAAACAAATAATCCAACCCGGGTTTGCCCTCCACCTCCAGCTTGGGGGGGGGGGGGGCGAATACCAAATCTACTGGTGTGCGCAGCTCGCGTCCAAACATGAGCGCTGCAGGTGTGCACCAAGTAGATTCCTGAGCTGCCGTCTGGTACGCCCACAAAACAAAAGGCAGATGCAGGTCCCAGTCTCTCTGTCGCTGGTCCACTAGAATAGCGAGCTGGGTGGTGAGGGTCCGGTTGAATCGTTCGACCAGGCCGTTGCTCTGTGGATGCAGCGGGGTGGTCCGGGTTTTCCGGATGCCCAGCCACTTGCAGACCTCTCCGAAGACCTCCGCCTCAAAGTTCCGACCCTGGTCGCTGTTCAGCTCCTCCGGTGTGCCAAACCGACAGAACATTTCGTCCACCAGCTTTGATGCAGTCGTAGCGGCGCTCTGGTCCGGGACCGCATACGCCTCTGGCCACTTAGTGAAATAATCCATCGCGACCAGCACGTAGCGGTTCCCCTGGTCCGTGGTCGGGAAAGGGCCCAGGATGTCCACTCCCACCCGCTCCATTGGTGCTCCCACCCGGTACTGCTGCAGGGGAGCGTGGGATCGCTGAGTTGGCCCTTTCTGAGCTGTGCACGTGTCGCAGCGGTGAACGTGGAGCTCCACGTCCTGATGACAGCCGGGCCAGTAGAACCGGGCTCAAAGGCGCTGCAGCGTCTTTGTCACCCCGAAGTGGCCCGCTCCTACCACCCCATGAACCAGCTGGAGTACTTTGGGCCGGAGTCGACGAGGAATCAGCAGCTGCCAGACGTGCCGCTGCCCAGCTGGAGTCTGCCACTGTCGATACACCACGCCCTCATGACAGCGGAGGTTGGCCCACTGGGAGTGTAGGACCTTAGTCTCTGGGTCCAGCGCAGACACAACCTCCCAGACGGGCTGCTCCCCTGCGTCCAGCCCCTGCCGAACCCGAGAAATGACCGGATCTCTGTCCTGCTCGCTCTGCAGCTGCTGCATGTCAAGGACCTCTGTGACATCATCACTGGGGGAGGCTGCCTGATCATCCAAGGAGGAGCTGCACGTCACTGCGTTATTTTCCTCCCACAATCCAAAGACATGCATGTTAGGTTAATTGGCTGTTCTAAATTGTCCCTAGATATCTGTTTCCTATAGGCCCTTAGAGTAGAGGGTTAGTACTAGTGAAAGCACTTTGAGTGGTCTTTGTGACTAGAAAAGCGCTATATAAGTGCAGGTTAGTTAGTTATTTCTGCTCGCAGCGGTCCGGAGAGCAGCAGCCCGTGGGGCGACTTGGTCTTGATCCTCAGCCAGCTGGCAGTGACGACAATCCTCTGTCGCACAGGGGCGCCAAGACAGCGCATCAGCGTTGGCATGGAGGCAGCCTGCCCGATGCACAATCTGGAAATCATAATCCTGCAGTGCCTCCAGCCATCTCACCAACTGTCCATCCAGCTCTTTAAAATTCAATAACCAGGTCAGGGAAGCGTGATCCGTCCTGAGCTGGAACCTCCCCCCGTACACATATGGGTGGAAATGATGCAGTCCTTGAATGACAGCCAACAGCTCTCTGCGAGTCACACAGTAGTTCCTCTCTGCTGAGAGTGCGGCTGAAAAAAGCGACTGCCTGCTCTCCCTGCTCTCCCTCCTGGGATAGCACCGCCCCGATGCCCTGGTTGCTGGCGTCCGTGTCCACGATGAAAGGGCGGTTTGGGTCAGGATACTGCAGGATGGGGGCTCTGATGAGCGCTGTGCGAAGCTGGAAAAAAGCAGCAGCACAGCTGTCACTCCACTGAAACGTGCATCCTTTCTGCGTCAGCTGATGCAGCGGGCTGGCGATGGTGGCGAAGTTTTTCACAAACTTCCTATAATAGGAGGCCAATCCGAGAAAGCTCCTCAGTTCTGCCACGTTCCGCGGCACTGGCCAGTCTCTCACCACCGCCACTTTTCCTGGGTCGGTGGCGACTCCCGCTGCGCTGACGACGTGGCCCAGGAAGGTGGTCTCCCGCCGGAATAGGTGGCATTTTCTAGGATGTAACCGTAGCCCAGCCTGTCAGATGGCGTCCAGCACTTCTCGGAGATTGGACAGGGTGCTGTCAAAATCAGCTGCATGCACCAGTAGGTCGTCCAGGTAAACAACGCAGCGACTCCGGGGCACGTGAGCCAGCACTCGCTCCATCAAGCGCTCAAAGGTGGCCGGGGCGTTGCAGAGTCCAAACGGCATTGCTGGCCATGGCTGGTCAGTGATATACATCTTGCCCTAATCCTGCTAAACCCTGCTGGGTCAATATAACGCAGTTATAATGACACAGCAGTATAACTCAGTAATAACACATTTAATACACACACACAGTAACGTTTTCAACTGGCAAAGCATGCTGGGAAATCCCTGCCCCCCTTAAAATGGCCCCGACGTTACACTGCCCCCCCCCGTACTGGTTTCTGTCCCCAGAAAATTCAAAGTCGACTTTCAGAAATCCAATGCGAGTCAGCCCGGTGCCGGGGCGGCATGCACGGGCCATCTGAGTCTCAGTCAGAGTGTCTGGTTGGGGTAGGGTTCCGGTTTGGCCACCAGCGGGCGGATGGACACATCTGACAGCCTCTGTAGGACCACGCACAGTCCCTTCCCTAGCAGCGGGAGTCCCATGCCCGCTCCGGCCAACTCCCACCGCTGCCAGGTCTCCCAGGCGGCCGCTGGCCCGCATCCATGCGTCCAGCCCTTGCCGTGCCTGGAAAATGGCCGGATCTCCATCCTGCTTGCTCCGCTGCATCGCTGCTGCACCGAGGGCCTCCGTGACGTCACCGAAAGGGAAAGCATCTGCGGGTGGCGGTAGGACACGCACAGTTCCTCCTCTGGCAGCGGGAGTCCCATGACTCCCACCGCTGCCAGGACCTCCCAGGCGGCCGCTGGCCCGCGTCCAGGTGTCCAGCCCCTGCCGAGCCCGGGAAAAGACCGGATCTGTCCTGCTCGCTCCGCTGCTGCTGCGCTCCAAAGGCCTCTGTGACATCACCACCGGGGGAAGCATCTGCAGGAGGCGGCTTTTTCTCCGTCCATGCCACCTCGCTCTAATTTAACGTCGGCGAGGGGCCAGTTTGTCGTGCGCTGTGTGCGGGGCAGTACCATGCGATGTACCCTGGCTCTGTGCAGCGGAAGCCCCCCTTCCTTGCATCGCCGCTGCTGTCTCCTTCGTGCACGCGCTGCTGTGATCTGCCGTAGCTCCTCCTCCCACTCGCTCTCAGCACGGTGGTTTCCTCCGATGACCAGTCGTTCAGCGCGGCAGCCAACTCGACCTGGGACAGGTGGTCATCCAACAGGTTCTCGCCGTTGTAGCGGGGAATCTTGGCCCGTTGGTGGACGGATGGGACGGTCATCTCCCGGTCAATCGCTGCTCCTAATTGCTCTGGAATCGCCAGCCCGTCCTGCCCTGAAAAGGGTGGGAAACGGGGCTGGTTTGCTCTGCTCGGCCCGTCGGGTCCGCTGCTCCGTCCATCGCGGCGAACCTCTCCGGGGGGGCCGGCGTCTCAGCTCTACGCTCCGTTCCCAGCCGAGCGATGAACAGCTCTGGCCGTTGGACCTCCGCCTGGATCTTCATCTTGCTCCATCCCCACTCCTGACACCAGTGTGACGTTTGCGGGATTCACACAAAGAAAGAGGAGCAAGATGGTTGTGATGAACAGGCTTTATTTACACACCACCGACCCCCAACTTACTTCTGAGCACAGCGAGGAGGGGAGGTCATTCTCCCAGACCTCCATTTCAATCATGGTTACACACACATGATACATCTTGCCCTAATCCTGCTAAACACTGCTGGGTCATTATAACGCAGTTATAATGACCCAGCAGTATAACTCAGTAATAACACATTTAATACACACACACACAGTAACGTTTTCAACTGGCAAAGCATGCTGGGAAATCCCTGCCCCCCTTAAAATGGCCCCGACGTTACAATAATCACCCTTTACTGTTAAATTTTGTTCTGTGTTAATAGTTTTGGGGATTGTTTTAATATTTTATATTATGTAGGAGACACAGCAGCAGTTTTTTTAACTGGACTTCTATAGCATAGGCAGCAGAATAACCCGCCTCACCGTGTGGGGGGTAGGACGGCAGTCTACCTGTCCCCCCTAATTTTAGTTGTTTTTTGTAAATGTCATAGACCCCTTTAGGTGATTTTGGTTTGATTATGTTTAGCAGATGATTCGGGTTGAGCCAACCGGAGTGGTGGCTCAGTTGGTAGAGCATCCGCCCCACTCCCGGGAGGCAGGGGTTCAAATCCCGGCCGGGTCATGCCGAAGGCCATATAAAAGCGGAACTTCCTGCCGTCCAGCTTGGTGCTCAGCAATAATGGAATGGAGGAGGGAAATCTGTGGCGGCGCCTTGCATGACAGCGGCCCTCTGATTCTATATATGGTGTGTGTGATTGACACTGTAGATAAGAGAAACACAATCTCGTTCTACTGTACATGATTGGCTGTATGGTGGAATGACAATAAAGGGTGATATAATTTAATAGGGTTCCAAATTGGGGTGGGTTGATTGTGTGTGTGTGTGTGTTGGATTTTTCTATGGGGGGGGTATTATGTATTTGTTCACTGTTCTTATACTGTTCATATTGGAGCTCTTATTTGTGTGGTGTGGTGTGGTGGCTCCGGCTTCCAGAGCCAGCCCCGGTTGTATAAGAGGGGCTGCAGGTAGGGTAGCGCCCTCTTCCGCCTTACCTCTGCCAGCAGCTGCATGCACGGTCGAGGGTACAGAGTCCAGCTTCTTAATAAACAAGTGTTCAGCTCCACTCCTGGCATAATCTTTGTCTTCAAGTTACAACATAACAAATGCATCTGCTAATTTATAGGGGTGAGAACTGTAGTTGAACCTCATGATACAAGGCGTATCACAATACTTGTTTCACAATGCAAACTATCATAATACTACAACTAAGTACTGTAATAACATATATAATTAATAAAAGATCAGTATGTGTGTTTAGGGATCAGTCCATCATCATGAGTGTCGGGTAAAATGGTAAACGGTAATTGGCATTCACTTATATAGCACTTTTTTCCTGGTCTCTAGGTGACCAAAGCGTTTTAGAGATCCTGCTATCCACCCATTCACGCACATTCACACACTGATGGTGGCGTAGCCGCCATACACCGGTGCTGGCCTGACCCACCAGGAGCAACTGGTACTGGTACTGCAGTATTACACCTTAATCAATGTTTGGCGCCACCACTAGCACTAGCACTAATTTTCTACAGCACATGTGTTGCTAACAATAGCCACTATTAATTTTAGTGGTCACTGTATACAGGAATCTGCAAATGTGTATTTAGATTAGTGCTAGTATCGTCAGTTTGTAAAGGGGTAGAAGATCTGCAAATATGTACAGTTCTTACTTCATTGATTGGTTTAGAGGGACAAAGGTCACTGATTAATAACCCAGCCACAGGGAGAGCACAAGCCAGAGGACTCCTAGTGCCGGTCCCAAGCCCGGCTAAATTGGTCATTGATTAATAGAAGCAGCACAACTCTGTAAATGTAAACTGTAATGTAAACTCTGTAAAATCAATAAAGTACATCTATCTATCTATCTATCTATCTATCTATCTATCTATCTATCTATCTATCTAAATGAGCCAGCGTTAGCTAGAAAGCTAGTTTCAATTTGTTGTCCCTACAGTACAATCTAATGAAATCTAAAATTCTGTCTCCACTTTATCCATATAAATGCATATCCTGTATGAATAAAGATCTTTGTCTAATTACAGCTATAAGTCTGATTGCAGTTTTACTGATTCTTTCAGATGTTTAAATATCATATGATAGATAGATAGATGCTGTAGTTTATTGATCCCAAACTGGGAAATTACAGTGTAACAGCAGCATGACAGTAGACGACCAAAGTGATAGAAACACACACAGCAAAATAGATGAAGGAATTATCCATGGAAATTAAAACTGCCTAAATAACTTGTATACATCACAGATGAATAGATGGTGACCCGTATAGATACATGAATCATACCCGCTGTACAATGCAGGACTATCAGGTGCAGGGTGAAATGTGAGGTACCAATTTGACTGCAAGGTGCAGTATGGCAGCATAGTTATGACCAGAATTCCACATCAGAGTGAATTATTGTACAGTAAAATGGCATGTGGCAGGAAAGATTTCCTGTACCTAACCATGCGGTAGCAATGCTGTAGCAGTCTGCTGGAGAAAGTGCTCTGCTGTCTGTCCAGTGTGTGGTGGAGGGGGTGATCAGGATTGTCCATGATGGATCACAGTTTGTTTAGTGTCCTCCTCTCCACCACAGCATCAGATTTATATAGCGCTTTTCATAGACACTCAGATGCTTTACAATGGATACATTATCCATTCACTCCACGATGGTAGTGCTAAACTACTACTGTAGCCACAGCTGCTCTGGGGCAGACTGACAGAAACGTTGCTCCCAATCTGCACCAATGGCCTCTCTGGACACTAGGCAGACAGGTGGATTTCCATGTGTTTGCTAATCTAAGGTTCCGTAGTCCTGGAATACAGCCCTGAGGAACTCCGTGGTTCTGAACCATTGAAGGGTCTGTTACTTTTAAGATACTAAACAAACTGCACGGTGGCGCAGTGGTTTAGCACTGTGGCAGCACAGTTTTACCCTCGGCCGGGGGATCGCGGGGATCATGAGATCGTGGGTTCGATCCCAGCCCCCGACCAACAGTGAGCTGTGTGGAGTTTGCATGTTCTCCCCGTGTTGCGTGGGTTTACTCCGGGATTTCTCCGGTTTCTTCCCGCACACCAAAAACATGTAGGTTTAGGGCGCTCGCGCACGCAGCGACCAGCAGCCGGTGGCTTGTCACCAGACTGCAAACCAAGTCTACCTACGGGTACAAATAAGTAACAAAAAAAAAAAAAAAAAAAAAAAAAACTAAAATTGTAATAATTAGAGGATAAGACAAGGGCAAGGGCCAGAATTTTAGATGAAGAAATGTATGAATGCAAAGTTTAAGTATGCTATTTGTCATATTTCTAAAAATGAGCAGCTAATGAGAAGTAATTCCTTGGCCAAGAAATTGTTAGATAAGAATGTCACACATTTTTGGAAGGAGCTTAGACGGATTAGTAATAGTAAAATGTCTTTACCCTGTACCCTGGAATTCATTTCGGGTATAGAAAATATTGTGGATTTATGGCGGCAGCATTTTTATTCATTATTTAGTTCAACTGCATTCAACCGCATTGGGCGGTGCGGTGGAGCAGTGGTTAGCAGTGCGGCAGCACAGCAACTCACCCTTGGCCATGGGATCCCTGTGTAGAAGAGCTTGGAATAACGAGGCAATGTGACTTATAAACCAAAGTTTATTATCAGCTTCGCTCCTCTAACAAGTCTCATCTTAGTGCAGAAGCAGAATAAGAGGTCGAACACATTCAGACCTACATACTTATACTTACACATAACAAAAGACATTGCACATCAAAGCTGACATCCCGCATTAGCTTAATCCCCCCTCCTTTGTCTTCCTACTCCTCCACCTGACCCTGGGTGGTCAGGGCGATCGATCTCCTCCATTGTCCTCTGTCTCTTCCACCTGGCCCTGGGAAGCCAGGGCGATCGATCTGGTCTCCACCGCTGCGCCTCGGATGTTCTTTGATCTTCGCTGGCAGTTGAGACCTCTTGTCCTGTTCTGAGGCGTGAGGTCGTTGTACATATGTAATCACCAAACATTATATCATGCTTATACATATGTAGGTTATGGGATATATGATTAATATAAACCACAGCCCCCCCCCAAACGACTAAGAAAAGGACAATCAAAAAAAAAGTCCACAGTTTAAGATAATTACTATGACATACTAACTGTTAAACCTCTTGACAAGGGAGAAATTTTCCAGCAGCTATGCTCCTGTAGAGAATTCAGTGGTAATCATAACAGCGTAGTAATATCACAAATCAGTCTTAAAACTGTCACAGCACAATCTGATAAAATAGTTAACAACTCTTGGTTAGTTTGCATCAGTCCCTGTGCCGTCTGGGTTTTAATCTTCTCCCGAATCTGCTGTGGGTCCGCTTGGGCGTCCTGGCGGGACCTTCCTGTAAGGAATCTGCAGCTTGGGGAGGAGAGTGATTATTTGTTCCCTGCAGGGGGGCTGAGTCTTTTTTTTGGGGGGGTCTACCCCGCCGAGGTGCTCTCGCCAACCGTGCAGGTTCGTCTCTCAACAAGAAGGTAGGTTTAAGTTTGTCAATGCTGACTGTTTCTTTTCTGTCCCCTAAATCAAGCACAAAATGCTTATCACCAGGTTCCAGCACTCTGAATGGTCCATCGTATGGTGGACGGAGGGTTGGTTTTAAAGCTTCATGCCTAACAAAAACGAATTCGGCGTTTTTTAAAGCTTGGGGGACAAAAACCCGTGGAAAAGAGTGATGTGCCGGTCCGGGGAGAGTGTCCGGTCCGTTGCTGCCTAAAAGCCTCAGGGCTGGAAGATGCCCAGGCTCTGGGTTCTCTGGTAAAAATTCACCTGGGAGTCTCAGAGGTTGTGCAAAAACTAATTCTGCTGGGGAGGCGTCTAGCTCCTCTTTCGGCGCAGCACGCAACCCCAATAAAACCTAGGGAAGTTTATTTACCCAATTTGTATCCGTTAGTGAGGCTCTGAGGGCGGCCTTTAAAGATCTGTGAAAGCGCTCACATAACCCATTAGCCTGAGGGTGATAAGCGGTGGTGCGGTGAATTGTCGCCCCTAAGCTGCTGGCCATAGCTGACCAAAGCTCTGAGACAAATTGAGGCCCCCTATCGGACGTGATGTCCGATGGGACGCCGAAACGTGCCACCCAGTTTGTCAAAAAAAACGCGAGCGACTTCCTCCGCTGTGGTTGACGCCAGAGGGACCGCCTCAGGCCAGCGCGTAGTACGGTCTATCATTGTTAACAGGTGTGTGAAACCTTGAGAGGAAGGTAGTGGTCCACGAGGTCGACATGAACGTGGTCGAACCTTCTAGCTGGGATTCGAAAAGGCTCTAGAGGGGCTTTTGTGTGTTTGTGTATTTTGGCGCGCTGACAAGACATGCAAGTTTTTGCCCATTCCTTTACGTTTTTGCGCAGGCCGGGCCACACAAACTTTTCGGCGACCATTTTAACCGAGGCGCGCACACCTGGGTGCGCGAGGGAGTGAATTGAGTCGAAAATACGGCGGCGCCATGCAGCTGGGACTACCGGGCGAGGTCGGCCGGTTGAAATGTCGCATATTAGGGGGGGTACACCGTCACGTAAACCCCTTTCCTCCAGCCTTAACCCTGTTGGCCCAGACAGGAGTGCGCGCACGTCCACGTCACCGCTTTGTTCCTCTGCCATGGCTGCGTAATCTATCCCTACGTGGATTGGGGCCGCGTATGTGTCCGCGTTGGCGAAGAGTTCTGCGGCTGAGGTAGTATAATCTTCCTCCTCACGCTCTGGCGATGTCACAGCGCGAGAGAGGCAGTCTGCTACCACGTTTAGTTTGCCTGCCACATGTCGAATGTCTGTGGTGAACTCTGAAATTGCTGTCTTTGTTGCCTGCCTGACCATGGTTCTGAAATTTTAGTCATCGCAAAGGTGAGCGGTTTGTGGTCTACAAAAGCCGTGAAACGCCGCCCTTCTAACCAGAACTGGAAGTGGCGGATGGATAAATGAAGCGCTAACAGCTCCCTGTCAAAAGTGCTGTATTTACGCTCAGTTTGGTTTAACGATTTGCTGAAAAATGCCAAAGGTTGCCAGGTTCCGCCAACGTGTTGTTCCACAACTGCCCCTATGGCCAGGTCTGAAGCGTCTGTGGTTAGCGCAATGCGGGCCGAGGGATCAATTTCCCCTCTGGGGATCAATAAAGTATACAAAATAATAAAAAATAAATAAATAAATTAAAAAAAAAAAAACTAAGGATGAAACTTATAAAGCAGGGAAAGCAGAGAGGGATGATTCGTTCCTGATTGACACTCATGCAGTGACCAAAGCCATTGGAGAGCTATCAGATAACAAAGCGAGTGGTTTAGACTGTATTTCTGCTGAGCATCTTAAATATGCTAGCTCAAGAATCGCTCCTCTTCTTGCTGCTTCACCAGCTTCATGATTCATGGGATGTTACCAGAATCATTATTGTCTGTTGTGTTGGTACCAGTCATTAAAGATAAAGCTGGCAAGCTGTGCAGCCTAGACAATTACAGGCCCATAGCTATAGCCAATATAAGATCTAAAGTACTGGAAAGAATCCTGTTTGAAAAATTAAATGTATTCATCAAATCTACTGATCATCAATTTGGATTTAAACCCATCATGGAACAGATCTGTGCATATATGCTTTAAAAGAAATTATAAGTAAGTATAGAAATCTAAATTCATCAGGTTTTTTTTGTTTGTTTTATTGACGCCTCTAAGGCATTTGATCAGAAAATTGTTTAGGAAAATGATTGATGGGGGTTCCCAAGTACTTAGTACGTATCCTGATTTACTGGTTTGCACATCAGAAGATGCTGGTGAAATGGGGGAAGAGTCATTCATCCCCATCTGGTGTGAGCAGTGGTGTCAGACAGGGCAGAATATCGTCCCCTGTCCTGTTTAATCTTTATATGGAGGAGTTGTCAAAGCAACTGAATGCCTGTAAAACTGGGTGTTTAATAGGGAATAAGTTAGTGAATCATTTCAGGAATGCTGATGATCTAGTTCTTCTCAGTCCAAGTAGTGCTGGTCTTCAGGAGTTATTAAGAGTGTGTACTGCTTATGGAGATGAAAATGACATAAAATATAATACAAATAAGAGTTTTGTGCTGATTAGCTGCACTAGAGAAGATTTGATAATGAAATTCCCTGTCTTTGATTTGGCAGGCAGGGAATTAATTGTCAGGGATAAAATTAAATATCTGGGACATTTTATTAGTGATAGAATGACTGATGATGATGATATTTTCAGACAACACTGCAAAATCTACATGCAAGCAAATATTCTTGCACGCAGGTTTGGTTTTTGTTCAGATGAGGTGAAGCTGGTTCTTTTTAAAACCTATTGTACACCTTTATACACTGCTCATTTATGGATAAACTATAGGAAGCAAAGCATGCACAGATTACAGGTTGCTTACAATGATGCTTTAAGAATTTTACTTCAAAAGCCTGGATGGTGCAGCTGCTTCTGAGTTATTTGTGTCATTACGTGTAAATACTCTGCATGCAGTAATAAGGAATCTTATGTATAAATTCATCTGTCGGCTTGATGTATCTGGAAATGAAATCATTCAGGTTATGTCTAGCATTAAGCTCAGTTCTATTCGCTGTCAGTCACAGTTTAGAAGGCACTGGTACAGTAGTCGTTTTAAGTCTTTTTAAAGTCTGTACTGTTTTTGTACTTCTTTTAGTAATTGTTTCTTATTGTTTTGTAACTTTTTTAATCGCCTTTTTTTATTAACTGTTCTAATTGTCTTATTTTATTTTTGATGGACCATGAGTCTGGAATAAAGTTTGATTGATTGATTGATTGATTGATTGATTGACTGATTGATAAGAATGACTTCTACAGCTGAGCTCAGGTGTTTTCTGCTGCTGCGCTGTGACTGGTGATCAGGAATTTAATCTCCAACTTTCTCTGCTTCTACTGTGTTAAAAGCTTGTAAAGAAGAGTGAGATGTGAGTTTTCTGCTAAACAGGAGGTGGAGAACAGTTGAGTTTCAGCTCATGTCGTCCACCCATTCATCCCAACGCTCCATCCTTCACACCTCTTGTTCTCCCTCTGACCTGCTGAGAAGTTCTCTGCATCACAATTGACCTCCCTGTTGACGGCCTGCAGAGGTGGAGGCAAAGCCAGGACAACTGACTGCTGCCCTGCGCCTCTCTCAGGTCGAGGTCTGAGGGGGCAAAGGGCCAGATGAGATAAGATAAGATCAGCCTTTATTAGTCCCACAATGGAGAAATTCCAGGATTGCAACAGCACAGGGATAGCAACACTCAAAGCAACAATCAGAA
This sequence comes from Pholidichthys leucotaenia, assembly GCA_020510985.1. Taxonomy (NCBI): domain Eukaryota; kingdom Metazoa; phylum Chordata; class Actinopteri; order Cichliformes; family Pholidichthyidae; genus Pholidichthys; species Pholidichthys leucotaenia. The sequence continues at coordinate 13,510,729 of CM035847.1, read as the reverse complement.
GGCAAGAAAAAAACAAGAGCAGCTAGTATACATATGTACATATATATATATATATATATATATATATATATATATATATATATATATAGAGAGAGAGAGAGAGAGAGAGAGAGAGATTTGATTTTGATTTTTCAACACACCTTTATTGTCACAAATTCAACAGAAAAACACAACTAAAACAACTAAAAGAAGCAATGGAAAAGAAAAATGTCTCACTGACAAGAAATCAAAGACACAAGTAACCAAACAAGGAAAAACAAAAACAAAAAACTTGCTTCTTACATCAGGATTATACCATAGGTAATTTTCCCCTCCTTAACACAACACAGGATGTGCTTAAAGCACCACATAGCCTCAAAGGTTTCAACATTCTGCATCAGATGATAGTAATTGTAATCAATCACTATTCGAGCCTTAATCATGCCAACCAGTATGTCTTTTACATTACAATCCAGCAGTTGTTCAATTTTTCTTTTCCTACTAACATAAATAGCCATTTTAGCCTGACCCAGGATGAAATTTAAGAGTTCACTCTTTTTCTTAGTCCTCAGTCTATATGGAAAGCCCAAGATAAAAATCTGCTGGGAAAAGACTTCTCCAAACAGATAAAACAGTTTCCCCCAAAAAACAATGATTGCAGTCTGTTACAGTCCAGAAAACAATGGAACACAGTTTCTTTCTGAGGACAAAATGGACAAACCTCAACAACATTTGGGTTTAAAAGAGAGATAAAAGCATTTACAGCCACAGCACCATGTAAAACTCGCCATTGTAGGTCTCCAACCTTCTTAGTTAATGGTGGTTTATAGAGTGCTCTCCAGGCAGGCCTCACCTCTGGACCCAGACCCAAGTGTTTCCTCCATGGTGTATCAGCTCGACCTTTTAACTTATTCACATTTAGAATTTTCACCAAAAGTCCATACATTTTTTTACCAGGAGAGTCACAAATGTTAATGTGCTCAGAGTTTAAAAAACACACCAGTGCCATCTTTAAAATCAGGAGATAAAATACTAAAAGGAAAAGGTTCATCAGCAGTTTGTACAGAGTTTTCGCAGTGTAAAACAATAGCAGAGTGTTCTTCTGCAGACAGGCAGTCTCTCCAATCTTTCAACAAGTTCATTATAACTCTGACTGAAGAGACGCCAAGAGCCGAGCACAGGGCAACAGCATTGTCCAAGTTAGGACCACATAAATTTACCAAGTGTCCCAGCGTTGTGACCTTTGCAAAAATAAACTTTTTTAAAACAGAAGGTCCTAAAACATTGCCCACATCAAAACGGGTCCCGAACACAAGTGGTTCCTTTAAAAGCCAGAAAGGCGGCAAGGAAGCCTGGGGAGAATTCTTTTTAAAAAGTCCCCAGATTTTAAAAGCACTTTGTTAAAACTGGGGAAGTTCTGGGAGTTTTTGGCCCCTTAAATCCATTAAAAGCAGCGACTCCTCTAGTCCAAGCCCTCCACAGCGAGCCAGGACAGCCCTGGCAATAGGTCTCCACACAAGGTCAAGGGGGCCACTCAGCAGTCGCTGAATGAACTGCAGGCGAAAGACAGCCCCCCTGCTGGCCAGATGGATGAGCCCTTGACCACCTTCTTCCCTCGGTAAAAACAGCATACTCTGTGGAACCCAGTGAAGACGGTCCCAGAAAAAGTCCACGACTATAGATTGCACTCTGGCCAGCAAATTGGGTGGAGGGTCCAGACAAGACAGTCGATGCCACAGCATTGAAGCAATCAAGTTGTTGATAATTAAAACACGACCTCTGAAGGACAAGTTTGGCATAATCCATTTCCATTTTTTTAGTCTTCCTTCAGTTTTTTCTAAAAAACACTCCCAATTTTTCTCAGTAAAAGTCTGATTTCCTAAAAACACACCAAGATATTTAAAACCACCTTGTGTCCACGAGAGGCCACCAGGTAGGGCAATTTTTTGTGGTCTCCCCCCCACCACAACAGCTTCACTCTTACCCCAATTCACTCTCGCTGAGGAGCACTCACCAAAAAGATTAACAGTTCTTAAAAGGTAGTCTACATCATTTTGATTTCTTGTAAAAACAACAACGTCATCAGCATATGCAGACACTTTAAAAACAGAGTCAGAGTTGGGGACTTTAAAACCAGTGAGGCCTTGCCTTAGTTTACAAAGGAGGGGCTCAATGGCAAGAGAGTACAACATACCTGAGAGGGGGCAGCCCTGTCGGACACCCCTCTCAACTTTGAAAGGAGCACTCAAACCACCATTAATCTTAAGAATACTCTCAATGTCTCTATACAAAGCCTGGATCATGGGGATGAACCCTGAGCTGAAACCAAAGGCCTCTAATGTCTGCCAAAGGTATGGATGTTCAACTCGGTCAAACGCCTTTTCTTGGTCTATTGAAATAAGACCAAGTTCTTTGACCAATGAGCTGGAGAGGTCCAAAACATCACGAACTAAAAAAATGTTGTCTGTAACCAACCTACCAGGTACACAGTAGGTCTGGTCTACATGTATGACCTGCTCCATCGCCTTCCTCAGTCTGGTAGCCAACACTTTGGAGAGAATTTTGTAGTCAGTACAGAGGAGGGCCACCGGACGCCAGTTCTTAATGTCTTTCAAGTCGCCTTTTTTTGGAAGGAGGGTGAGGACTGCTCTCCTACAACTTAGGGGCAGGTGACCCTTCCGCAGACTGTCAGACAGTACTTCCAGCAAGTCCTCACAGATCTCAGACCAGAACGCCTTGTAGAACTCTGCTGGTAGGCCATCTATCCCTGGGGCTTTTCCACACTGAAGAGACTGGACAGCCACTGCCAGTTCTTGCAGAGTGATCCCGCTCTCCAGCTCCGCATTCACGCTAGCCATCACCTTTGGCAAGTCCGTCAAAAAATGACTCAGTGCATGTGGATTCTCAACAAATTCTTTCTTAAAGAGATCCTTGTAGAAAGCAACTGCAAAGCGACGGATCTCCGCAGACTCATGGATCGGCTGCCCGTCCTCGGAGCTGAGAGAGTGGATCATCCTCCTCTGACCATTCTTCCTCTCCAGACCAAAGAAAAAATGAGATGGAGCGTCCATTAGTGCAATGTTCTGGAACCTACTGCGTACCACAGCGCCCCTGGCAGCCACTCCCAGTAGGTCAGTTAAAACAGACTTTTTGCCATTGAGGGCCTCAAAATGTCCTCTTTCTCCTGTGGAGCCTGCCAAAGACTGCAGCTCCACTACTTCTCTCTCCAGGTCCCTGACAGACCTGGCCAAGTCTCCAGAGACATTGCGAGTATACTGTAGGCACAGATTCTTTATTTGGCTCTTCCCTACATCCCACCACTGCTGCAAAGAACTAAAATTTGATTTTGTTAATTTAAAATTACTCCAAAAAAACATAAAAGCAGTTTTAAAACTGTTATCCGATAAAAGTGACGTGTTAAAATGCCAGTATGCACTACTACACTTTATATTCTTGATAAAAACACAACACTGAACCAGGGAATGATCTGTGAAGCCAACAGGGACTATAAAAGCACTTTTAAAAATGCTAAAATGGTGCTTAAAACTGTAAACCCTATCCAGTCTAGCTAAGGACAAAATATTGTCCTTTCTATGGCTCCACGTGTACTGTCTAGCCTTGCCATGAAAATTCCTCCACACATCACACAGATCATGAGCTTCTATGAGACCTTTTAAAACTCTGTTGGATGCAGCATGTGGCTCTGGGTGATTCCTATCCATAAGAGGATTTCCTATACAATTAAAATCACCTCCCACAAATAAAAAGTCATCATTACTGCAATTTTTGATCGTGTCATCTAAAATATTTAAAAAGGCCAATCTTTCTGTGCCTACGGTTGGAGCATACACATTTATAAAAACAACTTTCACATTCTCAAAAACAGCTCGAACTTTTAAAATGTGGCCTGCAATTATCTCATCAATGTCATAAGAAAGTGGAATAAAATCTCGAGAAAATAAAATACCCACTCCACCACATTTACTGCTTCTATGACTAAGAATAATTTCACCCCGAAATTCCCTCCTCCAGTCAGCAGCATTGTCCTCAGAACTATGAGTCTCCTGAACAAACAGAACATTAATTTTCTTGCATTCTGCAAGAGTAAAAACACTCGCTCGCTTGGACATTTCTCTTGCCCCATTGATGTTGAGTGTGCCAAAATTAAAACTACACATGTATATAAGAGGGCAAAGCCAATATAAAAACAGAAAAGAAAGAATGAGCGATAAAAGACTAATCATCCTGGGCAATTTGGTTCTTAACTTTTAGCACAAGCTTTTTTAGTCTGTAGATCTCCTGATCAGTGAAACTTTCCTGCTCAAGCTCTCCCCTATTTTTCATGTAGACCCGAGCAGAGTCAACAAAACGTTTTAGATCAGGGAAGAAGCTTTCAACTTTAACCATTCTGACCCCCTTAGTGTCCTGCAAAAACTTCTGTATTTTTGTGAAGGGGTAACCGCCTCCACTGGCCACATCATCACTGCTTTCACCATCACTCTCTATCTCAGACCCAGCATAAGAATCTGGCTGAGATAGAGAAACCTCAGAACTGTCTTTAACAACCCTTTTTACTTTGCTCCTCTGCTGTTTGGTTTCCAAATTCTTCCGCTTGATGGAGGTTTTACATAACTCCTCATCTAATTCGATGTCATCCTCATCCTCCAACACTGACTCAGCCACCCTGGTAGCTGTCTCTTCCTGTCTTTCGCTCACCCTGTGCTGTGCTTTTATATTCATCTTTCTGGTCCCACCATCTACCTGGGCCTCATTCGGCTCCTCTGTCTGACCCTCAGCATCATCCCTCTCGGTAATATCACCCTTGTCTGCAATGTTGGTCTGTGCAGCAGCCCCGCGATGTGCTTTAACTTTTGTTGCTGTTTCAGTTATGATCGACAGGCTGGCTGCGGAGGGCGGCGAAGCCGCCCCGCCGCCAGACAGCCTCGCGGCCTCGGCCGAAGCGCCGCCGCCAGACGGCCCCGCGGCTCCGGCCGAAACGCCCGACAGCGCGGTAGCGCCGTCAGCCTCGGAGGGCGTCCGCCGCCAGACGGCCCCGAGGCCGCACTAGCGCCCCCCCCCGAGTGATCACCCCCCACTCCCTGAGGGCATGATCGAATCAAGTGTCCCTCCATTCCGCAGCCGAAACACTTCATATTATCGGAGGTGACGTGGATGGTGTAATCAAAGCCGTCAATCCGGTATTTAAACACGAGGTTGAGGCTTTCCTCGCTATTCTTTAAAATCATGAGCACCTGTCGCCTAAAAGACATGACATGCTTTAAACGCGGGGACTTACAACCGAGAGGGATGTGCTTAATCGGGGACAAAAGCTGCCCGTGTCTCGACAGCTCCTTCTCCAACAGCTCGTTCTTTAAAAATGGTGGGACATTTGAGATGGTAATTCTCTTCGCGGGATTCACCAGAGACAGAACAGGAACCAGTGTGTCTTTAATCACAACCCCGCTCTCCACTACCCGGTTAACTTTTTCCATACTATCGAGGAAAATCACCACGGCACTATTCATTCTCCAAGCTGATCTAACACTTTCATAACCGACCAGCTCCCCCACAGCCAGACTACACTCCTCCACTGAACAGCTGACAGCCGGTGTCAGTTTGACAGCATGCCGGCGTGTCAGCGTCTCGAATCCGGAGCCTTGCTCCAAAACCATGCTGACCAGCAGAGCTGGCAGCAGAAACCCCCCTCCCAAAACGCCTACCCCACCCCAGCTACAGAAAACAACAAAACTTAAGATTATTTAACAAAAAAACACCTTAAACACGAAAAGATAGAGAAAAAGTTTGAAATAATTCACTCACGCTGTCACACGCTCTCAGCTCGCACTCACGACCACACCCACTCAGAGAGAGAGAGAGAGAGAGAGAGAGAGAGGGAGAGGGAGAGGGAGAGGGAGAGGGGGAGAGGGAGAGAGAGAGAAGCATTGTGGTTGGTGGATGTGCAGCAGAAAGTCTAAGCTCTCTCTCCGTGGATGGGGTGGGCCAGCTGGGTGTCTTTGGGCATGATGGTGACCCTCTTAGCGTGGATGGCGCACAGGTTGGTGTGAAGAGACCCACCAGGTAGGCCTCGCTGGCCTCCTGCAGAGCCATGACAGATGAGATTTGTTTTATGGTCTCCTTTGAAGAATGAAGTGAAAAGGATCATTGTTTGAATGGTGTTTACAGTGAAAAATCCTTTGGTAAATAAAGGAGAGCTAAGGAGAGGTTTAAACTGGGGGGGGGGGGGGTCAATGTTACCTTACATGATTCAAAAATACCAGCCACTTTCCTAATTACCATTCAAGCCCTCAATAATGACTTTTGGTCCTGATGTTTGTCTATAGAATCACTTTACTCTTTTTCATTTATGACAAAATAAATCATTTTTCTTGTAAATTTGCTGAATTCTTCTTGCAAGTTTGTAACTCTTTTCAAGTAGTTTTACCATTTTTTTCTTATAAATTTGCAGCTTTTCCCTCCTGAATGTGCTGCTGTTTCCTTGTAAATGTCTGCCATTCTTCTTTGAAATGTGGACCTTTTCCTCCTAAATTTGTCCTGTTTTGCACCAGTGTTTCTGAAAGCTCTCACCCACATGAAAGCCATGTGGGGCCCAGTGGCTTCACAGTTGCAGAATTGCTCATTAACTTGTGACTTTGTTTGTCTCCACTGTATAGGCAACTTTACTCGTAAAGCTGCAACTTATTACTGATGAAGCTGCAACATTTCACTCAGAAATACACACGTTTTTACTAATGAATCTTTAATCAACAATTTGTAAAATTTTCATGCAAACTTGAAACTTTTTATTCAAAAATGTGCAGCTTTTCTCCCAGTTGCATCTTTTTGCTGTGAACTTGCAGAGTTGCTCATCAACTTGGAACTTTGTACTCAGACTTGCTAATTTTTATATGTGCAACTTTACTCATAAAGATGCAACTTTTTTTTAACTTGCAAAGTCTGTTTACTTGTAAACTTGCAAAACTTATAAATGTGCAACTTTTGTCTTTAATTAAACTTTATCTTTAAAAAATTCTGGTGACTTTTCAACTTTTTAACTCATTAATATTGTAACGTCGGGGCCATTTTAAGGGAGCCAGGGATTTCCCAGCATGCTTTACCAGTTTGAAACGTTACTGTGTGTGTTAAATGTGTTACTTCTGAGTTATACTGCTGTGTCATTATAACTGCATTATAATGGCCCAGCAGTGTTTAGCAGGATTAGGGCAAGATGTATCATGTGTGTGTAACCGTGATGTAAACAGAGGTCTGTGAGAATGACCTCCCCGGCTCTGTGTACTAAGTTACAGGTTGGGGGTTGGGGTGTGTGAAAAATAAATCAGGTTGATCACAGCCATCTGCTCCATTGTCTTTGTGTGAACCCTTGCAAACGTCACACTGGTGTCAGGAGTGGGATATGGAGCGAGATGAGGATCCAGGCGGAGGTACAGCGGCCGGAGCGATTCATCGCTCAGCTGGGAACGGAGTGTAGAGCTGAGACGCCGGCCCCTGGAGAGCTTCGCCGCGATGGACGGAGCAGAGCAAACCAGCCCCGCTTCCCGCCCTTTTCAGGGCAGGACGGGCTGGCGATTTCAGAGCGACTAGGAGCGGCACTCGACCGGGAGATGACAGTCTCATCCATTCAGCAGCGGGCCAAGATTCCCCGCTACAACGGCGAGAACCTGTTGGATGACCGCCTGGCCCAGGTCGAGCTGGCTGCCGCGCTGATCATCAGAGGAAACCACCGTGCTGAGAGCGAGTGGAGGAGGAGCTACGGCAGATCACAGCAGCGCGTGCACGAAGGAGACAGCCGTGGCGACGCGAGGAAGGACGGCTTCCGCTGCACAGAGCCAGGGTACATGGCATGGCACTGCCCCGCACACAGTGCACGACAAACTGGCCCCTCGCCGACGTTAAATTAGAGCGAGGTGGCATGGACGGGAAAAAAGCCGCCTCCTGCAGATGCTTCCCCCGGCAGATGACGTCACAGAGGCGCAGGAGCGACGCAGCGGAGCGAGCAGGACGAAGATGCGGCCACTTTCCAGGCGCGGCAAAGGCTGGACGCATGGATGCGGGCCAGCGGCCGCCTGGGAGAACTGGCAGCGGTGGGAGTCGGCCGGAGCGGGCCTGGGACTCCCGCTGCTAGGGAAGGGACTGTGCGTGGTCCTACAGAGGCTGTCAGATGTGTCCATCCGCCCGCTGATGGCCAAACCGGAACCCTACCCCAACCAGATGCTCTGACCGAGACTCAGATGGCCCGTGCATGCCGCCCTGGCACCGGGCTGACTCGCGTTGGATTTCTGAAAGTGGACTTTGAATTTTCTGGGGACAGAAACCAGTCCGGGGGGGGCAGTGTAACGTCGGGGCCATTTTAAGGGAGCCAGGGATTTCCCAGCATGCTTTACCAGTTTGAAACGTTACTGTGTGTGTTAAATGTGTTACTTCTGAGTTATACTGCTGTGTCATTATAACTGCATTATAATGACCCAGCAGTGTTTAGCAGGATTAGGGCAAGATGTATCATGTGTGTGTAACCATGATTGAAACGGAGGTCTGTGAGAATGACCTCCACTGCTCTGTGTACTAAGTTACAGGTTGGGGGTTGGGGTGTGTGAAAAATAAATCAGGTTGATCACAGCCATCTGCTCCATTGTCTTTGTGTGAACCCTTGCAAACGTCACAATATACAGCGCTTTAAACTTGCAGCTGTTTGTTTATCTGCAACTTTCCAAGCAAAAGTTGGTGCCATTGTGAGACTAATAAAGGTTTATCTTCAAAAGATGAAAGTTTTAATTAAAAGATGCAGAATTACTCATAAAACTGCAACTTTTTAATTGTAAACTTGCAGAATTGCTCATGAAGTTGCAACTTTTTCCTGTTTTTTATCAGCAGTAAACCTGAAAACATGTGAACGTTCTGACTTTATAAATGGAAGCAAAATGACAAACATGAATAAAGACACAACTGTGGCACGTGCACAAGTCTCCGCCCCCTCAGCCTTCATTAATTAACTCAACACATTTGCTTTATTGGGGGGGGGGTCCACTCTGACTGACTAAAAACTGACAGAAAATCTTGAGAAACCAGTTTGACTTGATGAGTTCAAATAAAGGAGAGATTCTAGTAGAAATGTTGTGATGATGGAGAGAAAAACTGATGTAACTTGATGAAAGTAAAACGCTGTGAGAGGAAATGTGGAGGAAATGGGAGGACTGATCTGATCACATTTGGTGGAATAAAACCAAGTGAAGAGAAAAAAATCACCACATTACAGCAAAATACAATAAAGCAGAAGTCAAAAAATGATTAAGCAGTGAGAAAATATTCAGTTTTTCTTTAACTTGGGACGTTTTCTGGTGACATTTCAGCAGTTTTATTGTGGGGTTTTTTCTTGCAAATTTTCCATTTTGATCCAAGTTTTTTCTCTTAAATGTCCGACAGTAAATAAATCGATAAATTCACAATAATCAATAATAATCACAATAATCAAGTCCTGCTGCCCACTCCCCACTCCACCAACACCCCCCCACTCCCAACACACAGCCCCCCATCCTGACCCTGACCAGGACCCAGGTGAGGACGGAGCTGAGGAAGATCAAGGCGAGGAAGGCGCTGTCCCTTCTTGTAGAGTGCGTCAGTATTGTGTGACCAGTCTAGTTTATTGTTCAGATGAATACCCAGGTACTTATAGGATGTCACCATCTCGATGTCTGTTCCCTGTATATTTACTGGTACTGTGAGGGGCTGCCCATGCCTGCGGCAGTCCACCACCAGCTCCTTAAGCTCCTTTTTTTTTTTTTTTTAAACCCCCCGTGCTCCCGCCGGAGGAGGGAGGAGAGTTGGGTACCCGGAGGCACGCGGCGCGACGGCCGGGGCGAGGCCGCGCGCGGCGCTTAGGTCGGAGTTCCGCGGCGGCGGGCGCGCCGGACCGCCGGCCCCCAGCCGGCTCCACGACGGGCACCCGTCAGCCCCCGGGAGGGACCGCCGAGACGGAGCCGGCTCGGACGGGGGCCGGCGGCGGCCGGGGCGCCGCGCCGGCCGGCCCTCCTCCTTCCCTCCCGGCGGAGGGACTGGGACGGAGGGCCGGGCAGAGCCTCGGGACGCTCCCCCCGCCTCCCCCACGCGGGGGAGGGGAGAAAGCGGCCCTCGGCGGGCGAAGGTTCACAGCGGAGGGCGGCGGGGAGCCCCTCCGGCCCCGGCGGCCGGGCGGCGACTCTCCGCTCCACCGTTAATGATCCTTCCGCAGGTTCACCTACGGAAACCTTGTTACGACTTTTACTTCCTCTAGATAGTCAAGTTTGATCGTCTTCTCGGCGCTCCGCCAGGGCCGTTGCCCACCCCGGCGGGGCCGATCCGAGGACCTCACTAAACCATCCAATCGGTAGTGTCAGATCATATTAAATCAAATATTTTAAATAATTAATTACTACAATAAAAACCAGAAAAAGGCAAAAGAAAATCAACATTTTATCTTTTATTTCCACCTTTTTGATCCTTTTGCAGCTGAGTGAAACTTAAACTTTTATTTCTGTTTTATTTTGGTCCACAGAAGCTCAGTTTGGAGCTTTGATTTTTTTTAACTGATAAAATCAAAGTTTAAAGAGAAAAGTTTGTTGGTCGTTTTGCCGACAGACAAAATTCTGTTTTTTTTTTTTTTTTATTTAAGTTTTTGTAAAGGGTATACAGGTCGTTACAGCAATGCATTGTTTACATTTTCATCACATGTTCCCTTATTTTCTGATATCTGACAACATTGGAAGATTAATTCTTACAACACCCCCTTTTTTTTTTTTTAAAGTGAAAGAAAAAGTGAAATTAAAGAGAAAAAAAAACAAAAAACAAATAACAAAAAAAACCAAACAAACCAGTAAAAAACAAACAAAAAGAAAAAGTAAGTAAATAAAGATAAAAGAGCATCTGAGTAGCGTTGGAACAAAGAGCGGTGCCATTATTGAAATGGTATTTGTCAAAGATTAGATCTAATGGAAGACACATATGCGGTCCAGGGTTGCCAAAAGTTCATGAACCCATCCATGTCCTGTCTCAGTGCGAATGTCAACTTTTCCATCGAGTAAATGTCTTGAATCACGTTAATCCAATCTTCAGGTGTAGGACAGTCCTTCAACATCCATTTTTTAGTTAGAGCTTTTTTACTTGCCAATATTAAAACATTGAATAAGTATTTTTCTCCTCGTCTTTCCAGTGAGTCCGGTAGTAAACCCAAATACAAAGTTACAAAAGAAAAGGGAACTGTAATTTTGAATATTTTCCCCAATATTGTCTGTACCTTGGTCCAATATTGGTGGATAACTGGGCATGACCAAAACACATGAAAATGATTTGCAGTCTTTTCACCACACAAGCGCCAACAGTTCAATCCCTTATGGGTAAATTTGTTTTGTGCAGGTGTTCTGAAAAATCTTACCAAGTTTTTCCATCCAAATTCTCTCCACTGCAGGGATGAGGTACTTTTCCATTGCTGTTTATTTAGCTTTTCCCATATTTCCAGTTGTAAAGTGAAATTCCCCTCTTTTTCCCATCTCTCTTTTATATAAGATGTGTTGTCTCCTTTTAAGTTTTGAAGACCTTGGTATATTTTAGAGATGTATCTGATCCCTGGGATCCCTTTATATGCCATTAAGAAGACCTTCAGAACACCTGACTGGGCCCTTTCCAAATCCTCCTTTTTAAGTATATTGTTTATGTGGTGTCTAAGCTGGAAGAACCTGTAAAGGTCTTGATTTATTAGGCCTTGTTTTTTCAAATCTTCAAAACTTCTTAAGATTTGCCCTTTAAAAAAATCGTAATATTTTATCAGCCCTTTCTCCTTCCACTTTTTAAATCTGGTGTCTGTTTTATTAGGAGTAAAGTCCTGATCATAGGCGATCCATTGCAGAAGTCGATAGGGCTCTTTAGTTTGATTCTCTCTGACTATCTTAAACCAAATTTTTAGCGGGGTCTCTATCCACGGGTTAGTGTTATTCAAAAGCTTAGGTAAGGCATTGTTCCCTATTATCGCCTGTAGGGGGATGTCACTTGTTATTTGGCATTCGATCTCCTTCCATTGTGCAGTGTAGACTGGGTTACATATCTCTACTAAAGTTTTAATTTGTGCGGCTTTTTTTTTTTTTGTAACTTAGATTTTTATTCATTTTTCATCATATATAATGCATTCAGATCACATTCTACATTTAAAAAACAAAGGGGTTAGGGTAGGGAAAAATTAAAAAAAAAAAAATAAAAAAAAAATAAATAAAAAAAAAAATAAAAGGGGGGGGACAAAAGTTGGAGCATCAAGTTTTTAGTTTCCATCTTTTAATTCTTCTGTTTTTTTCAGTGTCTTTGGTTATTCTTTCAATTTCTGCCTCGTTGTTGCACTTTGTAGTGTGTCCATTTCCGCCATTTTTTTTCCCATAGTCCTTCTTGCATTCTTTGTCGATATGTTAGTTTTTCCATCATACGTATGTCCTCAATAATGTCAGTCCATTGTTCTTGGTCAGGAAGAACTTCTGATCGCCATTTTTTTGTGATAGTTTTTTTACATGCAATCAACAAGATTTTAACTAGATATCTGTCCTCAGCCTGTATAACATTGTCTTTTTTAAGATCACATAAGTACATCAGGTTACAGTTCATTGGTATATTATATTCTAATATCCTCTGTATTGTCACATGCATAGATTTCCAAAATGATGATATTTTGTAGCATTTCCAAAACATATGTGAGTGGTCTGCATTTTGAGCCCCACATCCCCTCCAGCATAAAGATTGGGTATTTGTATATTTTCCTTGAATCTGTGGTGTAATGAAAAAGCGAATCAGGTTTTTCCATCCAAATTCCCTCCATGCCCTTGAATTTGTTGATGTGTGTTGTGTTTTCCATATTTCCTGCCAGCTTTCTTCTGTTATGTTTAAATTGAGCTCTTTCTCCCATTTCTCCTTTATATAGTTACTTGTATGATTGTTTGTCATAAGTTTCTGATATAGTTTTGAAATAATTCTTATTTTATTTCCTGCATATGAGCTTAAAATAAGTTGTATAATCTCGTTCACATCTGTTTGGAGGTTATGCCTAATCTTCTTCATATAGTAATCTCTCATCTGCAGATATCTGAAAAATTCCGATCTTTCTAATTTAAATTTTCTCCTGATATTTACAAAGCTCCCGAGATCTTTTTTTCCGATATTGCCCCATGCTGTGATTCCCTTGTTCACCAGATTTTTGTATCCCCTATCTTGTTTTGCCGGTTCAAACTGACTGTCAAATGCTACCCATTTCAATAGTTTTATGTCTTCCCTTATATTATATTTTTGTACTATTTTATACCACAGTTCTAAAGTAAATTTAGTGATTGGGTCTATTTGTTTGATTTGCTTATATGCATCTTTATCCCCTATTATGCTTTGTACTGGGAGTCCCTCAATTTCCTTTTCCATTTCTTTCCATTTTGCCTCATATCCCTCGTCGCACCAACATATGATATATCTTATTTGTGCTGAGTAGTAATATTCCTTTAGACTCGGTAGGCCCATGCCTCCTTTCTCTTTTGGTAATTGGAGGGTTTTATATTTCACTCTTGGTTTTTTACCTCCCCAAACAAATCTCGATATCATCCTGTCCCACTTTGAGAATTGGGCATCTGGAATCTCTGTTGGTATAGCCTGGAAGAGGTAAAGTAATCTAGGTTGTATGCTGATTTTGACTGTCTCAATTTTTGAATTCAGATCCATATTTAAGATTGACCATCTATCAATATCTTTTTTTATTTCTTGTTCCAACCTATCATAGTTTGCTTTATATATTTTGCTTAGGTCTTTAGGTATGTTCACTCCAAGGTATTTTATTTCATTTTGGTTCCAGTTTAGTTTGATCTTATCAGTTATCTGGTTTAGAGGGTTATAGTGGAATGTCAGTATTTGTGTTTTTGTTATGTTTATCTTGTATCCTGATAATTTTCCAAAATTTTCTATCAAGTTCATCATTTCCATTATTGATTTATCTGGTTGTTCAAGGTAAACTATAATATCGTCTGCAAATAGCCCAATCTTGTGTTCCGCCCCCTTTATTGTTACACCTTTTAATTTCTTATTTTGTCGTATTGCTTGAGCCAATGGTTCTATGAACAGAGCAAACAAGGTGGGCGATAAGCAGCATCCCTGCCTAGTTGATCTTTATATATTTACTTTGTCTGTTAAGCTACCGTTTATCTTGATTCTTGCCACAGGTTCTTGATATAGCGTCCTTATTCTGCGAGGACATGTGTGTGCAGACCAAGACCTTCTGCATATACAACAACAATAAACCCTGGTTCATTCCTAAACTGAAGCAGCTACGTCAGACCAAGGAGGAGGCCTACAGGACTGGTGACTGGACTCTGTACAAGCGGGCCAGAAACATGCTGACGAAGGAGACCAGGCTTGCTAAGAGGAGCTACAGTGTGAAGTTACAAAAAAACTTCTCAGCTAACAACTCTGCTTCTGTCTGGAGAGGCCTACGGAATATCACCAACTACAGGAGACCATCCCCCCACCCTGCGGAAAACCTCCAGCTGGCTAATGACCTAAACAGCTTTTACTGCAGGTTTGAAAAGAACCTACAGTTCTCACCTCCCACCCACACAAAAGGATTATCTGCAGCCCCAGGAACTCCATCCCTCCTCCACTCTGATCTCCCACCAGCACTAATGATCTGTGAAGAGGAGGTGCGCCGGGTCTTTCAGAGACAAAAGATCAAGAAGGCTGCAGGACCTGATGGTGTGTCTCCGTCCTGCCTGAGAGTCTGCTCCAACGAGTTGGCCCCCATCTTCACCCGGATCTTTAACAGATCACTGGAGCTGCGTGAAGTGCCTTCCTGCTTCAAACGCTCCATCATCATTCCAGTTCCCAAGAAACCCTCTGTTACAGGATTAAACGACTACAGACCTGTTGCCCTGACCTCTGTGGTCATGAAATCCTTGGAGAGATTGGTGCTGAGCCACCTGAAGGTCATCACAGGCCCCCTGATGGACCCACTGCAGTTTGCCTACCGGTCAAACAGGTCAGTGGATGATGCAGTGAATATGGGACTACATTACATCCTGCAACACCTCGACTCCCCAGGGACGTACGCCAGGATCCTGTTTGTCGACTTCAGCTCAGCGTTCAACACCATCATCCCAGGCATTCTTCATCAGAAACTCCTCCAGCTCAAGGTGCCCCCCTCCACCTGCCAGTGGATCTCCAGCTTTCTGACTGACAGGTGGCAACAGGTGAAGCTAGGGAGATTTACATCCAGCTCCCGAAAAATTAGTACTGGCGCCCCCCAAGGATGTGTCCTTTCCCCACTGCTCTTCTCCCTCTACTCCAATGACTGCACCTCAGAGGACCCTTCGGTGAAGCTCCTGAAGTTTGCGGACGACACCACAGTCATCGGTTTGATCCGGGATGATGATGAGTCTGCATACAGGCGGGAGGTGGAGCAGCTGATCCTCTGGTGCAGCCAGAACCATCTTGAACTTAACCCAGCCAAAACGGTGGAGATGACTGTGGATTTCAGGCGACACCCCCCTTCATTCCGCCCACTCACCATCCTCAACAGCACAGTGTCCACTGTGGACTCCTTCAAGTTTCTGGGTACCACAATCTCCCGGAACCTGAAGTGGTCCTCCCATATTGACACTGTCCGGAAAAAGGCCCAGCAGAGGTTGTTTTTTCTGCGTCAGCTCAAGAAGTTTGATTTGCCTCAGGAGCTGCTGGTTGTCTTCTACACCGCCATCATCCAATCTGTCCTCTGCTTTTCCATCACTGTCTGGTTTGGATCTGCCACTAAACAGGACAAGACCAGACTGCAGCGGATCATTAAGTCTGCGGAGAGGATCATTGGTACCGACCTACCCTCCATTGAGAACTTATATCGGTCCATAACCAGGAAACGGGCGGGAAACATCTGTGCTGACCCATCACACCCCGGCCACAAACTGTTTGAACTTCTATCTTCTGGTCGTCGTTACAGATCACTGAAGGTCAAAACCACCGGTCACAGGAACAGTTTCTTTCCTCAAGCCATCACTCTGATGAACTCCTAACATTCACCTAGTCCTACCTGTTGCTGTACTCATGACTTTTCATCCATTATTACATTGCACATAACTCTCACACTGCTTTTTACTTCATTCACATTATATCACTGAATCTGAGTCCACATTGAAATACTGTGTGATTGTATATTTTTTCATATATTTCTGCAAAGTGTGGTTAGTCCGAGTAAATAACTGCATATATTCCTGTATATATTTGCATCCTTTTATAGAAACGTGGACAGACTGTAATTTACTGTATATACTCTGGTTGTCATTGAATCCTTATTTAAATCCTTCACCTGAACAACGAGAGCAAGTTTTTAGCCAAAGTCAAATTCCTTGTATGTGTTGTGCATACTTGGCCAATAAAGCTGATTCTGATTCTGATTCTGATTCTGATTCTGATTATGCATTGTACTGATTTTTCGTGAAATCCAAAGCGCTCCAGTACACTATATAGGAATTTCCAGTTAACCCTGTCAAATGCTTTTTCTGCGTCTAAACTCATTATTACTGCGCTTTTCTTTTCTTTATGTATTTGGTTAATTATATGTATTGTTCTCCTGATATTGTCATGTGTTTGGCGTCCCTCTATGAATCCAGTTTGATCATCTTCTATCAATTCCGTCAAGAATGTCTTTATTCGTTTACATATAATTGTTGTATATATTTTATAATCCACATTTAATAAAGAGATTGGTCTATAGTTTCCGCATTGTTCTTTATCTTTCCCTGGCTTTAAAATAACTGAAATGATAGCTTCGTTCCATGATGGAGGTATTTTGTTGTTGTTCAACGTCCAATTAAATGACTTTAGGAGTTGTGGCGTGAGTTCTTCTATAAACAGTTTATAAAACTCAGATGGGTATCCATCACTACCTGGTGATTTACCGTTTTTAAGTGACTTAATCACATCTCTGATCTCTTGTGTTGTTATTTCTGCTGTTAGCTTTTCATTTTGTTGATTTCCTATTGATGGCAAGTCCAATGTGCCTAGAAGTTTTTTAATATCTTTAGTATTTGTTTCTTCAGGTTGCGAGTATAGTTCTTGGTAGAAATTATGGAATATTTCTTCGATGTTTTCTGGGTTAACTGTGGTTTTATTTGTGGTGGGGTCTTTAATCTTGTATACATTATTCATTGTTTGTTGTTTTCTTAACCGTTTTGCCAGCAGTTTTGTGGCTTTTGGCCCCGTTTCATAATATTTTTGCTTTAGATATCTATTTTTCCTTTCAATTTCATCCATTTGTGTTTCTTTTATCTTTGTTTTTTCTTCTTTAATTTCTTGATATATTTTTGGATCATTTGTGCTTTGATGTTTACGTTCTAATTCCCTCAGTCTCTCACATCTTTGTTCATACGCTTCCAGTTTAGTCTTATTTGCTTTTCCTGTTTCAACAATTAATTTTCCTCTTAACACGGCTTTTAGTGCGTCCCATAGTATTGTTGGGTCCACTTCTTCATTGTCATTCTCTTGGATATATTCGTTTATGTTTATTTTTATTCTTTCTTTCATTTTCTCATCATTTAACAGTCCTACGTTAAGTTTCCATGTTGTTTGTCGTTTTCTATTGTTTAAATATATTTCCATGTATATAGGATTATGATCTGATATTTCTGCCCCTCCAATCCAACAATTTCTCACCCTGTGTCTGTCACCTTCATTCATAAGGAAGTAATCTATTCTAGAGTGTACTTTATGGACTGCTGAATAATGTGTATAGTCTTTTTCGAGTGGGTGTAGGTCCCTCCATATGTCTACCATACCCATTTCTGCCAGTGAGGTTCTTATGAACTTTGTTACATGTTTTTTTTGTCTTCTTAACACTTGTTGTATCAACTTCATGATCCATGACAGCATTTAAGTCTCCTCCACAAATTAGGACTCCTTCACTGTGTGTTGCTATGAGATCAAACAGATGTTGAAAAAAACCCTTGTCACTTTCTGGTGGGGCATAGATGTTCACTAATGTAATCTGCATACCATCTATTCTTCCCTTTATTATTACATACCTGCCTTCTTTATCCTGGATTTCCTGTTCACTTTCAAATTGTATTTTGTTTGAGATTAGTATCATAACCCCCCTTTTAGCTCCTCCCTTAAATGAACTGTAGTAGGAGTTCTTATAGCCAAATCTCTTTAGTTTCACATGCTCTGTCTTGCTCAAATGTGTCTCTTGCATAAATATAATTTCAGCTTTTTCCTTCTTGAATTTTCTTATTATTCTTTCCCTTTTAACAGGTGAGTTCAGACCATTCACGTTTAATGTCATTATCTTAAGATTTTTACCCATATTCATGTTTTTCCATTTTTTTAACTTGTGCTCCTAGCCCCTTTAACAACAAAAATAACACATATTTATATAAAAACACATTAAAAAATCTCGACCTCCGTACTTTGGGCCTTTCTTCTGCCCACTGGTCCCTGTTGGTGGGTGGAGGGAATGTCCTCACCGAGTGTAGGGCCCTCCCTAGACCTCTAATTACTATCAAAGTAATAGTCATTAGTCTAGAAATGTCCAACAAATATCACTTAAACCTCTCCTAGCCGTCTGTTTCTCTTTTACCTTGTCTTCTTGGCCTTCATTTCTTCTGTGCCTTTCTTAATCTTTGTTATGATCTAGGCTTTCAGTTGAAAGCCTTGTAGCTTGTCCTGGGCCCGCTGCGCCACGTCTCTCCCCCTTCTTCCGCCGTTCACTCGTCTCCACTCCGGCTGTCGTGATGCGTTCAGGGCCGTCGCTGCTCCAGCAGTTTCCTCCGGCACGCTCACCTCAAGGCCCCGCTCCATCATATCCCGCGCTGCCTCTCTGGCCGTGTTGTAGGTTCTTGTGCCGTCCTCCCAATGAATCCTCATTTTCGTTAGCGGCGTTTGGAATCTAATTTTTTTCTCTTTCAGCGTTTTTTTAATGTTGGCATATTTCTTCCGCTGCTGCACAATTTCTGTCGGGTAGTCATGGTCAAAGAATACCTGTTTGTCGCCGATTCGTATCTTTTTTTTCCATGCTTGCGTCAGGATTCTTTCCTTTATGTCATATTTCACAAAGTTTACCACAACTGACCTGGGTGTAGCGTTTGTTTTCGGGTTCTGTGCCGGGGTTCTGTGCGCTCGTTGAATCTGCAGATCCGTTTCTTCGGGCAGTTCCTGCTCTTTTTTTAAGAACTGATCCATGAATTTCGTCATCGAGTTGCCTTCAATGCCCTCCGGAATTCCAAAGATGCGCATATTTCTTCGTCTGGATCTGCTCTCCAAGTCGTTTATTTTCTCCTGCATCCTCTGCGTTTGCGTCGTCAGGGTCTGTAGTTGTTCGTTTGCCTCGCTTTTCCAATCTTCCAGCTCTGATATTCGGGTCTGCGTTTCTGTCATACACGCCCGCTGGGAGCGCAGCTCCTCCATGTTTTCTGTTAGCTTGCGCTCCATTTCTCTTCGGAGGCCCATAATTTCCTCCTTAATCTCTTTTTTCAGCTCCTCCTTAAGAGCTGCTAAATCCTGCTGTAGCTGTCGCTTGAATTCTCTTAACTCTTTACCCAAACTGGCGATGCCAGTGTTCATGTTTTCGAGTCTGGCGTCCTCCATTTTCTCTGCTGTAGACACCTCGTTTTTTTGGGCTTCGCGTTCAGCGGTTTTTCCTGCGTTGTTGGAGAGGAATTCTTCAATTTTACCCTGCTTTTGTCCTTGTGCCTGGTTCCTTCGTGTTTTCATCCCTTAGTTTATTGATCCGCTTATGTCGAGTTGGCCATTTACCGATGATTTTTAATCCGGCTAGGGAGAGCTCTCTGTTTAAGCGTTATGTCTCTCCGCCATCTTCCCGGAAGTCATTGAGCAGCTAATTTAACCTTCCTCTTGTTTTAGTTTTTAAATGCATAAAAGAATCACTTAAAATTTGTTTATTGCATCAAGGCTTTTTGACTTTGTCAGGAGCCTTGATTTCAATAAAATTAAAAAAAAAATTCAGTACATTATAAAATGCTCTGGTTGAAATTATGTCCTTTGTGGTGTTGGGGTCGGCTTCAACCCGGTTATAAAAATAAGATTATAAAGCAATAATTAGAGCCAAAATTGAAATCATAATTGCACTGTCAGCCTAACAAGGTAACCAAGAGATGACAAAAAAATGATGATGGGTTATTGTTTTTAGTGTATTTTAAAGCTGATTTAAGACGCGGGTCAAAACCGACCCGTTAACACCGGGGATGGTAACAGAAAGCTAACACAGGAGGAAGGTTAAGAATCCTTCAATTCTGGCTGCAGAACTTTTCCAACCTCGGCCTGTTTGGCCTACAATGGAATCTGCCTCCTGTGGCCCAGTATCTCTGTCAGCTTTGGCTCACTCCATTAAAACTCCCTCTTCTGCTTATACAAGAAATATTATTGTTAAGACCTCACTGACGATCTGGAATCAGTTTAAACGTAATTTCCATCTTCAAACATATTCGATCTCTGCTCCTATAACTGCAAACCATCGGTTTCCTCCATCCTTAGTGGACGACACATTTAAAACCTGGTTCAACCTGGGTATTAAATCAGTTAATCTATATATCAATAATTTATTTGCCTCCTTTGGCCAATTGTCAGATAAATTTGAATTACCTGAGCATCATTTCTTTAGCTATTTTCAAATCCGTAGCTTTGTG
The DNA here is from genome assembly GCA_020510985.1 of Pholidichthys leucotaenia. Lineage (NCBI taxonomy): Eukaryota > Metazoa > Chordata > Actinopteri > Cichliformes > Pholidichthyidae > Pholidichthys > Pholidichthys leucotaenia. The sequence goes on along the minus strand of CM035847.1, from coordinate 13,490,066 downwards.
ACCAAAACATTCCCTCATTTCATGTCCACCTGCTAGTTCCTCTCTGGACATCTTCCTAGAGCCTATTAGTAAATTAAAAGGAACGATTTCTCATATCTACTCCCTGATTCACTCCCTTTGTTTGGCCTCTCTGGATTCTAGAAGATGGATGGATGCATACATTTAATACTTGCCCTAACCACCTTGTATGAATTTATTTGGCTGCATTGAAAACTAAGAGCTTTGAAAAAAAATGCCTTTTGCAAGTTCAACCTTTTATAATCAAGAATACAATATAAACCCGTAAAATTCAACATTGCAACAAGAAATGTAATTTTTCCTGCTTTGATGCTCATGTTCATTACAACATGGATGTCAGTATGGATGGAAGTGACGGCAATAAAAAAGTGCCACTAAATCAGACTTGCCTGGCTTATTGTTTAGAGGCTCAACATGATTTTTGAAAAGCTGACCCAGTCAAGATCTTCCGTATCCACAACCACTACCTTTTTTTTTTTTTTCCTGGTTTCCTGATGTTCTGTTTAGGTCGTGGTTTCAGCCAGACCACCGTCAGTCGTTTCGAGGGTCTGAAGCTGAGCAGGACCAACATGGAGAAGCTCCGGCCCCTGATGGAGTCCTGGATCAGTGTTTATGGAGCCAGTGAACCGCAGCCGGACCACCAGCACCAGCAGCAGCCGGACCACCAGCACCAGCAGCAGCCAGACCACCAGCAGCAGGTGGGTTTGGACCTTCAGATCTAACCCCTCTGTGTTCCATAACAGCAGGGTAACATTCTTCTCTGGTTCCATCAGGTTCCCCCCTCTGATCATCATCATCAGCAGCAGGGATCTCCGGCAGTCCCTCAGAGATCTGCTGTGGTCCTGCAGCGTGCCAGGAGGCGCAGAACCAGTTTTGATAGAGCCCAGAAAGAAGCTCTGGAGATGTTCTACTGCGGTTGTGAGAAGCCATCTGCAGAGGAGGTGGAACTCATCGCTGAGGAGCTCAACCTGGACAAGGCTGTATGTAGAACTTGTTTCTGCCTTCTAAACTTGTGGACTTTTTGTCCATATTTGATAATTTCTTGTAATTTCTTGTTTGTCATTTTCAGGTCATTACAGTTTGGTTTTGCAACCGTCGCCAGAAGAGTAAACGTCTGGCCAAGGCTGCCCAGAAGCAGAGGATGGAGGAGAACGATGAGGGTCCAGATCAGCGTGGGGCCGGCCTGAACCATTGCCATGGTTCTGTAGGTCCAGGACATCTTGTAGGTCCGGGGGTTCCAGGAGGTCCTGGTCCTGCTGAAGAAGGAATCCTGATGGGCTACCCCGGCCTATACCAAAGCATGTGATCTGAAACCCTCCAAAACCGCCCAGAATCAGAACTGTCCAGAACCCAAAAGACTACATCAGAGCTCCTGTAGAGTTTTAATCCATCCATCCATCTTCTTCTGCTTAATCCTTTTGCATTTGTAAATTCTGATAAAATCATTTAAATTTTTAAAAATTACAAGAAAAAATCAGTTTTGAAGAGAAATGACGTCACAGGAAATGATTCACTTTTTAATAAATCTTCCTGTGAGAAACTGCTAGGTCATGTTTTTTTTCCTGTGCACGATATCTGCAGCAGCAGATTTTAATGTAACCAGTCCACATAAGCTGTGATAAACAACTATTAATGCAATTAATTAGTCTAGTTTTACTGTATTTTTGTTGGACAAAAATACATTACTGTAATTACATTATTGTATTACATTACAATACAGGACATTTCTGTTGTTAAATTGTTGATTTTTCTGTCTTTACCTTTAACTAAAATGATAGTTTTGGCATTATAACTGGTTATCTGTGCCTTGACTTGTTATCCATCAGAACTTTGGTGTTTGTGATGATTTGTTCTGAGCAAGAAGAAAACAAAGCTTTGGCGTTGTAATCTTGCTTGAAAATAAATGATGAAATGTCAGCTGGAGTCTGGTCTTTAATCTTAAAACCTTAAGGTAGAAGGTGGTCTGACAGCTCAGCAAAGTCATCAGATGTTGAACCAGTAAAATCCACGAGGAACCAGTCCAAACTGGGCTGACTGCGTCAATAACAGGGTTTCCTCCTAACATTAAAGTTGGTGTCAGTTCTGCTGTATGTACAAGCTGTAGGGAGTTAGTTGGGGGGGGTCCACCAATTTAGTGTAAGATGTAAATTAGGGACAAATTTGCAAAAATTAAGGGTGGAAAGAAGAAAAATACCAGCATAAGAAAGTTGCAAATTACAAAGAATAAACAGTTTAATCGGCATCCAGATGAGTGTTGAATATTTACAAGAAAAGGTGGAAAATTTAAAGGAAAAATGTTGCAAATTTATCCCAAAAGTTGGAAAATTTTGCAAAAAAAAAACTTGACAAATGTATCTGAAAAAATTAGGAAATGACAGAAATATCACAATTATGAGAAAAAAGCTGGAAATTAACAGAAAAAATTTCAAATTTACAGAAAAATGGCAAACAGATGAGAGAAGTCACAAATATGAGGAAAAAGTTCCAAATGTTCAGCAACAAAGTCCCAAATTGATGAGAAGAGGGTGAAAAGTGATGAGAAAATGTCTCCTGTCTTCCTGGATGTCCACCTGTGGATGGTGATGGAGGACGGCAGGTGAACTGGGGGAATCACCTGGACATAGAGGACATGTGGAGGATGAACACATGTAGTGTTTGTGGCTCATGTGCACTAAAATAGAAGATTAAACAGCAAACATTCAACATACAGCAGCAACAATCTAGATATTTTTTATTTTCCTTTTGTTCTTATTAAAGACAAAAATAGAACTTGATCTGGCGGTCCAAGGAACGTCGGATGGCGGTGTGTTCACAGCATGTTCACCAAGGTAAGCTGTGATTTAAACCCAGAAAGACTACTTGTATGCATGTGGAGATGCTGCAGCTGCAACAGAGGTGCAGGCACGTGGAGCTGTTGCTGACTTTTAACAAGCCGGCTGCACGTCTACTATCTCATCAAAGTCGTGTTTTTTACAGGCCAACCAGGTGGTGAAATGTTGGATTGCCATCAGGATTGGCTGCCATCATTACATCTCAGTCATGACGTGAAAAAACTCCCACCGAGGAGTCAGAGATGACTGCGGCTGCACCACCAGTTGGAGTCCAGCTCAACTGGAGCTCTGACCAGGTCAGAACCCCAAGTGGACCCTGGGATCCAGTCTGGACATGGACAAGGATGTTTTCAATCCCGTTAGTCATTTGTTAGAGCAAAGAAGGAGAACAACAAGAATTTGTGTAAAACTGTTGGAAAGACTTTCCTGGTCACCAACAAGTGTAAAATATATCCATAGAAACACTACTCACAAAAACTTGGGGATATTCATCTTCCTGGTGAAATGTCAGGATGCCCCTGAAATGCACTCTGACCTTTCCAGGTGAGCTTAATTTGACCTTCTCTAACCTTGGGCCAAACCACGTCAGTAACCCGCAGGGGAGCTCGACTCGGCTTTAAATGTCCACAACGTTTAAACCGGGCTTCTTCTCTGGGTCGAACCGCTCCACCAACCCTATCCGAAGCCCGACTCGGCCTCCAGTGTTGCTGGGTGGCAAGTCCATCTACCATGCCGCCCGGTCCTGCCCCGCTGTCTTTCATTTGGAACACCGGCGAAGCCGTTGCAGCTCCATGTGTCACGATATTTCCAGGTCGAACTCCGGAGGCAGAGGAAGCTATCTATTTGGCTCCATCCACCGTCATGGGCGTTCCACCATGCCATTCAGTTCCCACATCCAGGGCAACTTGTACTCCGGCACCGGAACCCTCTCGCGATGTCCCTGGATGGCATTGGTCCTGGTCTATTTGTCGGCGGCGGCGGCCTCCGTCGGTCTATGATGACCATGGAAGAGAATCCTAAACGTCTACTCTGCTGGAACAGCACCGCCTGTGGCTGAACAGGCCGATGCGCGAATGACAGTCCCTGTCACACAGGTCACACTTGTGGGTGGTCTCCGTGCTGCTGGGTCTGTGGCGGTTCTTCCTGCGGGTCCTTTTTTCATCTGCTGCAGCAGTCAGTCTCTCTTCACCCGCCTTGAGCTGTCTGGTCAGGGTGCCTCTCCATTTGGAGCGGTCCCTTGCAAGGTCCTCCCAGCGCTCTGTGTTGATATCCAGGGCCTTCATGTCTCTCTTGCAGACGTCTCTAAAGCGCAGCTGTGGGCGGCCAACGTCTCTCCTGCCAGTTGCCAGTTCTCCATAGAGGACGTCTTTGGGGATTCTGCCATCCTCCATACGGTGAACGTGGCCTAGCCAGCGGAGCCTGCACTGCCTGAGTAGAGTGAACAAGGAGGGAAGGCCGGCGCGGGACAGAACTTCTGTGTTGGGCACTTTGTCCTGCCAGGATATGTCCAGGATGTGGCGAATGCAGCACAAGTGGAAGGAGTTCAGTCTCTTTTCCTGCCGGGCGTATGTTGTCCACGTCTCACTCCCATAGAGCAGTGTGCTGATGACGCAGGCGTTGTACACTGCCATTTTCGTCTTGACAGAGAGTTTGGGATTCTCCCACACTCGTGTGGTGAGGCGAGCGAGTGTGAAGGCTGATTTTCCAATCCTCTTGTTGATCTCTGTATCAAGGGAGAGGTTGTTGCTGATCGTGGACCCCAGGTACGTGAACTGATTCACGACCTCCAGCTTGTAGTCATCAATGGTGATGGTTGGTGGTGCTTCCGTGCCTTGCGCCAAGACGTTAGTCTTCTTCAGGCTGATGGTAAGTCCGAAGTCCTTGCATGCCTGGGAGAAGCGGTCCATCAGGGTCTGAAGCTCCTGCTGTGTGTGGGTTGCGACTGCAGCATCGTCTGCGAACAGCATGTCTCTGATTAGAGCCTCGCGTACTTTGGTTCTGGCTTTCAGGCGGGCGAGGTTGAAAAGCCTGCCGTCAGATCTCGTGTGCAGGTAGATTCCCTCTGTTGCTGTGCTGAAGGCATGCCTCAGGAGCATAGCAAAGAAAATCCCAAAGAGGGTTGGCGCAAGTACACAGCCCTGTTTCACTCCGCTGCGTATGTTGAATGGCTCTGATACGTTGCCATCGTGCTGCACTATCCCCTGCATGTTGGTGTGAAACAATTCGATGAGGTTTTGCAACTTTGGTGGGCATCCTATCTTTGGCAGGATCTTGAAAAGGCCCTCTCTGCTGACCAGATCGAACGCTTTGGTGAGGTCGATGAAGGCGACGTACAGAGGCATGTTCTGTTCTCTGCATTTCTCCTGGAGTTGGCGGATGGAGAATATCATGTCTACCGTCGATCGCTCAGCGCGGAAGCCACACTGAGACTCGGGGTAGACACGTTCGGCAAGCTTCTGTAGACAAACGAGAACAACTCGTGCATAGACTTTGCCAACAACGCTGAGGAGGGAAATGCCCCTGTAGTTGTTGCAGTCTCTCTCCCCTTTGTTTTTGTAGAGGGTGATGATCTTGGCGTCCCTCATGTCCTGTGGTACGGCACATTCCTTCCAACACTGGCAGAGGACGTCATGCAATGGCAGCAGTAGGGCGGTCTTGCAGTGCTTGATCAGGTCAGGGGGTATGCCGTCATTGCCGGGTGCCTTGCCAGCGGCCAAGCTATCAATGGCCTTACTGAGTTCGTCGATGGTTGGCTCGGCGTCAAGTTCGTCCATGGATGGCAGGCAGTCGATGGCATCAAGGGCTGACGGTGTCACGGTGTTCTGTCTAGAGTAGAGGTCGGAGTAGTGTTCCACCCATCTCTCCATCTGCTTGTTCTTCTCTGTGATCATCTCCCCAGTGGAAGATTTGAGGGGGGCCGTCTTGCTCTGAGCCAGACCAAGTGCTTTCTTGATGCCGTCGTACATACCACGGATGTTCCCTGTTATGGCAGCGGTTTGAATGTCTTGGCTGAGCTGAGTCCAGTACTTGTTGGCACAGCGCCGAGCAGTCTGCTGAACTTTACTTCTCGCAGCCCTGAGAATCTGGAGATTCTTCTCGTTTGGGTACTTCTTGTACTCAGCAAGTGCTGAGCGCTTGGCTTCAATGACGGGGGTCATCTCGGTCAACTTGGCATCAAACCAGTCCTGTGACTTCGAGGTCTTCCTCCCAAAGGTAGCCAAGGCTGTGCGGTAGATGGTGTTTCGCAGCTCTTCCCACTTCTGCTTTGCAGATTCTCCTCCTTGTGGTACACCAAGTTCCTTCTCAAAGGTGGAGGCAAACTGCTCAACAAGTTCTGGTTGGGCCATCTTGCTGATGTCAATCCGTGCCTTTCCAGGTTGTCTAGCACAATGGAATTTCTTCAGCTGCAGCTTGACCTTGCAACACACCAATGAATGGTCTGTGTCGCAATCTGCACTCTGGAACGAACGGGTGATTAGCACGTTCTTCAGTGAGGTGCGCCTGGTCAGGATCAAGTCTAGCTGGTGCCAGTGCTTTGAGCGCGGATGTTGCCAGGAAACCTTGTGTTGGGGCTTGGTCTTGAAGAACGAGTTTGTGATGCACAGATCGTGATATGTGCAGAACTCGAGCAGCCGCTGTCCGTTGTCGTTCATTCTGCCCACGCCAAAAGGTCCAAGACAGGAGGGCCAGGAGTCGTGGTCAGCACCCACTCTGGCATTGAAGTCTCCAAGGAGAATGAGTTGTTCAGAGTTGGGGATGATCCTGACAGTTGTTGCGAGATTCTCGTAGAACTCGTCTTTTGCCTCTGGTGTGGCTGTCTGTGTTGGGGCATACACACTGACAAGGGTGACTGGGCCTTGAGTGGTGTTCAGGCGGAGGGTGAGGAGTCGTGCAGAGCCAGTGCTGCCCGGTTCCACCATCTTCAGCAAAGTGTTCTTCACTGCAAAGCCCACTCCGTGTTCCCTGTGTTCGTCACTGCCCTTTCCCTGCCAGTAGAACGTGTAGTCCTTCTCTCTCAGTGTGCCTGCATCAGCTAACCGTGTTTCCTGGAGAGTGGCGATATCCACTCCCAGTCTCTTCAGCTCATTATTGATGATGGCAGTCTTCCTGGTGTCGTTGATGTCCTTGAGGTTAGCAGCAAGTCCTGTCATCATAGTGCGGACGTTCCAAGTTCCCAGTTTTAGAGTTGGTCTCTTTTGTTTTATTGTCTTGCCTGGTGCGAAGGTTCTCAGCCTGCTGTTTGGATTTCTCCTTATCCCCATGCACCCAATGAGGAAAGCAAGCTGTGGCGGGACAACACCTTATTGGCTGGGGGCTGCCCAGCTTGAGGCGGGCGGTAGCTGTCCAGTGAGATCTGATGATCCCTCCCACCGTCGGGAACAACCCCTGGCGCCTGGCTTATAACCGGTAACTGTCATTCCCCGTGTTTTGTCTACGCCAAAGGCGAAGCTGGAGTGTCCTCTCCAGTGATCCGGTGTTCTACCTTCCAGCGTTGGGCGTTGGTAGGATTCAAGCCTGGGCAGGAAGATATGGAGGACAAGATGTTGCCCATGCAGCATGTCCCCCCTCTCCACGTCACTGATGAATCCAAAGGAACAGCAGGGCTGCTACAGTTTGGCACCAGCGCCGTTGCAGGAGCTGCCAGAACGATGTTGAGCACAACATAGAACTGCCTTAGGGGCTCCGACTCCGGATTTTTCCTCAGGGTTGACTCCCGAAGCCTTTCCCGTGACCGGGTATGCCGCAAGGCAGCAGAGGTTTGAAATCAGGGTTTACTTTCCCCTAGATGGGCTACCTTCCCAGGTTGACGAGCCACCATCTACCCGAAGCATCTGGTTTTAAGGCGCCAGAGATCCGCCCTCGCCCCTTCTCCTATTAGTAAAAGCAGTTCCGCCGGGCTTAGAGACTAAACCACACGGGCAGGCTAGGAGTTGGACTTAGTTGTCAGAGGCTTTTCGAGACGCACGCCATAAGGAGCATTTTATGAGCACTGGGAGCTTAACCCCAGTGCCGCTCCTGGCTATGACAACCTTGGAACCAACCTTGGTCCTGGTCATCTCCCAGAATACTAGGCCAGTCTTTGTCCCATACCCCATCGTCCTCCATGTTTTGTTTTTTTTGTTTTTTTTTTGGTGGCTCAGTTGGTAGAGCATCCGCCCCACACCTGGGAGGCAGGGATTCAAATCCTGGCCGGGTCATGCCAAAGACCATATAAAAGCAGAACTTCCTGCCGTCCAGCTTGGTGCTCAGCAATAATGGAATGGAGGAGGGAAATCTGTGGCGGCGCCTTGCATGGCAGTGGCCCTCTGATTCTATATATGGGGTGTGTGTGATTTACCCTGTAGATAGGAGAAACACAATTTTGTTCTACTGTACATGATTGGTTGTATGGTTGAATGACAGTAAAGGGTGATTTAATTTAATTTAATTTAATTTAATTTAATGTACAGAACCAGTTGGTCCCACAAACCACAGTCCGACCACTCTTCTTCGACGCCACTGGTGATCATGAAGCCCAAGCTGTAGAACATGTCGCAGTCCATCACATTTGGCCCGCTGACGGTCACCACGAATTGGACGTTGGACATTACTGCCGACTTGTATCTCACTGTCAACTCCAGCAAACCCACGATGGCCAACTTGTTACCTTCATAGCGAAAGTATGATGTCGACAGCCCTCTCACTCGGTAATACGGGAACAAACTCTTCACAGTAGGCCAGTTTAACACAGATGCTGCTGCTCCCGTGTCCACCAACAACGGCACTTCTATGCCATCCAGCGTTACATTGCAGTAAATCCGCCCATCTGTGCTCGGGGTGACGGTGTGAACAACAGTAGGAGTCGTGGCGGGGGAACCCACTTCACGTCATCGGTCCCCTTGCTCAAAAATTTTACAGGCCCTGGTGAAATGCTGTAGGAGTCCACACTTGCCACAGCGTTTGCCCCTCGCCGCACACTCTCTTGCCTTATACCGGTGCTTGGTGGACCCACAGCCAAAACACTTTGGCGAACCCTGGGCGGACCTAATTTTTATAGCTGTAGCGTATTCCTCTTCATCCACACTGTAGTCACTATCCGGGTCCACAGCCTGCACCGTCGATTGTGGTTTGGTATGCCCCAACGTGGTGCTCTCACCGAGGTCCTTGGACAGTTTTTCAGCTGCTTCAAACTGCTGAGCTATCTTGACTGCCGTGGCTAATGTCAGTTCACCGGAGCACGTGAGAAGCCTTGACTGTGCCGCAGAACAAAGTGTGTGCTCCACCAACTGATGGCGGACCATCTCTTCCTCCAAAGCTCCAAACTGGCACTCCCCAGCCAGCTGACGCAGGTCCGTGACGTATTGCTGCACCGACTCTCCTGTTCGTTGGTGGCGCTTCCAAAACTGAATCCTCTGGACTATGAAGTTTTCCGGAGCGTGAAAATAGTGCGCTATTAGCCCAACCTCATCATCAAAACTATCACTCTCTCCCAATGGGCTGACAATACGTTATCCCTCCATGCCAAGATTATGGACTAAAATCGCTCTTGCACGCAGTTTCTCCAATTCGCCGAGGTTCAGGGCCACCAAGTAGTTCTGGAAGGCCGCATACCACTTTGCCCAGGGAACAGGTGGTTTGTGCGGCAGCTCCAAAAATGGTTGAATACTAGAAACACCCTTATCCATACCTTTATCCTCGTCGCCAAATATTATGTCCATAACCCGTACTTCAATAATCAGGTCGGAGGTGCAGTAGAACATAACTTTATTGTTGAACACACAATGTGATAAAGGCGCTCCGCATAGGCAGATGGTCTGGTCATAAAGAGATTGAACCTCTTCTGCATTCACCCTTTATACCCAGGGTGACAGCGGAACCGGAAAGGTGGAGCCGCCACCCATAGTACGCACGTTAACACATGTATCATATTTGATACATCACAACGACACCTCACAATTGATCAACAGTACCTCGCCACTGCGAGGCTTCAAACAGGATGTTGTCAGAGGGAAGTGGCCACTGAGCTTAGAGTGTCACAGTGTCATCAGCAGGTTGCAACAGAGATACAGAGAGACTGGAAGAGTCACAGAAAGGCACAGAAGTGGACGTCCTTTGGCCACATCCCACGCTGATGACTGCTTCATTGTGAATAGTGCCCTGCAGAACCAGACAATGAATGCCACTCAACTCCAGGCAAATTTAAGGGAAGTCAGAGGAACCCAAGTGTCCCATCAGACCATTCAAAACCATTTACATCAGCGTGTTCTGCGTGCTAGACAACCTGCAAGGGTACTTAGCCACACCACTAGGCACAGGCATCATCGTCTTGCATGGGCCAGGGAGCATTTATGCTGGACAAGGGACCAGTGGGCCTCAGTGCTGTTCTCTGATGAAAGTCGATTCACGCTGAGCAGAAATGATGGCCGCCAACGATGTTGGAGACATCAAGGACAGTGCTATGCATCAGCCACTGTTGTCACCAGATGAGCCTGTGGTGGTGGTGTTACAGTCTGGGCAGGTGTGTCTAGTCAATACAGAGCTGCACTACACCTTATGAATGGTACAGTGACAAGCTGATACTACCTGAATAACATCATTAATCCAGTCAATGTGCCACTGCATGAACACAGGCCTAATTTCATCTTCATGGACAACAATGCTCCAGCTCATCGAGGTTGCATCATTAGGGAACAGCTGCCGGAGGCTGGGGTACCTCAAATGGAGTGACCTGCACTTTCTCCAGACCTGAATCCCGTAGAAAACCTATGGGATCAGCTGTCGCTGTGTAGAGGCTTGTAAACCTGCACCCCACAACCTCAACAACCTGTGGGCCGCCCTTCAAGAAGAGTGGAATGCCACACCTCAGCAGACAATAAGTTGACTGGTGAACAGCATGAGACGTCGTTGTCAAGCTGTAATTGATGCTCAAGGGCACATGACAAGTTATTGAGACACTGACATTTTTGTTGTGGTGTACCCACCACTGTTGTTGGCTTTTGGTTCAATGAATTGTTGGAGATGAGGAAATCGCCATTGTGTGTTTCTACTTAAATGCCCCTACTTTCATGATATTATACCACCGTAGCGTGAACTTTTTACATTTTCCATAAATTTCACCCAAAAGCCAAATATCCCTAACTTTTTGTGAGTAGTGTATATCTATCTATCTATATAACTAAGCTGGCCCGGAGAAGGTTCTGGCTCTGTTTCTGCTTTCCAAAGACTTCTCTTGTCCACCGCTGCTGCTCGTCACAGCTGGCTGCCGCCAGATGAACATCCACAGACTATTTGGGACGAGAATGTTCTGAACGAGGCTTTAGGAAGTTATGAATCAGTTTGTAAATCACTGGATTGAAAATGTACTAGTACATGTACAGATTGGATCCCGAGGTCCACTTGGGGTGCTGACTTGGTCAGGGGTCCACTTGGCCTGATCCCAGCAGTTGTTGCTGAGCAGAGCTCACAGGTCCATCAAACAATGCTGCAAATTCTTCTGTGCTAGCAAGACGTAAAATCTGACATTTGAAAATATGCCATTAATCCTAGCTGCAGAAGTTGTTTGTTTGTTTGTTTGTGTCTTTTGTCTTTCTTATTTATTTCTCATTAAATCAAATTGTCTGACTGCATCAACAGATAATTTCTCTTGTATGAAGCCATTTTCTCCTTAAAGTGATTATTTCTTGTGTTCTGGCTGATCATTTCTGCAGTGTCCACCACCACATGAGGTTTCTCTGCAGTCACAGGAGGATGCTGCCCCACCACGTGAAGATGCTCAGGGGTTACAGGGGGATGATGCTGCTCCTCTGGACAACACCGGGTCAGAGCAGCAGTGCAGTTTGTGTAGCAGCAGGCTGGTCTTGGACATGTTTACTGTAGCCCACGTTCCACAAAAATAAAATGAAGACATTCACTGCACTTCTCAGTCTCTTTATTGCTGTTATAGTAATGCAACATTTTCCAGTGTAAAGGTATGAATGAATGAATGAATGAATTTATTTCGGATAGTACAGTACAGGTTAAAAGAAACTGAATAATATAACAACAAGTGGGGAAAATAATGAGTATTGACTTCCGGTCTGGACGCCATGGCGACTGCAGCTTAACACTGAAGCTCTCAGACCCAATCCAAGATAACACCTTGAAAATCAAACTTAACGGATTTTTGGAGGAGTGAAAATCAAAAGACAAAATCATCATGTCTAAAGGAAAACAGAAGAAACTGAAATTCTCCAGGCCAGGACACGTATCGGCCGGAGAATCTGAACTGGAAGATCTCCGTTCAGAAGACGAGGAACTGGTGGTAGCTAACAAAAAGGTTAGCCTGAAATCACTATTTGAAGAGCTACGACGATTTCGCCGAGAGGTTACGGCCGAATTTTGGGAATTCAGAGAAGAATTGAAAAGGACAAACAGCAGAGTGGACCAGGCCGAGAACCGAATCTTGGAAACAGAGGAATGAATAAAAGTGCTCGAAGATTCTGTGCTGGACCTACGCAAAAGACAAGCATCTATAGAGGCTAAGCTAGCCAACCAAGAAGGAAGACAAAGAAGAGACAACATAAGAATTCATGGTCTGATAGAAGGAACCGAAAATGGTTTTAACTCAATGGCAGAATGCTTGGAATCCTTACTAAGAGAGAAATTGGATATTCCACAAACCACCGACTTGAAGATAGAAAAGGCACATCGTTCATTAGCCGCTAGGCCGGCGGCGGAAGCGCCCCCACGTTCGGTGTTGGTAAGATTTTCCAATTTCAAAATAAAACAAGAGGTTGTAAGACTGGCCTGGCAGAAAAAAGGATTTATGCACCAGGAGAGAAAAGTCTACGTGGAACACGATTACGCCCCGGAGGTCCTTAAAAAGCGCAGGGAATACAATGACGCGAAAAAGGTGTTAAGAGAGAAGAAATTGCGCTTTCAGACACCATTTCCTGCGAAGTTAAGGGTCTTCTACGGCGATGAAACGTGTCTCTATAATTCGGCGGAAGAAGCAACAGCTGACATGGCGAAAAGAAGCCTCCCGGTAACGGTATTTAAACCCGCAGCAGACCCGAGTGAGAAGATCAAAGCGCAAACATGGACAACACAAAGACCTTCAAAATCCACGGACCAGCAGCGGGAAACCCAGCACCAGAGCGTCGCGGATAAACTATCCGTTTTCAGGTTGGAATAGCGACCTTTTTTTTTTTTTTTTTTTTTTCTTTTCTCTTGAATCAATCCGCACATCCAACCCCCCTCATACAAGGTAACAAACATTAAAGGAGATGCATATACAGCATGTGGTAAAACATTTCATGGAACAATCATATTATTTGAAACAAATAAGTCTTTGTAATAAAAAAAAAAACAAAAAAAAAACTTGTTAAAATAGAAATGTGACAATAATCCACATGTTCTCCTCATACTAACAAATACTGTTTTTGCGTGAATGTTTGATGTGATGGGGGTGGGAGGGTGCACACAATTTCACAGGGTTTAGGCATAAAAGGAAAAAAAAAAAAAAATCATTACAAGTTTGGATTGGGTTCTGAAACTCACGTTAAAAGCATGGGACTACTTTCAGTGGTAAGAGAGGGCCCTCAACACGTAACAGAGTTTGAGGAATTTCCCTCAGAGCCTTCACTCCATCAAGGCTCTTACAGGGTCTTTAAAAAGACCTCAGCTCAGGAAGTTCTTATGACAGCTTTTTGTTTTAAAGTTTTTTACACTATGTTCTTAATGTTTTTCTTGTTTTTAATGTTCTTTCAGTTTCTGAGTAGCACAAAAGAGGGCCACCACACAGTTATACTAAACAAAACAACACAATGGAGAAACAGGGTGTAACCAAAATAATTTCATATAATGTAAAAGGAATCCTGAATCCAGTTAAAAGATCCAAGATTCTAGGCAAAATGAAAAAAGACAAAGCAGGAATAATACTTTTACAAGAAACCCACCTAACAGACGTGGAACACAATAAACTCAGTAGACAAGGGTTTAAAATGATCTCTTCATCTTCATATAAATCAGGGAGGAGGAGGGGGTAGCGACATTGATATCAACCAAAATTACATTTGAAAAAAAATCAGAACACAAAGATAAAGAAGGGAGATACAGTTTGGTAACTGGGCGGCTAGAGGGAGAAGATATCACCCTGCTGAATGTGTATGCTCCCCCAGGGGCTAACTGGAAATTTTATAAAAATGTATTCGACCTAATGATAACTAAAGCTCAAGGTTTAGTGATATGTGGTGGGGACTTCAATCTTAGACTGAATCCATACTGGGATGCTTCTGGTAATTCCCCACATCAAAATAACACCCAAAACAGGAAGACTCGGATGCTACTAAAAGAATTGGGAATCTGTGACGTGTGGAGGGAACTCAACCCCAGTGTAAAAGACTATACATTTTACTCAACTCCACATTCATCTTACTCAAGGATTGACTATTTTTTTATGTTTAATAGAGACATTGGAAGAGTAAAAACATGTAAAATAGGACTGATGGATCTCTCCGACCACAGTCCGATCTACATGGACTTAAATATCCAAAAATACACAAATAATACATTTTCTTGGAGGTTAAATTCAAATGTCCTGAAAGGACCATTGAAAGATGAATTGGAATCAGATATTCTCAGATATTTGGAAGAAAACGATAATGGAGAAGTATCCCCTTTAATACTGTGGGATGCATGCAAAGCTGTAATAAGAGGAAAGATTATTGCAAAACTGGCAACCCAAAAGAAACTAAGACAAGAAAAACTATCCACATTAGAGTTCAATTCAATTCAATTCAATTCAACTTTATTTATATCGCGCCATTTCACAACAACAGTCATCTCATAGCACTATCAACTGTAGGGGGGACCCCCACAGTTGCAGAAAGACCCCAGCAATCAGGCGATCCCCTGTGAGCAAGCACTTGGCGAAGGTGGAGAGGAAAAACTCCCTTTTAACAGGAAGAAACCTCCAGCAGAACCAGGCTCAGGGAGGGGCAGTCATCTGCTGCGACTGGCTGGGGGGTGAGGGGATACAGAAGAAGAAAAGAACAGACATGTAGAGAGCAAACAGCACGATGGGGACTCAATCTATGGGAGAGAACAAACAAATGTTAATGACCAACAAAAAAAAAAAAAAATATTTCATAGAGAGTGAGGAAAGGAGTGAGGCCCAGTGCATTACTGGAGGTCCCCCGGCTGACTAAACCTATTAGCAGCATAACTAAGGGAGGGTTCAGAAACACATGATCCCTCCCTAATTGTAGGCTATATCAAAAAGGTAGGTTTTAGCCCTATTCTTAAAAACAGAGATCGAGTCTGACTCCCGAATCCAGATTGGCAGCTGATTCCACAGGAGAGGAGCTTGATAACTGAAGGCTCTGCCACCCATTGCACTTTTGGAGATTCTAGGTATTACAAGTAATCCTGCATTTTGGGAGCGTAGTGCTCTGTTAGGATGATACGGTAATATCAGATCTTTTAAATAAAAAGGAGCCTGATTGTTTAGAGCTTTGTAAGTAAGAAGAAGGATTTTAAACTTAATTCTAAACTCTATGGGAAGCCAATGAAGGGAGGCCAGAACCGGAGAGATATGATCTCTCTTTCTAGTACCTGTTAAAACTCTTGCTGCAGCATTTTGGATCAGCTGAAGACTTTTTAAAGATGTTTTAGGACAGCCTGATAATAAAGAATTACAATAATCTAATCTCGAGCTAACAAAAGCGTGGATCAGCTTCTCAGCATCACTCTGAGACAAGATGCTCCTAATCTTGGCAATATTACGCAAATGATAGAAGGCAGTCTTAGAAACAAATTTAATATGTGAATTGAAGGACAAATCCTGATCAAAAATAACTCCAAGGTTCCTCACAGAGCTATTAAGAGAAAGAGTAACTGCATCCAAACTGAAAGTTTGATTTGGAAAGGAATTTCTAAGGTTTTTTGGACCAACAAGAATGACTTCAGTCTTATCTGAATTTAATAGCAGGAAATTACAAGTCATCCAAGCTTTGATTTCCTTAAGACAGGCTTCTAACTTGGCTAATTGATTAGTATCATCTGGCTTCATTGACAGGTATAATTGTGTGTCATCTGCATAACAGTGAAAATGTATACAGTGCTTTCTAATAATGTTGCCTAATGGAAGCATATATAAACTAAAAAGAGTAGGGCCTAGCACAGATCCCTGTGGAACTCCATGACTAAGCTTTGAGCTGAAAGAAAACTCATCATTTACATGAACAAACTGGAACCTATCAGATAAATAAGATCTAAACCACTGCAACGAAGTTCCATTAAGTCCAACATAGTGTTCTAATCTATCAAGTAGATAGTAGACTCTATCAAGTCGATAGTATCAAAAGCTGCACTAAGATCTAAAAGGACAAGTACAGAAACTAGTCCATTATCAGATGCAATGAGGAGGTCGTTAGTGACCTTCGCTAAGGCTGTTTCAGTACTATGATGGATTCTAAACCCAGATTGAAACTCTTCAAGTAAACCATTTCCCTGCAGGTGGTCAAATAATTGCGTAGCAACAACTCTTTCTAAGATTTTTGAAATGAAAGGGAGATTAGAGATTGGTCTATAGTTAGCTAAAGCTCCTGGATCTAGCGTTGGCTTTTTGAGTAAGGGTTTAATTACAGCCGTTTTAAAAGCCTGCGGTACATGGCCTAAAGTCAATGAAGAATTGATTATATGAAGAATAAAGCTCCCAATAAGTGGGAAGACTTCTTTAAATAACCTGGTAGGAATAGGGTCTAAAAGACAAGTTGAAGGTTTGGATGAGGAAACTATTTTGTCTAACTCACAAAGGTCGATTGGAGTAAACTCATCAAGACAGACATCAATAGAAGGAGTTGTAGTAGTTACAGTATTTAAGTCAACTGTGGGAAGAATCTGATTGATTTTATCTCTGATGGATGAAATTTTATTATTGAAAAAGTTCATAAAGTCCTGACTAGTAAGCTCTAAGGGGATGCTAGGATTGACAGAGTCCTGACTCTTTGTCAACCTGGCTACAGTACTGAAAAGAAACCTGGGATTATTCTTGTTCTCTTCTATTAATGCAGAGTAATAACTCGTTCTAGCTTTTCTAAGAGATGTTTTATAAATTAAAAGATGATTTCTCCAAGCTAAATAGATTTCATCTAAATTAGTAGAGCGCCATTTTCTTTCTAATTGACGAGTCTTCTGTTTTAAGCTACGAGTTTCTGTGTTGAACCAAGGAGTTAAAAATCTCTGATTAGACTTTTTCTTTTTTAAGGGGGCCACCAAGTCTAGAGCCTGATGCAGAGAAGCTGAAACACTATCCACCATGTTATCAATTACAGAAGGAGCAAGCTGTCTATAGCTTATTTCTGTTGTGTTGACACATGGCATAGAGGAAACAATCTGCATAAATTTGGAGACAGCATCATCTGAGAGGCATCTACTGTGATAATATTTTTCTTTAGGAGCCAAATAGTCAGAAATAGTAAAATCAAAGGTTAACAGACAATGGTCTGACAGTACAGGGTTATGAGGAGACACTACAAGATTTTCTATTTCTATGCCATATGTCAGAACAAGGTCCAATGTATGGTGGAGGTAATGAGTAGAATTTCCTACTTTCTGAGAAAACCCAATCGAGTCTAATATTGAATTAAAAGCCACATTAAGGCAGTCACTATCTACATCCACATGTATATTAAAGTCCCCTACTATAATTATTCTATCAGATTTCAGCACTAAATCAGCTAAGAAATCAGCAAATTCGGATAAAAATTCTGAATAGGTTGATGGTGGACGATAAACTATGGCAAATAAAATTGGGTTTAACCTGAAATTGCAAAAGTGCCCAACACTGAGGACCAGGCCCTCAAAGGAATTATAACATGTTTTTTGCTTTACAATAACTAGTAATTTGGAATGGTAAATTGTTGCTACTCCTCCTCCACGACCAGAACTTCTGGGATTTTGACAGTTTAAATAACCAGAGGGAGTTGATTCATTTAAACCAACATAATCCTCTTGTCCTAACCAAGTCTCTGTAAGGGAAATTAAATCAATCTGATGATCAATTAACAGATCATGGACTAACAGAGACTTGGGAGTTAGAGACCTAATATTTAATAAACCACATTTAATTTTTAAATTATGAGGAGGAACAGAGGCCAAATCATTCAATTTAGAGGCTTTATGTTTAATTTGAGTTTTACCAATATTTTGCTTTATCACTTTGGTATGCTTATACATTATATTTTTATTTACTTTGGAGGGAGCAGACAACGATTCTCTGATGGGGAAGACAGGGGCTAAGCTGAGGGGTGGCGGATGAAGAGGAGCTGCAGAGAGGCGTGTAAGACTGTGACTCTGCTTCCTGGTCCCAACTCTGAGTAGTCAGGGTTTTGGAAATTTGGATAAAAAAGATGCCAGATTGTTAGATAAAAGAGAAGCACCATCCAAAGTGGGATGAATGCTGTCTCGTCTCATAAGACCAGGTTTTCCCCAAAAAGAGCTCCAATTGTCAATGTAGCCCACGTCATTTTTAGGACACCACACAGACAGCCAGCGGTTCAAGGATGACGAGCGACTAAACATGTCATCACTGGTCAGATTGGGGAGGGGCCCAGAGAATACTACAGTGGCAGACATCGTTTTTGCAAAGTCACACACCGATTCTATATTAAGTTTCGTGACTTCCGACTGCCGGAGACGGATGTCATTAATGCCGGCGTGAATAACAATTGTGGAGTATTTACAGTTACTTTTAGCCAGCATTTTCAAATTTGACTCGATGTCGCCTGCTCTGGCCCCAGGAATGCATGTGACTATGGCCGCTGGAGTCTCTAGGTTCACGTTTCTAACTACAGAGTCGCCAATGATCAGAGTTTTTTCCTCAGCGGGTGTGTCGCTGAGCGGGGAAAAACGATTAGAAATGTGAACAGGTTGGTGGTGAACCGGGGCTTTGCGACTAGGCTTCCTTCTCATCGTCACCCACCCAGTCTCCTCGCTGCTGAGGAGAGCCGGGGAACCGCTGACAGTGGGACCTGAGCTAGCTAGCTCCGCTGCAGCTAGTGGGCGTCCGTCGAGATTAACTGGCGCAGACGGTGTTTCAATGCAGCGGAGCCGGGATTCCAAATCAGACAACCTCGCCTCGAGCGCCTCAAAAAGACAACATTTATTACATTTACCGTTATCACTAAAAGAGGCAGAGGTGTAGCTAAACATCTGACAGAGAGAGCACACCAGAGGAGGAGAGGAAAGAGAGGTAGTAGCCATAGCTAGTGGCTGGAGAGCTGGAGAGCTGGAGAGCAAACCACACAGGCAGACAGCAAAACAGGAAGTGACGATACGTTACCACAAGGAAGTGACGATCAGAGGATTAGAGTCAGAACTTAGGAACCTAGAAAAAGAACACAAAGGCAACACTCATTCTACTGACTCGCTCAAGATTAAGGAAATTAAAAACCAAATAAATGAGATCTACACAATAGAAATCCAGAAGAAACTTACATTTTTGAAACAAAAATACTATGAAGCAGGCAGTAAATCGGCAAAATTGCTAGCCTATAAATTGAGGAAACATCAAACAGAAAGAGCAATCTACAAAATCAGAGACCCAGTATCAAAGGAAATAAAATTCAGAATTCAGGATATTCTTAAAAGCTTCGAGAATTACTATAAGAACTTATACTCCCACAAAAAACATAAAAACACATCCGAGGCATTCCTAAACACATTAAACCTTCCCCAACTTACGGAGTCACAAAATAAAACACTACTGTCGGAAATACATCCTAAAGAATTGAAAAAAGCAATTATGAAACTTAAAGCTAACAAATCCCCAGGAGCTGATGGCTATACAGCAGAGTGGTACAAAACCTTTAAACAGCAACTATCTCCTCTTCTCCTGAAAACATTTAATTATGTCCTCCACACAGGGGAAATCCCCCCCCTCCTTGAGAGAAGGGGTCATTGCAGTTATACCTAAACCTGAAAAGGATAAACTAGAGTGCTCCAACTACAGACCAATCAGTGTATTAAATCAGGACTATAAGCTTTTTACCATTATCCTTGCCAAAAGGTTAGAAAATATATGCTAGACCTAATTCATTTAGACCAAACAGGTTTTATAAGACAAAGACAGACACAAGACAACATTCGACGCACTTTACACATAATTCATCATATAAAAAAATATAACTTAAATGCAGTCATATTGGGATTAGATGCTGAAAAAGCATTCGATTCGGTTGACTGGTCTTTTCTATACAGAATCTTATCCAGTTTCAATTTTCATAACAACTTCATTAGAACTATACAGGCATTATATAAAAAACCAACAGCTAAAATAAGGATTAACGGTAATTTATCATCATCTTTTGAACTGGAAAGAGGATGTCGTCAGGGCTGCCCCCTGTCTCCACTGCTCTTTGCAATCTTCATAGAACCTCTGAGCCAATGGATAAGACAAAATCAAAAAATTCAAGGTATTACACTTGGTCAGAAGGAACATAAAATAGCACTCTTTGCTGATGACATTTTAATATACCTAGGGCAGCCGGACACTTCTTTACCAGAACTAACCTTAATTTTTTCAAAGTATGGAGATTTATCGGGGTACAAATTAAACATGCATAAAACCCAAATTTTAACATTCAACTATGACCCAAATCATTATTCACTAAGCAAACTCAAAACTAACTGGGAGTCGGAATCTATGAAATATCTGGGGGTCAATATCCCGAAACAACTCAACAAAATTATATCACTAAACTATGATCCACTGGTGACAAAAATAAAATCTGACCTAGCAAGATGGAATATGATACCATTCTTGGGTACTGCACAAAGAATTGAAGCAGTCAAAATGAATATACTTCCACGTCTTCTATACCTTTTCCAAACAATACCAGTAGAACCTCCCAAAAAAACATGGCAGGAGCTGGACAGAAGGATCTCAAGATTCATATGGCAGGGCAAGAGACCTAGAATCAGATATAGAACCCTACAGCTAAACAAAGACAAAGGTGGGCTCGCGCTGCCAAATATCAGGGACTACTTTAAAGCCGCACAAATTAAAACTTTAGTAGAGATATGTAACCCAGTCTACACTGCACAATGGAAGGAGATCGAATGCCAAATAACAAGTGACATCCCCCTACAGGCGATAATAGGGAACAATGCCTTACCTAAGCTTTTGAATAACACTAACCCGTGGATAGAGACCCCACTAAAAATTTGGTTTAAGATAGTCAGAGAGAATCAAACTACAGAGCCCTATCGACTTCTGCAATGGATTGCCTATGATCAAGACTTTACTCCTAATAAAACAGACACCAGATTTAAAAAGTGGAAGGAAAAAGGGCTGATAAAATATTACGATTTTTTTAAAGGGCAAATCTTAAGAAGTTTTGAAGATTTGAAAAAACAAGGCCTAATAAATCAAGACCTTTACAGGTTCTTCCAGCTTAGACACCACATAAACAATATACTTAAAAAGGAGGATTTGGAAAGGGCCCAGTCAGGTGTTCTGAAGGTCTTCTTAATGGCATATAAAGGGATCCCAGGGATCAGATACATTTCTAAAATATACCAAGGTCTTCAAGACTTAAAAGGAGACAACACATCTTATATAAAAGAGAGATGGGAAAAAGAGGGGAATTTCACTTTACAACTGGAAATATGGGAAAAGCTAAATAAACAGCAATGGAAAAGTACCTCATCAATGCAGTGGAGAGAATTTGGATGGAAAAACTTGGTAAGATTTTTCAGAACACCTGCACAAAACAAATTTACCCATGAGGGGTTGAACTGTTGGCGCTTGTGTGGTGAAAAGACTGCAAATCATTTTCATGTGTTTTGGTCATGCCCAGTTATCCACCAATATTGGACCAATGTACAGACAATATTGGGGAAAATATTCAAAATAACAGTCCCCTTTTCTTTTGTAACTTTGTATTTGGGTTTACTACCGGACTCACTGGAAAGACGAGGAGATAAATACTTATTCAATGTTTTAATATTGGCAAGCAAAAAAGCTCTAACTAAAAAATGGATGTTGAAGGACTGTCCTACACCTGAAGATTGGATTAACGTGATCCAAGACATTTACTCGATGGAAAAGTTGACATTCGCACTGACACAGGACATGGATGGGTTCATGAACTTTTGGCAACCCTGGATCGCATATATGTCTTCCATTAGATCTAATCTTTGACAAATACCATTTCAATAATGGTTCCGCTCTTTGTTCCAATCTACTCTTTGTTCCATCTACTCAGATGCTCTTTTACCTTTATTTACTTACTTTTTCTTTTTGTTTGTTTTTTGCTGGTTTGTTTGTTTGTTTTGTTTTTTTGTTTTTTTCTCTTTAATTTCACTTTTTCTTTCACTTTAAAAAAAAAAGGGGGTGTTGTAAGAATTAATCTTCCAATGTTGTCAGATATCAGAAAATAAGGGAACATGTGATGAAAATGTAAACAATGCACTGCTGTAACGACCTGTATACCCTTTACAAAAACTTAAATAAAAAAAATAAAATAATGAGTATTGAACACGGCAACATTTTTCTCCTTAAACATGTTTCTGATGGGGCCACTGACCCGAGCTTTTCACCAGATATCAGTAACAACCCAAGTAATCCATACATACAAAGAAATCAAGGCAACTGTGTTCACTAAACAAGTTCTATTTAAGAAAGTGGAATGACACAGGGAATAAGTATTGAACACATGAAGAAAAAGAGGTGCAACAAGGCATAGAAAGCCAAGAAACCAGCTGAAATCCATCAGAATTTATGAAGCCATCCCATCCCCCATCAGTGCAAATTAATTTTAGCTGGTTAAGTCCTGACTGACAGCCTTTAAAAAGGTCTGTGAATATTAGATTGTCATACCACAAAGAACTCATGATGGGTAGAAGCAAAGAGCTCTCTCTAGATCTTCACAATCTTATTGTTGCAAAACACAATTATGTGTTGGTTACAGGTGCATTTCTAAACTGCTGAATGTTCCAGGGAGCACTGATGGAGCCATCATTCAGAAGTGGAAAGAACATCCTTTAACCATGAACCGGCCATGACCAGGAGCTCCTTGCAAGATTTCTGAGAGAAGAGTCAAAAGAATTATCAGAAGAGTTATCCAAGAGCCAAAGTCTACAGGTGGAGAGCTGCAGAAAGACCTGGAGGTAGCAGCTACTGCTGTTTCAAAGAAAACAATAAATAATGCATGCTTAGCCACATTTTATCACAGTAAAACCCAGGTGAAAAAAGTCACCTGACCTCATGGGTGCACAGCTGAACAACTTTCTTTTTTTTTTTTTTGTGCTATGTCTTATGTGTTTAGTTGTCTTCTTGTTTCTAGCTCAGAACGTGTCATCCCTACTGGTTTATGATCGCCTGACTCTTCTAAATATTCACAATTCTGTGGTCAAATTCTCGACCTATGAATTTAATGGTCAGCCTCCTCCGCCTCTGTTGGTGTCTATACCATCCTATCTGAGATGTGCACCCAGCGGACTGTTTCGGAACAGCCATCACAAAACACGCTGCAAAAGACGAGGTCGGAGAGGCAGTGTGTCATGCAGACTGAGGGCTTACCTGGCCTCTTCTTCAACTCACAACCCTCGTCAACTGCTGACTGAGCTCTCCAGGAAGCGTATTGGTTTTGACGTACGACTGTCACGCCTCGCCGCCCATCTGCGGCGCCAGCTGCACGCACGCCTGCACCTCATCAGCGGCGAGGGATTTAAGCCGCCTCGCCCTGGGCTTCGGCCTGAAGCCGTCAGACTTCACTCGCTACGATTGCTGTAAGGAATCTCTACCACTCAGCAACATTCCGGTAAGAAGCTCTTACCTCATTCTTCTCCCAGTCTGCTCCCCTGTGCACAGGTGGATTTCCCGGTGGCGGACCATTCCTCTCCGCCTCCATTCTCTCGCTGCTGCACCGGGCGCTCCAGGTCGCTGTCTACCGGGCCTCACCCTTGCTGTGCCAGCCACCTGCTAATTCCAAGTAAGCCAGTCACCATTCTCATATCTCCTATGTTGGTGTGGTGTCCGTCACCCTTCTCCCTCTGCTTCTCCCATAGGGTTGTCCGGCTGTACGGCCTCCTGCCTCCGTGCCCGACGCAGACGCCACCACCAATACATTCACATCCGCAGACACACATTCATACACACTTGTTGTTAAATAAAGCTATTAGATCTACCCTGAGCCTGCGTGTGTGTCTCCTGAGCCGTGCATTATGTCAACGACAATCCATGGATTATTGCTACCGATGGCTGTCGCCGACTGTCCCAGGGGCTGGACACCCAACTTCCCTGCCGCCGGCCCGTGTGGATTCGCAGAAGGGACTGCGCACCGGAGAATCTTCACCCGATCAGTCATGCTTCCCAGCAGGCTGATCAATGTTTGATTTGCATGGCTCTGATTAACACCAGATCCATCACAAACAAGACTTTTATTCTAAATGACTTTTTTACTTCACATTCCTTGGATTTTCTTCTGATGACAGAAACATGGGTTAAACCAGGTGAGACCGTCGCCTTCTCTGAGCTCCTCCCTCCTGGCTGTTCTTTCTTCAGCTCCCCGCGAGCGTCTGGTTGGGGTGGGGGTCTGGCTTCTGTTTTTTTTTTTTTTATTTAAGTTTTTGTAAAGGGTATACAGGTCGTTACAGCAATGCATTGTTTACATTTTCATCACATGTTCCCTTATTTTCTGATATCTGACAACATTGGAAGAATAATTCTTACAACACCCCCCTTTTTTTTTAAAGTGAAAGAAAAAGTGAAATTAAAGAGAAAAAAAACAACAAAAAAACAACAACAAACAAACCAGCAAAAAACAAACAAAAAGAAAAAGTAAGTAAATAAAGGTAAAAGAGCATCTGAGTAGATGGAACAAAGAGTAGTTGGAACAAAGAGCGGAACCATTATTGAAATGGTATTTGTCAAAGATTAGATCTAATGGAAGACACATATGTGATCCAGGGTTGCCAAAAGTTCATGAACCCATCCATGTCCTGTCTCAGTGCGAATGTCAACTTTTCCATCGAGTAAATGTCTTGAATCACGTTAATCCAATCTTCAGGTGTAGGACAGTCCTTCAACATCCATTTTTTAGTTAGAGCTTTTTTGCTTGCCAATATTAAAACATTGAATAAGTATTTTTCTCCTCGTCTTTCCAGTGAGTCCGGTAGTAAGCCCAAATACAAAGTTACAAAAGAAAAAGGGACTGTTATTTTGAATATTTTCCCCAATATTGTCTGTACATTGGTCCAATATTGGTGGATAACTGGGCATGACCAAAACACATGAAAATGATTTGCAGTCTCTTCACCACACAAGCGCCAACAGTTCAACCCCTTATGGGTAAATTTGTTTTGTGCAGGTGTTCTGAAAAATCTTACCAAGTTTTTCCATCCAAATTCTCTCCACTGCAGGGATGAGGTACTTTTCCATTGCTGTTTATTTAGCTTTTCCCATATTTCCAGTTGTAAAGTGAAATTCCCCTCTTCTTCCCATCTCTCTTTTATATATGATGTGTTGTCTCCTTTTAAGTCTTGAAGACCTTGGTATATTTTAGAAATGTATCTGATCCCTGGGATTCCTTTATATGCCATTAAGAAGACCTTCAGAACACCTGACTGGGCCCTTTCCAAATCCTCCTTTTTAAGTATATTGTTTATGTGGTGTCTAAGCTGGAAGAACCTGTAAAGGTCTTGATTTATTAGGCCTTGTTTTTTCAAATCTTCAAAACTTCTTAAAATTTGCCCTTTAAAAAAATCGTAATATTTTATCAGCCCTTTCTCCTTCCATTTTTTAAATCTGGTGTCTGTTTTATTAGGAGTAAAGTCTTGATCATAGGCAATCCATTGCAGAAGTCGATAGGGCTCTTTAGTTTGATTCTCTCTGACTATCTTAAACCAAATTTTTAGTGGGGTCTCTATCCACGGGTTAGTGTTATTCAAAAGCTTAGGTAAGGCATTGTTCCCTATTATCGCCTGTAGGGGGATGTCACTTGTTATTTGGCATTCGATCTCCTTCCATTGTGCAGTGTAGACTGGGTTACATAGCTCTACTAAAGTTTTAATTTGTGCAGCTTTAAAGTAGTCCCTGATATTTGGCAGCGCGAGCCCACCTTTGTCTTTGTTTAGCTGTAGGGTTCTATATCTGATTCTAGGTCTCTTACCCTGCCATATGAATCTTGAGATCCTTCTGTCCAGCTCCTGCCATGTTTTTTTCGGAGGTTCTACCGGTATTGTTTGGAAAAGGTATAGAAGACGTGGAAGTATATTCATTTTGACTGCTTCAGTTCTTTGTGCAGTACCCAAGAATGGTATCATATTCCATCTTGCTAGGTCAGATTTTATTTTTGTCACCAGTGGATCATAGTTTAGTGATATAATTTTGTTGAGTTGTTTCGGGATATTGACCCCCAGATATTTCATAGATTCCGACTCCCAGTTAGTTTTGAGTTTGCTTAGTGAATAATGATTTGGGTCATAGTTGAATGTTAAGATTTGGGTTTTATGCATGTTTAATTTGTACCCCGATAAATCTCCATACTCTGAAAAAACTGAGGTTAGTTCTGGTAAAGAAGTGTCCGGCTGCCCTAGGTATATTAAAATGTCATCAGCAAAGAGTGCTATTTTATGTTCCTTCTGACCAAGTGTAATACCTTGAATTTTTTGATTTTGTCTTATCCATTGGCTCAGAGGTTCTATGAAGATTGCAAAGAGCAGTGGAGACAGGGGGCAGCCCTGACGACATCCTCTTTCCAGTTCAAAAGATGATGATAAATTACCGTTAATCCTTATTTTAGCTGTTGGTTTTTTATATAATGCCTGTATAGTTCTAATGAAGTTGTTATGAAAATTGAAACTGGATAAGATTCTATATAGAAAAGACCAGTCAACCGGATCAAATGCTTTTTCAGCATCTAGTCCCAATATGACTGCATTTAAGTTATATTTTTTTATATGATGAATTATGTGTAAAGTGCGTCGAATGTTGTCTTGTGTCTGTCTTTGTCTTATAAAACCTGTTTGGTCTAAATGAATTAGGTCTGTCAGTATATTTTCTAACCTTTTGGCAAGGATAATGGTAAAAAGCTTATAGTCCTGATTTAGTACACTGATTGGTCTGTAGTTGGAGCACTCTAGTTTATCCTTTTCAGGTTTAGGTATAACTGCAATGACCCCTTCTCTCCAGGAGGGGGGGATTTCCCCTGTGTGGAGGACATAATTAAATGTTTTCAGGAGGAGAGGAGATAGTTGCTGTTTAAAGGTTTTGTACCACTCTGCTGTATAGCCATCAGCTCCTGGGGATTTGTTAGCTTTAAGTTTCATAATTGCTTTTTCCAGTTCTTTAGGTTGTATTTCTGACAGTAGTGTTTTATTTTGTGACTCCGTAAGTTGGGGAAGGTTTAATGTGTTTAGGAATGCCTCGGATGCGTTTTTATGTTTTTTGTGGGAGTATAAGTTCTTATAGTAATTCTCGAAGCTTTTAAGAATATCTTGAATTCTGAATATTATTTCCTTTGATACTGGGTCTCTGATTTTGTAGATTGCTCTTTCTGTTTGATGTTTCCTCAATTTATAGGCTAGTAATTTTGCCGATTTACTGCCTGCTTCATAGTATTTTTGTTTCAAAAATGTAAGTTTCTTCTGGATTTCTATTGTGTAGATCTCATTTATTTGGTTTTTAATTTCCTTAATCTTGAGCGAGTCAGTAGAATGAGTGTTGCCTTTGTGTTCTTTTTCTAGGTTCCTAAGTTCTGACTCTAATGTGGATAGTTTTTCTTGTCTTAGTTTCTTTTGGGTTGCCAGTTTTGCAATAATCTTTCCTCTTATTACAGCTTTGCATGCATCCCACAGTATTAAAGGGGATACTTCTCCATTATCGTTTTCTTCCAAATATCTGAGAATATCTGATTCCAATTCAGAATATCTGATTCCAAATGATGAGTTTTCTCTAAATGATGAGTTTTCTCTCAGCTCAAAGCTTAGTCATGGAGTTCCACAGGGATCTGTGCTTGGCCCTACTCTTTTTAGTTTATATATGCTTCCGTTAGGCAACATTATTAGAAAGCACTGTATACATTTTCACTGTTATGCAGATGACACACAATTATACCTGTCAATGAAGCCAGATGATACTAATCAATTAGCCAAGTTAGAAGCCTGTCTTAAGGAAATCAAAGTTTGGATGACTTGTAATTTCCTGCTATTAAATTCAGATAAGACTGAAGTCATTCTTGTTGGTCCAAAAAACCTTAGAAATTCCTTTCCAAATCAAACTTTCAGTTTGGATGCAGTTACTCTTTCTCTTAATAGCTCTGTGAGGAACCTTGGAGTTATTTTTGATCAGGATTTGTCCTTCAATTCACATATTAAATTTGTTTCTAAGACTGCCTTCTATCATTTGCGTAATATTGCCAAGATTAGGAGCATCTTGTCTCAGAGTGATGCTGAGAAGCTGATCCACGCTTTTGTTAGCTCGAGATTAGATTATTGTAATTCTTTATTATCAGGCTGTCCTAAAACATCTTTAAAAAGTCTTCAGCTGATCCAAAATGCTGCAGCAAGAGTTTTAACAGGTACTAGAAAGAGAGATCATATCTCTCCGGTTCTGGCCTCCCTTCATTGGCTTCCCATAGAGTTTAGAATTAAGTTTAAAATCCTTCTTCTTACTTACAAAGCTCTAAACAATCAGGCTCCTTTTTATTTAAAAGATCTGATACTACCGTATCATCCTAACAGAGCACTACGCTCCCAAAATGCAGGTTTACTTGTAATACCTAGAATCTCCAAAAGTACAATGGGAGGCAGAGCCTTCAGTTATCAAGCTCCTCTCCTGTGGAATCAGCTGCCAATCTGGATTCGGGAGTCAGACTCGATCTCTGTTTTTAAGAATAGGGCTAAAACCTACCTTTTTGATATAGCCTACAATTAGGGAGGGATCATGTGTTTTCTGAACCCTCCCTTAGTTATGCTGCTAATAGGTTTAGTCAGCCGGGGGACCTCCAGTAATGCACTGGGCCTCACTCCTTTCCTCACTCTCTATGAAATATTTTTTTTTTGCTGGTCATTAACATTTGTTTGTTCTCTCCCATAGATTGAGTCCCCATCGTGCTGTTTGCTCTCTACATGTCTGTTCTTTTCTTCTTCTCTATCCCCTCACCCCCCAGCCAGTCGCAGCAGATGACTGCCCCTCCCTGAGCCTGGTTCTGCTGGAGGTTTCTTCCTGTTAAAAGGGAGTTTTTCCTCTCCACCGTCGCCAAGTGCTTGCTCACAGGGGATCGCCTGATTGCTGGGGTCTTTCTGCAACTGTGGGGGTCCTCCCTACAGTTGATAGTGCTATGAGATGACTGTTGTTGTGAAATGGCGCTATATAAATAAAGTTGAATTGAATTGAATTGAATTGAATTGAATTCATCTTTCAATGGTCCTTTCAGGACATTTGAATTTAACCTCCAAGAAAATGTATTATTTGTGTATTTTTGGATATTTAAGTCCATGTAGATCGGACTGTGGTCAGAGAGATCCATCAGTCCTATTTTACATGTTTCTACTCTTCCAATGTCTCTATTAAACATAAAAAAATAGTCAATCCTTGTGGACTTCCGGTCTGGACGCCATGGCGACTGCAGCTTAACACTGAAGCTCTCAGACCCAATCCAAGATAACACCTTGAAAATCAAACTTAACGGATTTTTGGAGGAGTGAAAATCAAAAGACAAAATCATCATGTCTAAAGGAAAACAGAAGAAACTGAAATTCTCCAGGCCAGGACACGTATCGGCCGGAGAATCTGAACTGGAAGATCTCCGTTCAGAAGACGAGGAACTGGTGGTAGCTAACAAAAAGGTTAGCCTGAAATCACTATTTGAAGAGCTACGACGATTTCGCCAAGAGGTTACGGCCGAATTTCGGGATTTCAGAGACGAATTGAAAAGGACAAACAGCAGAGTGGACCAGGCCGAGAACCGAATCTTGGAAGCAGAGGAAAGAATAAAAGTGCTCGAAGATTCTGTGCTGGACCTACGCAAAAGACAAGCATCTATAGAGGCTAAGCTAGCCAACCAAGAAGGAAGAGAGAGAAGAGACAATATAAGAATTCATGGTCTAATAGAAGGAGCCGAAAACGGTTTTAACTCAATGGCAGAATGCATGGAATCTTTACTAAGAGAGAAATTGGATATTCCACAAACCACCGACTTGAAGATAGAAAAGGCACATCGTTCATTAGCCGCTAGGCCAGCGGCGGAAGCGCCCCCACATTCGGTGTTGGTAAGATTTTCCAATTTCAAAATAAAACAAGAGGTTGTAAGACTGGCTTGGCAGAAAAAAGGATTTATGCACCAGGAGAGAAAAGTCTTCGTGGAACACGATTACGCCCCGGAGGTCCTTAAAAAGCGCAGGGAATACAATGACGCGAAAAAGGTGCTAAGAGAGAAGAAACTGCTCTTTCAGACGCCATTTCCTGTGAAGTTAAGGATCTTCTACGGTGAAGAAACATGTCTCTATAATTCGGCGGAAGAAGCAACAGCTGACATGGCGAAAAGAGTGCTCCCGGTAACGGTATTTAAACCCGCAGCAAACCCGAGTGAGAAGATCAAAGCGCAAACATGGACAACACAAAGACCTTCAAAATCCACGGGCCAGCAGCGGGAAACCCAGCGCCAGAGCGTTGCGGATAAACTGTCCGTTTTCAGGTTGGAATAGCGACCATTTTTTTTTTTTTTTTAATCAATCTGCACATCCAACCCCCCTCATACAAGGTAACAAACATTAAAGGAGATGCGTATTCAGCATGTGGTAAAACATTTCATGGAACAGTCATAATATTTGAAACAAATAAGTCTTTTTAATAAAAAAAACAAAAAACTTGTTAAAATAGAAATGTGACAATAATCCACATGTTCTCCTCACACTAACAAATACTGTTTTTGCGTGAATGTTTGCTGTGATGGGGGTGGGAGGGTGCACACAATTTCACAGGGTATAGTAATAAAAGGAAAAAAAAAATCATTACAAGTTCGGATTGGGTTCTGAAACTCACGTTAAAAGCATGGGACTACTTACAGGGGTAAGAGAGGGCCCTCAACACGTAACAGAGTTTGAGGAATTCCCCTCAGAGCCTTCACTCCATCAAGGCTCTTCCAGGGTCTTTAAAAAGACCTCAGCTCAGGAAGTTCTTTTGACAGTTTTTTGTTTTAAAGTTTTATACACTATGTTCTTAATGTTTTTCTTGTTCTTAATGTTCTTTCAGTTTCTGAGTAGCACAAAAGAGGGCCACCACACTGTTATACTAAACAAAACAACACAATGGAGAAACAGGGTGTAACCAAAATAATTTCATATAATGTAAAAGGAATCCTGAATCCAGTTAAAAGATCCAAGATTCTAGGCAAAATGAAAAAAGACAAAGCAGGAATAATATTTTTACAAGAAACCCACCTAACAGACGTGGAGCACAATAAACTCAGTAGACAAGGGTTTAAAATGATCTCTTCATCTTCATATAAGTCAGGGAGGAGGAGGGGAGTAGCGACATTGATATCAACCAAAATTACATTTGAAAAAAAATCAGAACACAAAGATAAAGAAGGGAGATACA